>KB663610.1:7082201-7114021 GCA_000349025.1 Anopheles minimus
CATTTCCTTCCATATTAAAGTCATCTTCCCATCCACCGTGCTCGCGCGTTGCGCATTCATCGTTTTATAAACTGAACCGAACTTTATTTGCACACTTTATGGTGGCGATTTATGGTTGTACCAAACGCCACCATCAGTTCGTCGGAACGGAGCGGTCCGTTTTAATGATGAATCGCTATAGAAGCGGGTAATGCCACCTTTGGAGAGGGTGTTTGGCGAAATAAAGAAAAGAATATACAACATTTTAATTGAGTCGCAACGTGCTCATGGACAGGCAGTTAGCGCAAAGGAACCGAAATGGTACCTAATACACATTGCGTGGAACGTGCCTGTGAGTGGAGTTTTTTGAGTGCCGATGGGGTTCGACATTTTTGGAGGATGGTTCGTCAATATTAATAGTTAGTATTGCCCTAAAGTAGTATTAGTTTGTTACGTGTGCAAAATGTAAGCACGTCATGAGAATGACACTGATGGAATAAACCTCATCAATATTGTTCTAGGCTCGCTTAAATGAGCACGTCTATTAGACACGGCAAGGTCTCCAATCCGTTTACCGGAAACTAGGTCCAGGGTTATATCTGATCTCGCTCAGGTTTGACTCCACTTGGTCCAGCTAATCTCCTCACTCTACGCTCCATGCTGAAGGAGATGCTGTCGAGTACCATGACACATTAACGTTTTTCGACAATATAGTTCAGGACTCGGCCCATGGTAAACACAAGACAGAGCCTTGGCAATCAGGTACATTGTCTTCATCGGATTGATCTTCAATTCAATCTTATAGGACTCGTGGTTCTGCCGGCTATACGTCGGCTATAGCCGGCCCGCACGTAGCCGCAGATATCCTCTCAGTGACATTGTCTACTAAATGTAACATCGTATACTAACTTTTATTTTCTAAAACTTTGTATCACTTCATTAAATGTTCCCATTTTGTCTCTTGCTCCCTTCAACAGAGATAACCTGATCCGGTTCTCATTGCATCTGGAAGTGATCGAGCGTGCTCCGTGGGAGGTGCCACCCAGTATGCACGGTCTCTGCGTACAGAAGGGTCAATCTGAAAATGCCTGCCATAACTACGTGATGGTGTTACAAAGCTTCGGTAACCAACTGTATGCCTGCGGTACACACGCTTTCAACCCACAGTGCACGGTGCGCCACATGGAGGACCTTTCCGTAACCCGAAACGATGACGGTGTGGCCAAATGTCCCTTCAATCCGAACGCCAACATGACCGCGTTGATGTCCGAGTCGGGCCAACTGTTCGTCGGTTCGGCGACCGATTTCTCCGGGCTCGATTCCGCCATTATGCGCTCGGACATTACGAGGAACGATTCGCGCATCCTGCGTACCGTCCAGTACAATTCGCTCTGGCTGAACGAACCCCAGTTTGTCGGGAGTTTCGAGCACGGTGGATTCATTTACTTCGTGCTTCGGGAGGCCGCCGTGGAGTATATGAACTGTGGGAAGATCATCTACTCGCGGATCGCACGCGTATGTAAGAACGATCCCGGCGGTACGCTAGGCATCCTGAAGGACAACTGGACGTCTTTAGTGAAGGCACGTCTGAACTGCTCGCTGCCCGGGAATTATCCATTCTACTACAACGAGGTGCAGGGAATGGTGTATTCGCAGGACGAAGGTGTTCTGTATGCGACCTTCACCACTCCTGAGTAAGTGTGTGCATTTCCCGTCGATTGGGGTTTCCCATACTAATGCTCTTTTTTGTATTCTCCCCACAGGAACAGCATCCATGGGTCTGCCATCTGTGCATACAACATGTCCGCCATACAAACCGCATTTGACGGTGCCTTCAAGTATCAGGAATCGAAGGGAGCGGCTTGGCGTGGTCAGGAAGTGAACAATCGGGATCACTACGAATGTCGCGGTGTTGGGTCGACTGGACGCCATATGTCACTGATCGAATCTTCCAAATATCAGCTTATGGATCAGGCCATCCAACCGATCATGGGACGCCCACTGTACCACACGGCACTGAAACGATTCAGCCACATTGCGATCGATATCATTCCGACCAAACTGCACGAGCGTGTGCACATCATCTACGTTGCGACGAATGCTGGCACGATCGAGAAGATCTCGGTACTGCCCCGCACCAAAGAGACGTGTGTGATCGAAATCTGGCAACCGGAGGAAAGTCCGGACATACCGATCAAGGTGATGCAGTACGTGAAGGACACGGAATCACTGTACGTCGGTACGGAGCGTGCGCTCATGCGCATTCCGGCCAACCACTGCGGACGTCATCTGTCGCGGACGAGCTGTCTTAACTCGATGGATCCGTATTGTGGATGGAACGAGCTGCAGGAAGCGTGTGCGATCGCTCCAAACGGAGACACGCTCGCTCGGTATTGGGTGCAGAATGCGACTGAGTGTCCCGTGCTGACAGCACCGGTCGATGGTGGTTGGTCGGCATGGTCCGGATGGTTCCGATGTGCACAATCGCCCGGTCAGACATTGCCCGGTGCAGGTGCAACCGGTGAAGACTTTGGCCCCAATGCAGACAGCTGCTTGTGTAGAACGCGTACGTGCAATAATCCACCACCGAAGAATGGTGGCCGTGGATGTACCGGTATGCACATTGCTGTCACCAACTGTACCGTGCACGGTGGCTGGACGGAATGGTCCGCCTGGTCGGCTTGTTCCCAAACCTGTGGTATGGCGGTGAAGACGCGCCGTCGTACCTGTGGCAATCCAAAGCCAGCGCATGGTGGCCGTGTATGTGTGGGACCTGACAGGGCTGAAATCTACTGCTCACATCTACCGCCGTGTCCGGCACCGAAGCAACCGCCCGTCGATGGTGGTTGGGGTCCGTACGGTGACTTTGGTGAGTGTAACGCCGTGTGTGGTGGAGGGTTCCGGATACGACGCCGCAAGTGTGACAATCCGATACCTCAGAACGGTGGTATGGATTGTTCGGGCTGTCCCTTAGATTACGAAGTGTGCAACGCACAGCCATGTCCGGATGTACGAAAGGCTGGCACCTGGACACCGTGGTTAACTGTTGCGAACGGAACAATACCGAACGGGGGATATGTGGAGAAGCGGTTCCGCTTCACCTGTAAAGCACCGATTGCCGATTCGGCTCTGCTGAAGATTACACCGAAAGAAGAGATACGTGTGTGTCAGGTGGACGGCTCCTGTCAGCGATCGGTCGATCCGAATGCAATAACGTCGGGATTGAACGCTGGTACAGAGGACGGAGAGGATGGATGGAGCGAGTGGAGCTCGTGGAGCCCGTGCAGTGCGTCCTGTGGCGGAGGTTATCAGCATCGTACACGAACCTGCGAAAAGCTGGAGTGTGTTGGTTTTAACAAAACACGACGAGCGTGCAACACGCAACCATGTAGAGGTAAATTAGTTTGCTATCGTACGATCGCACGCACAAATACTGATCAATCTGCCATCTGGTGTCTTACAGGCGAATGGGGCTGCTGGACGGATTGGTCACCGTGTTCGGTAAGCTGCGGTACTGGCACGCGTTCCCGATCGCGCCAATGCATGTCGATGTCGGGTAGTGTTACGCCCGAAAACGATTGTGAAGGTAAAAGCGTCCAATACGAAGCCTGTGATATGCCGAGTTGTGACTGTAAGTAGAGAAAGAACCACTACCCATGGTGGAGTCCCATCTCATGAGTTTTGTAATTGTATTCCAGCATTCCTCGGATGGGGCGAATGGAGCGAATGGTCGCAGTGTAATGCGGATAATGAGAAGGCTCGCACCCGGATCTGTCTCCAGCCACATTCCGTCTCCGCTACCGGTGAACTCACGTGCCAGGGCAGTGATCGTGAACTTCGCAAGTGTAACATCGAGCAAGCAAATGGTAAACGTATGGCAGCATATGGCAGCAACTGAGTTTCCCATACTAAACGAAGTTCTTCCCCTAAACAGATGTTCCACTGCCACCGGAGGCCGTGTACGTGTCATCCGTTTCAGCCATTTTGATCGCTATCCTGGTAACGATGGTGGTGTGTTGCTTTGCCAGTGTGGCCATCACCATATGGTACATGAACAGGAAAAAGAAAGGCCTGAAAGCGATCCAGGGTTCACCGTGCTACGGTTCTTACCCCAACCAATACTCGTCACTACCGACCAAGGATGTTAGTATGGATTTAATGGTAATTAGAAACCCTTTCTCCATTTTCCATATAATCGCTTCCACATCGCAGATATAACACATTTTAATAATGCGAAATAAGAACAAACGAAGGAGACTATCATTTAACTCGTTCTTCAAATTGTTTCTATTTTTAGTATACCGAAAGCAGCCTTAAACCGAAGCGGCAATCGTCCTTCAAAGGTTCCCGGAACGATGCGAGTGGATCGAAGCTTTCGAACGGCACCGGAACGCTGGTGAAATCGATCAACGTGAACGGTGGCCCGCTAGGCAACAACACACCGAAGATACTGTCGAAATCGTTCAACGAAACCGACACGGCCACTATCAAGCGCAATTCGCACGGTCCCAACAATATCCGGCATGCCCGCCAGCTAGAAATGGACGAAGACAAATACTGACCGAACGTACGGGCCAAAGGGAAGTGCAACAGTCACGAGCTGTAGGGATAAGCTGAGCGGAGCGAATTTTTAGAAATAGCAGTAGCGCGGTTTGTTAGGGAGCTTTTAACTGAAAGTATTCGGATTTTAGTAGTAATGATAGTTGTGTGCAGACGTAATGATGCCGGTTTGAAAGATTGAACCCTTGCAATGCCGATGTGTGCCATTAGTGTAGTTATCTTTGTCTCGTACGTGCGCCGGTTAAAAGTAGCAAACAATTTGCTGTAAGTTAACACGCCGAAAAGTGTAGTATGGCGTGTTTTTTAAATTGTTACAGATTACTTACAGGAAGCGAATAGCGATGGTAACTTCTCTAGGTTATTTTCTTAGTTGTAAAGAAGAAAAGACTTAGCCCGTAGGTGTTGTTGTGTTAAGCCATTGTATGTGAGTTAATGCTGCCCGGTACAGATAAATCATATCAAGCCCACGTGCCGAATGCAGTGTTAATGGTGATACAGTACACTATAGCTCATATTGAGCAGTAGCATTAGTAGCAACCCGATAGCATTTATGTCGATGACGATGTCCAGCGTTAGGTGAGGTGAATTAACATTAACATAAGGGCATAACATAGCTATGGTCGAAAACAGAACAGAAGCCTAGATGATAACCGTAGAGACGAAGGGCCAAAATAAAACAATTCAAAAAGACTTAAGCAAAGCGTAAAAGACAGTTAGGCGCAGTGTATAGATTTTAGTGCAAACGTGTAAATGCGTACAGAGAGAAATTTGGTTAAGTTTGTTGAAGCTTCCACTAACGATGTGTTCGATTTCGACGTTGACTTAAATATATAGTGATAAACAGGATTAAAATGAAGTAGCATTGTTACAGCACTCAAAACAGTTCTAAATAAAACTAAAAAAATCAGACGAGAATTTTGTTTTGCGTTTGTTTGAAAAATATACCTTCCGGGATAATTCTGTGTGTGGAAATATATTGGGATTGCAAGCGTTTTGTTTATGTTGATTGTTTGAAAACGGAAATAATCGATTAAATCCCCGTTACCATAACAAAGCTATCGTTACAGAAGAGCGAAAGGGAAGCAGTCGATTAACGGGTAAGGGACAATTGATTAAATCATTAGCAGAAACAAAGTTGTTTAAAGCTTTCTTTCCATATGGGAGGAGAAGTTTAAGCATAAGATTAATTCTTATAGCTCCATCTGCTATGATATCTAAAGTTTTTTTTTCGGTTTTTCAGGAAATAAGTAAAATATATGGATAAATTAAATTCTCATCCGAAATATGCCAACCTCAATAGCATTCAATTTACCATTAATTATTTCACCCTCCAATCAGACGGGAAAAGAATATTTCCTGTTTTCGTCATCCTATCTTAATAGCTCGTACATCTTTCTCAAAGAACTAACCTCCAGTTTGTGACGCACCTATGAACAGTGCAATGATTTTAAAACAAAGACCACGTAGAACAAAAAAATACAAACATTACCAATCATTTCCTTGGACAAGGCAGGACTGGATTCTCTGTCGGGTAATTTTCAAGTTCTCTCCGGTGGGTTTATTGTTGAAAATTTGTGCTACTCACTAAATCAATATTTATACATTCACTATCATCGCTGGCTTAATGCAATTGGCAATATACCGCACTATCGCGCTAGCTTAATTGCGGTTCTGTTTAGTTCTCGTAATGCGTTTTCACTGCTTCCTCTTATGCGCGTGGTTCCATTCCCTTTGCGAAACAAGTATTACCCACCAAACAACCCGGACCCGGTCAACCCGTTTCGTTATCGCCCGTGCACGGCGATGCGTTTGTGCAGCCATAACAAACCTGCTGCAGTCTACTACGGTGCACCCGCGTAATGGTTGCGCGAAAAAAGAGAAAACAACGCAAGCCGCAACGCACTGAGAGAAGATCCACGGAGAGAACATTTCGCTGATTAGCGGAGCATTGCGATAGAGCGACCCTTACCACGCGACAACTCGCTGTTTGCGCGTCTCCATCGTCCCCCTTGTGTCCTACCACCACCTATCAACCTGCTCGTAGCAGGACAGGCGCTCTGTCACACCGATAAGTAGCACGGTGAAAACGAGAAATCGTGACAGATTGAACCTCAGACGCTGTTGAGCTATCGGACACAGTAGAACAGTGCGTGCAGTGCATCTACAGTAAAATCTTCAAAGAGAAGGAGAGTCTGTAAGACAAAACGATGGCTACAGACAACCGAAACGGTGAATCAGATCAGCAGATTCAGCTACAGATCAACGGACACACTTCAGCACCAAAACCAACCCCTCTCAATGCCGAAGATGAGTGGACTATTCTGGAGCGAGTATTCCGAGTGTTGGCGGACGAGGGTTACTACGGTCCCACCACACACCAGAAGCCGGTGGTTACTTTTGTATATCCGGAGGATTTAAAGGTAAGACACCTCCTCGATCGTCGATCATCTGGAGATGGCTTGCGTATGTTTCTCTGCGCTTGCGCTGACCGAGAATTATGCTCGCAGAAGAGAGGGCTAGATAGTGAAATGAGGCGAACTCTCAGTGAACGTTCACGGAAGACAGCAATACGTTACCTTGATCTTCTAAGTGAAGGTTACAATGATTGTGTTCCCCCAACACCACCACCACCAGTAGCAGCAGCAGTGTGATATCTTCCAGTGCTTTCGGGGGAATTCAATTAATGCTTCCGACAATTTGGGGGAAATCGTAGACAATAAGGCTATTGACCGCCTTGTTATAGAAGCGGCCGCCTATCTATCCCAAAAGCGTACAGAACCCTAAGAAGACAGTAAGATGACATGCGTTTGATAACGATGGCATTATAGGTGGAGATGATAAAGACACCAAACTGGCTATCCGAAAGAAGTGAGATGCCCGTTCATTGACGCTGTGACATTACTTTTCTCACTTTACAGAAATTAATTCACTTCCCAATGGATGAGCAGACACCGAGTAGTGCATCAACGGTGGAACGAATCGTACGCCAAGTGTTGCAATATTCCGTTCGTACCGGTCACAATCATTTCCACAATCAACTGTTTGCCGGAGTCGATCCGTACGGATTAACCGGAAGCTGGATTACGGAGGCTCTCAACACCAGCCAGTAAGAAGTGATGGATGTGACGGAGATCGTTAGAATTCTACTAAAACTTACCTTCTTGACGATGTCGTCCCTTTGTGAACAGATATACATTCGAGGTGGGACCAACGTTCACTCTAATTGAGGATGCGGTCATCGATAAATGCTTGCGATTGTTCGATTTCGGTGATGGCGATGGAATCCTTTGTCCGGGCGGTTCCATGTCCAACATGTACGCCATGGTTGCGGCCCGATATCGCACGGTACCGGATGTAAAGAGGATCGGTGTAATAAATCTACCGGAACCATTGGTTGTGTTCACCTCCGAGGATGTACGTGATGTGATGTCGAGAACTTCAAACATCCCATAACATCCCTTTTCTTTGCAGGCGCATTATAGCATTACCAAGGGTGTACACTGGCTCGGGATTGGATTGAACAATCTGGTCAAGGTAAAAAGTGACCACCGGGGATGTATGATCCCGGAAGAGCTGGACCTGGCCATCCAGACGGTGCTTGCCTCTGGTCGGAAACCATTCTTCGTTAATGCAACGGCCGGTACAACTGTTCTCGGAGCATTCGATGATTTCAATCGCATTGCCGATGTTTGCGAGCGGTACGGCATTTGGCTACATGTAGACGCTTGCCTTGGAGGTACTGCCATTCTGTCTCGCCGCCACAAACATCTGCTGAGTGGCATTAACCGTGCGCATTCACTTGCCTGGAACCCACACAAAACTCTCGGCGCACCGCTGCAGTGTTCGATTTTCTTGATCAAGGAACGGGGCCTTCTGCATGAATGTAATGCCGCCAAGGCGGACTATCTATTCCAGCAGGACAAATTTTACGACATTTCGTATGATACGGGCGATAAGAGTGTTCAATGTGGCCGAAAGGTCGATGCGTTCAAGTTTTGGCTCATGTACAAGGCACGCGGTTCGGACGGGCTTGAAGCACTCGTCGACAATGCCTTTGCGTGTGCCCACTCCTTGCACGAGCAGCTTCGCAACAGGACCGGCTTTCGGTTGGTGCTGGAAGAGTTTCAATATACGAACATAAGCTTCTGGTATGTGCCATCGTGGATGAGAGTGGTCGGCCCGGAACAAGAGACGAGCGACTGGTGGCAACGCTTGTACAGCGTTACGGCGGACATCAAAGAACAGCTGGTAAAGCGTGGAACCGTACTGGTCGGTTACGTACCGCTACTGCATAAAGGGATAGGTAATTTCTTCCGCATGGTTGTTACCTGCCATCCACGACCCACACCCGAAACGATGCAGTACATCATTGACGAGATCGAACGTGTGGGCGAAGAATTGATGCCACAAAAGGGAGGCAGCTTCTCAAGAAAATGCTGAAATTAAAAAGTATCGTAAATACAACATTTGTACCGAAAACAACACAAAAGCCTTAGCATTTAATGATGCAGAAATGAAAGTTTACAAACGTTGGCTTTTTATACCTAAGATGATTAAAACCAGTTCATTTTGAAATGGGTCACGGGACTCCAAATCAGCGCAATGCGAATGCTAATCTCCTACACGAACTTTCCATAAGGCCATGACGCTACCGGTCGAAAGACTCGTTGGCCTGGATTGGTTTTAATTTTTCCAAAAGTTTGGATTCTGCTGCAACCTTCGCTCGAAGTTGGTGTACCACGTTTGTAGCGTCGACAGGGGGACAAACGTTTCGTTCGGTGCCGGTGTCATTTGGCTTTGCGTCACCGAGAAGCTGCTGACAAAGTTGAAAAAGTTTTCCAGTATCTTCTGACCGAACTGGTAGTACGTGCTCGAAGTGGTCTGTGGTCAAAAAGGGGAAAGATATCGATAAGGTGGACTGGCTGGAACAAACCGTGTGTTACATACCGTTGAAGGGGTTTGCTGTATGAGCGAGCTTTCCGGTTCAATAGACACACCGATTTGTGCGATATGCGAGATGGGAAGATTGCTACCAAACACGTTGTTCATCATCGTAGTCTGGCCGTTAATTTCATCTAGCTTCTTGAGCTGTGATATTTTAAAGATTGCCGATGGTTTTGTGTTGGAAATGTACCCAAGCAGCTGCCAGTTGGGTGGGGCATTTGGATCGGGCCAGCTAAAATAAACTGCATCAAATGATTTGAATTACACCTTTTGTTTGCATTCTTTTGTTGCCGTTCTCAAAACAAGCGATAAAGCTATCTGGGAGAAGAAAACATACCTCCACCAGCCATACCATCCGGGAAAGGGATCGTTCCCGTCAGGAAAACCACCACATGGTTCACATTATCCGCATCGGGAATGGTTATCAGGAAATGGGATTCACTGATCTGTTGGAAATCTGTTTGAACCTACGGGAATAACGGAAACCGGTTAGATCTTCCAGCACATGCCACGATAGGTAGAAAATATGTTCTCGAACTTACCAGTCTGCCGGATACAATCACGCCTAGTGCATTTAGCATTTTCGCACGATTACACACTACCAATAACGATCACAAGATGTTCTTAATGTTCTATCTTCGGTATATTTTACAATCTACACACCAATAGTTCCACAAAAACAATTTAATATCGAATGATCGGTGTTATCATTTGCTTGCTTTTTTCTAGCTTTCCCGCCCGTCACCCGTGCAAGGCGCTTTACTGTTGTGACAGCACAGCGCCCTCTGCATCTCAGTATGTGAGGTACAGTTGTCAAGGGACAACTGTCAAACAATTGTTGCGAATGTTTTGTTGTCAAAATAGAAAAATCGAATTTTCAGGACCGCTGCCGAAAAAGTGCAATACCAATGAGTAATTCATTCAGTTTCGTAGTGTAAAAACGGTGAACGGTGCGTATAACAAGAAGAGCTCTACGGCGAATACGAAGGATAGAAGCATAATGCCGGTTTGTAGCTAATTTGGTGCCATGACATCACCGCTCTGTTTCCGAACCGTCTGGTGTGATATGCTCACTGACTGCCCCCTTTCTCTGTCTATCTGCCGTAGGAGGAAGCGATCAAAAATGAAGGTGAAATTGAAAACGTTCGAGTCGTCGTACGGGTCCGGCCGATGGACAAAAATGAGCTCGACTCCAACGGCCAGAATGTGATCAAGGTGGACAAATCGAACCGGAGCATCACGGTCGTAAAGCCGAATGCAAACTCCAGCGAGCCTCCCAAGGTGTACTACTTTGATAACGTTTTCGGCGAAGATTCGACACAGGTGCGTTATTCAACTGGTTTCAATACAATTCAATTCACCCCACCACACCTGGGCAGTCGGTGTATCGTAAGATGCGGCCGCAATTATGATGGGTTGAGTGGCTCCGAAGTGTGGTCCACCTTCTTTGCTTCGTTCGCCTTACGTTACCCTTCTCTTTCGTGTGTAATGACCATGTCGGACTGCAGGTTGCATTTAGCCGTTTGTTTGTATTATTGTTAATTGCTTTCACTATGTTTTGACACTGCTCAAAGTGTAGTACGTCGATTTTTACTCTATTTATGCTCCAGATGGCATCGTCAAGTGCTCGGAGTGCTAACAAAAGTTTGTGTCCAAGGTCGGAAGCTATCCACTTTGAAACTCTGCCACCTGCTGCTATTTGTACAAAAATGTGTAGTTATTAGGCTGGAAACGACCTTTGCAATAGGTCAAGCGACATGTACTGCTGACAAAATATTCAATAATCGAGTATTTGTCAAAATAAGTGTATTTTACCGGATACAGCGACCCTGAACATACATGAAGTGGATATGGGCACATGAATTCTCCTCGAATGTCCATGTAATATGTATTATTTTATTCAATCATTGATATAGGGTAGTAGTCAAGGGTTGATTGATTGCAATATCTCCCAGGTTCTTCCAGTTTCTCTGTTCTCTCAGAAGTTTTTTTTTATATTTATTAACAATATACTAATTTACAGACTTTTTTATAATTAATAGGGCTATTGATAGAAATATAGCCACTAGGTTTGAGGCACTTAATCGTCGCGTCGATGGCGGCATACCGTTTATGTATAATTCTTCAGCTAAAGAAGATCCATTTGATTTCGGATGGTATCAATCACAACTGGTTAATTGAGACAAAAATATGTATTTATTAGAAATTTCAATGGAGATACGAACAAGAATAATGTTTTGAAACGCACAATACAGTGGGCATTATTTATAATATGTTTCTGAAAACTTAATTTGTACGAGAGGACACTCATTTTCATCTTATTCCATCGTTACAGTAATTTAAAGTATGGCTTTTGAAGAGAAAATACACTCGCTGTCTATTCTGCACACCATTCTACTGTTCGATCGCATGAAACTGCTGATTGAACAGTAAAAAAAAGGTTCAGAATGTTGATGCTTAACGGGTAACGCATAAAAACGAATCTTAACTTTCTATGGTGGTAGAAATTAAACATAAATAAAGATTCTCGAAAAACGTAAACAGTATTCACGGTTCTCGGCAACCCGTTACGATTTCTTACGCTCTAATATTTGGTCGATTAGTTCTTCACACATCTCAAATGCCGTTCGATGATTCTAATACGGATGGTGAGAGTTTTGAAACAGATTTGCATGAGATTAGCACTTCGGTTCTTTTAAGAGCAAAAAAGATTGATCCGATAATCGATAATTAATTTTATAGCACGGTGATCAGGTGATAAAGCTAACTGAGATTAAACTTTCTTGAGAGACATTTCTCTGGACGGAAATGGGCGTGTAGATGCTTTTGGACGGTCTCGTCACTGGGTCGAGCTAATGTCTGGTGTCTGTATTATTTTCCGGCCCTATTGGTAACCGGAAAATGTGGCTAAACGGTAGTTTGGCTTGGATAGCTCGTTTCTCGATATATACAGGTTGTTTCGAAAAAGAAAATAACATGTAACGTTTTAAGTTTAACATCTAAGGGATGGAAGAATTTTACGATAAAAAGTGTAGCCTACGATATGATATAAGCTTTAAAAAAAATCCTCTCTTTTTGGGCGGATTTTACTCAATTTCGCCCTTCATGCCCAGACGCACGGTGACGATTAGATCGATCAAGTAGAACAACGCGCCGACCACCGCAACCGAACCAGCACCGCAGAGGAAATCCATTCTAGAACATACCAAATTGAGGAATGATGCGTTAGAGTATGAGTCATATGAAAACGAAACATGGCTTACCTTTGCGTGTTTGGTGGCCAATAGTTGCGGTTTTTCGTCTCGGACCAATCGCTCAGAATGCAGGCCGCCGTCGCCAAGTATAGGATGAAACCGGTCAAGTTCAGAAGCGAGCTCAGTTTCCATGGAAAGCTGCAAGATGAAGTTGGAAGATCAATATTTGGTTTCCACTCACATTGGTATACTGTCACACATACTTCTCTCGTATGACCTTTCCGAACAGATAGACCACGGAGAATACCAAAAACATGGAGAAGGTGGCGTAAGCCAGCGCCACGGTGCGCGATGAGATGAACACGCGAAGCCGTGAATTGTGGGCCGGATCATCGATCAGTCCGATGCAAACGATTGCGACAGCCTGCAATTACAATCAACAAATGACGTTGTTACGAGAGTTGCTCAGACGATCGGGCAATTTGTGAAGAATCTTTATGGCACATGTTGGCGCGAGTAAAATGTAAGGAAGCTTTGAAGAAGTGGAGGTGAAAACAAGCTTTGGGGAAGAATATCGTCACTAGAACGACACTAATTATCGTCGTTCTACAATCTCGCACTGCATCTGGCACACCGAAGCGGCGGAATGCGGGACAGCGGATGCGGGTTGTCGTGGGTGCTTCCGCCAGAACCCCGGGGCATATGTGAAACTATTTGTCGTCGTTGACTCATACCAGCGGCAGCTCAACCGTTGCAACTCTAGAGTTGCCCCCGTGAGAAAAAACGCAGTTGGAAGCTAGAAGTGGTGGAGTCATTTTTTGCCATCTCGGTACCGTCATTGCGTCGATTGTGTTTCACTCTTTCAAGACAATCGATATCTTTCATCTGCAGCTTTGCTAGCGGTGGTGAGCAGGTCGTGCAGGAGCGGGGAGTTAGTGTGATTTAATTGCGACGTGGTGCTATTGCTGCTGTTATTACGATGTATTGCTGGTGCTGGTACTAGTTGCATAACGTACGAAGGCGCTTGGAAGGTTCTCGCTTCCGCTGAAATACATCAATGCATTTTTTTTGCATCTCCAACATGCTTAACACACAGACCTGTTCTTGATCTTACGACATACTTGTGCGTCAATTGAAACTGTCCCATGATTTTTACATAACTTAACCTTTTTGACCAAAGTTTTAATCATTTAAATTTGAACAAATGATCAAGATCGTTGTGAATCATTGCTCTTGCTGCTTACCATCTCTAGAAGTTTGAACACCGGAGGCAAAAACTTGCCGGCTCCGCTGCTGTTGAAGTACTCCTTGCGCATGCCACGATCAGCCTGATCTGCTCCATGTTCCGCGCTCGCCATCGTAAGACGTGAGATTTCTGTGTCGGAGGGCAAGATGGAAACAAATTAATTTAACGTCGCTTTATATGTTGATCGGATTATAACGCAAACACATGTTTATGGTGTTGAACTCGTGAATCAATCATTAACACTTTTTTTCAGATAAATCGTGCGATCGTGCCCTTACATTTGGGATGCACTTTCGAAGCGTAAGTTTACGGTTGAGTTGTTAACATTGTAGCACACGTGTTGTGAACATCTCTATTGTTTCAATCAAAGCCTTTATTTTAAATTGTTGTTCTGTTTTTTTTCTTTTAGTGATCAATCGCTAACTAAGCGTGACTGTGTTAAGACTTTGTTCAGACACTGCAGCAAAGTTTGTTGCGTAGGAAATTAATGGTAATTGAATAATTGCCGGTCATAAGCAGGAAGAGGTTTTCAGCCCCGGCCTCGTAGGAATGCCGCATAAACGTTTCATCAAAGGGTGACACTTTCGTATAGACAAGGAATGAGCGAAGGGCAAAACATAACTAGCACAATGTGAAGAAATCTTTGCAGCTGTTAGGATGTTAAATTGGATTAATTATGTTTACGCTTTGAGAAAATCCAAGAAACAAGTGGAGTTACAGTGGGCTGAGTTAGCGGTGTACTGAATTTCCTTTCTTTTCCGTATACTCTACCTATATTCATGATTCTCCCTTTCAATCAGCGATATATCACTGCAAGCGTTAACAAATGTTAGATTCAATGTTTGAAACACACAAGTAGATGATTCACGTTAGATCATATTTTAATTAATGTAATGAATTTTAACCTCCTCAACCACGAATTGGATCATACCGTTTTTTGTAGATTTTTGTGGTGAAGTTTCCGTGACATTCTCCACCACCGTTTCACTTTCGTCTTTCTTCTGATCGCGTGAAAATTTCGAATTGCCCATAGTATATCTGTTTTGTTTTGGGGTGCGGTTTTCAACTACGCTACCAACAGCCACAACGCAACTCTAGACAACTTAATTTAGCCGACACTGGCACGGAGTTCTCGGTTGGGAAATTAATAAGGCCCGCCGTCTACGACCACTCGTAAGTGACTGACTTCCGATGGGTTTGATCACTGGGCGTAGTTTGAGCAGGGAATAGGAATCGATTGATGATAAATATTCAGCGAAGGTGACGATCGTGTTTTACAACGACATGCGACTGATGTCTGTAGTGGTGTACGTTGCAACCGTTTAAAGTGGCAATATTCTAGAGTTTCTAATGCTTCGACACATCGATAATTATGATTAGAAACTTGTGAATAGATATATACACAAATGCGATCTTTATATGTGTATTCACCCTTTTTTTAACACAGGTACACTTTAGTGCTGTGGTCTATAATTTAAATGTTTCACAAGTCTAGTTCCTCGCTTAGAAATGTGAACTTTCTCTTCATCATCGGCGAACGTAGCTCAGTATTGGTTAATTTGTATGCTGCATGTTTCCGCCATGGCAGAGATGTAATTTCTACATCTTATGACACAGGCAAACATAATGCTCTCCTGTTGGAGTTAGGAGAAAAGGGCTTGTCGAAGCGTCACTCAGGCACGGAACCGACCTCCAGTTGTTTGTCGAAACTGCACACTAGTTCCGTGCCCTTTCTTAATAGCCGCAGTAGGTTGTTTTGATTTCCGGATAATGATCAATTCCCGTACGGAGGTGCGTGACCAAAAGCAAAACAGAGAACTCATTTAACTCTCAGTGATGCGGTTTATATTTGTTTTTTTCGATGTGTCTTCGATGCGATCGTGAAACTGGTTTAACAACTTCACTTTTTAGCGTCACGTCGTAATGTGTCGATGCATCATCGCAATATTACATGGCGCGGTAAGAGAACGTGTGACGCGGATGCACCCAATATATCGCAAGTGTTAGTCGTTGTTATTGTCACACCCGCGAAGGAAGTAAACGGAAGGTATGCGAACAACCTTCCATCGTTGCCATTGGCGTCGGACGCGAAAGTGAAGAAATGTACAATTTTGTTCCACGCTTTGTCACGCCAAATTCCATCAGTTACCCACAACTCCACAGAGATGATGGTGTTTCTCTTTTTATATCAGGCTTTTTCTTATTGATTGATCCCTTGATCGCGGTTGTAATGTTGGGTTCGGAACACCAGGAAGCTAGTGAGAGAAAGTTGAACGTTGAGCAAAAAAAAAAAGAAGGTAATAAAAATAACCACATTGCGCATTACGGTAGTAATGATCAACCTAATGATCAACCTCTACCGATCGTCACTGCCTTCGGGGGGCTTCCGTCATCAGAGTTCAGATGCAAATGTTTTCCGTTTTTTTCTGGTGAAGGGAGTGATTTAGGGAAAATATTTACACCAATCGCACACACGCAATCAGTTCACAGATCATTGTCTTACGCAACTGCTGACATGCAAGGTTTAGAGTCTTTTTTTTGCTGCTGGCCATCAAACATTTTCTTGGAGATATATTGATGTTTACACCCTGCATATGTTTACGCATATTTTTACAGTAACGAAAAGGGTCTCACAAAAGGGAGGGTGACCTACACGTATGCGTTCATATTCCTTTCGAGAAGTGAAAGCTTATGGAGCACAGATGCGATGTTTTGAAGTTGATAGATACGACAGCACATTTTAAACTCCCAATGTGATGCTGGCATAATGTAGCGTTACTCCCCATGACGGCACAATCGAATGGATGTAATAGGTATGGGAATTTTACGTCCACTGGAAGGAAGAGGAACAATGTGGCACAATCTTTGCACGATTGTTTATTTGTACTGTTTCGATAGATGCAAAGCTAGATGATTTCATGTGAGAATGAATAAAAAATATCAATGTTTATTTTTTTTTTCTTTGTGGAAATAACTCTGGAAATAGGCAGACACTATAGATGATTAAACAATTCATCTAATCTAACTAACCCAGTGCTATGAATTTAATTTCGTCTTTTTTTTGTAGAACAGACTCTCCTGCCATGTTACGTGCAATCGTTCAATCTGGTTCGGTGTACTGAGTCATATTCTGCCGACATGTGTGGTTGCGTGTCAACACGCTAGAAACCGCGCCATTGCTTCGGCTGCGAAAAGGCGAACCAAAACAAAATACGTATCAAAATAAATACTGCTTTTCTGGTTTACCTACCGCGTGATGGGCATCACATACAAACACTACCGCAACGGTGTACAACCACTGCCGTGGAATACAACCGTTGACCATCAGCAAACCGCACCACAAACCCAGCTCACGCGAAGAGCTCGATGATTTGAGGGGGAAAAAATAAAAGATATTTCCCCCCTCTGGAACACAGAGAGCATAATGAAATGAAAGTCACACCGGGCAGCATAATTTTGCGCCAACAGAAAAACCCGCCAAACCAGCTTTTGGGCAGCCTGATCTGATGTTGAGAGCATGGCGAAGAGAAAAGCGTGTAAAAAAGCGCTTTTGTCTGTATTTGTGTGAGGCAGCGAGTGAGAAGCCCCATTCCACCCCAATCGGGCTTCCCGAAAAAAGGGTCATGGATTTAAAGAGCCACGTTTTCGGTTTTACTAAATCGTGCTACAGTCATTGCCTCCGGAGGGAGATTGGTCATTCTTTCGTGCGTTTGTTCGAAGGCGATGAACGCGGAACCATTGTGAAGTAATTTTGGTGTTGCCGCAACTGATTTGCAGATAAAATGGGAGAAAAATTTCGTCTTTTACTCGAGCAGCGTGTCGTGAGCGAACCATGTGGTCATGAGCATTATAAGGTGGGAAAACTTTCCCGCGCATTTACTACTGTGTACAATATGTGCTAGCTGTCCGGGGCGGATGGTAAAGGTATAACTGTACTTGAAACTCGTAGCTTAATGTGTTGGAAGAGACCCAAAAAGTATGTCTTTTATAAAATATTTAATTTTAATTTAAACAATCAGCAAACAATCAGAAATCTTGGGAAATTTACATGTCTTCAAGAGTTAGGATGAATACGTGTTACGATTTTGCAAGTTTTTGTGAGTTGTCGTGTAGACTGACGAAATAAAATAAATCTGATGGCTTCTATAGGTTTGATAGTTGGTTCTATCTTACCAAATTGTTATGTGTGTTCTTTTGCAAACGAAGTCTAACCGGTTTTTTTACGTCCAAGAGGATCGCAGAGGAACGCTGTTGCTGTATTTCGTTATCGTGTTCTTCTTTGTGCCTCGAATTTGTATCTCTGATCATATTTCGCCGGATTGTGATACCATTAAAGGTTGAAGTGGCCAGTGAGTCACATTTTTGTGGAAAAAATAAATCAAATTTTTCCAACAATCACTGACGGAGACAAATGACAAAGTGTGTATATTTTTCCATCTAGGCTCAAAATCATTGCCTATTTTTTATTAAAATCAATTGTTTTTTTTTATAAAAGAAATGTGTTACTCTTAAAATTTAAAAACCTCTTTGAAAAAAAAATCGTAACGCAATAAGTCACCATTTACTGTCAGTGAATTGATTAGAGAAGTAAACCACATATGTTCAGGAGGGCTACAAGTATCCCGTTTCCAAGCTTGTGGCCACAAAAACACTTTCACTTGCAGGAAGGTAGCACGCTTCAATAGGAAGAGAGAGCATACTACTGTCACTTTTTCCTGTCTCTCCATATCTGGTCACATACCGGGGAGGGATAGGACTTCGACAAGGGATCATGATTGATACCGATTCACACAACCATACACGTCATGTACATCTTTTGCATGATCAAACTTTGCTACCGTTGTGGAGTATCCGGGAAATTGCAAGGCACCATTATTTAAGAGATTTCTAACATCTTTTCCTGTGCGTAAACCTCTGGTGAACCTGACCCAAGTGTAAAATTGATCACTGTTTGCAATGATTCAGCCCGACAGTCAACCATTTGTCGTCAGGAACCGGTTGTTTTTACCTGTTGCTTTTAAACACTCGCTGCTAGAAGTGGTTTTCATTAGATTCCACGAGACTCTTCGCGGACAATCATGTAATCGGTAGCCCAGAGGTATTCCCATGGACTCCCTAACAAGTTGCACCATCGAACGTTCACCTGTGAGTCTGACGTGCCTTTGGTCTGCACAGGTGTTTTCCGTAGCGAGCACCCTAGAATGTACGGTTGAGGGCTTGGAATAAGACGGTATCTAGAATGGTTCCTTCACTTGCGTGTCACTGAAGCGGCAACACAATTGGGTCACGGTTCGCCCAGAGCAGGGCACCAACAACGTCATAGTGTCCCGGGTCTCTGGTATTGTTTCTAGCAGGCAAAGCTAATCGTCGTTATGTTTGTTTGTGCGATAGAAAATTTCTCCCTGCGAAACGCCTTTTACAATGTTACAGGCGTGCAGGAAACAGAAAATTGCTTCAAAAGAAGGTAAAAGGGTAGGGTATAAGGTTTATGTTTTCTCCAGGGAAATACAAAGGCAGATCGTGCATTTCATCGTCTTTATTTACGAAGTCCCCAGAGATTATTTTACTTCATATATTTTCTTGTAAAACTTGGAACAATTTTGACTTAATTTTTGGAACTATTCTTGTACATAGTTTATAGATCATTTTTGTATCTTCAAGAATGAATGTCACCTAGGGCTTTGCTCGCAAGAAAGGTGTGGTCGTCAAATAAATGGGGATCCGCTGATGGTAAACAAATATGCGTACAAACCATTTAGAGTGTGTAAAGAATGCCACCCAACAGACCTCCAGTAAACAAAAACTGTGGCACACTGCTGCCAACACTATTCCAGCTTTTCTGTGCCATTGACTGTAAACAAACGCCAAATGTTCGAGAATGGAAGCGGCCAACATGGAAGAGTTCGTTGACGTGCCGTTTGTATGTTTTAGGCAAGCAAATGTCTTTGACAACCGAATACAAAATTTAAGGGTCCAAAAACTTAGGCTCCTGAACCTCAGTTTAATGCAACCGTATCATCAAAAGGCATTCCTTCGACGAAGTCAGAACGCAACGGTTCAATAATCAGCCCGGAAGGAGGACAGCGCTTCATTCATTTTCCCGCGCTTGATAAAACACGTCAATTATGGACACTTGCAATTTGTACAACCTGCAATTGCAGTTCTCCCGATGGCGTGTTTGTTTTCTTCATGTTTTGACCTGCCCTGAAGTGTGTTCCGACAGTTTGGTATTGATTTTCTTTCACAACTTCATGCGGAGAAATGTATGTTTTGTGGCATTGCTCGGAAGTTGAGCGGGTTTTTTCGAATGTCTCCCAACCACGTGGAGAGTTTATTTGGGCCGCATTTATTACCTCTGATGGTCTGAAATAGCAGCTGCATATGAAGCATCTCATTGTTGGTGTACTTTCACTTTTAACATCTACTTAAGAAAAATCTCAACCGTCACTGATACACTGATAAAGACATAACAGACCATTTAACTATTCTCCGTAGGACATTTTGAAACCAACGTATTTCATATTCTAAAGCATTGAATTTAGTACATAGCATTGTGCCAAAAACTTCCCCAAATTCCCTATCCTGTATCCATGCAGCATAAAGATCGCGATGATGGTCACAAAATTGGCAAAAACCGGTTAAAGGAACGCCTCTTCAATACCGGTTGGGGTTCGCTTTAGGCACATATGCGAAGCAACTGCGAACTATTTATGTTTCTCTGACAACATTCGTGGCGTCGCTTTTTTACGCTCGTTTTAGTTTCCAGGAAGACGGTATATGTTTCATCATGCCTATCTACCGATAGGCAGTATTTGGGTCCGTGAGATCCTTCCAAGAAACTGGTAACTCAACATTCCAGCGTGATTGAAATTTATTGGCGGGATTTTCCCGCGATCAGCAACATAATTATTCCATCACTGGATGTAACCTTTCAACTTGGTGCAAGCGTTCAAGACACACCCGTGTATAGTGTGACATGCGGAAATTAATTTTCCAATGCCGCTATCTATCTGAAGCATGTCGCAAAGAACACAAATCTCGTAACGCATGACAACGGCGTAGACACGAACCGCGTAGGTTTTGCGTTATCGAACACACCCAGTTCTAGCGCCAAAATGCCAACCACAAATGGTTTGTTTTTTCAGGTTCTCCAAATTGCCTTCAATATCACGTCAAGCAATACGCACGTACTCTCACGCACGCTATCTTGCCACGACATGAAATACCAGCTGAACGTTTTTTTATATATATAGACACTACTGTCAGAGCTTCGATCAAGCAGTTCGATCCGGTATGGAGTTGGGAATTTTTATACCGTTAATGTTCGATTTAAAAAAAAAACACGAATGTCTCCAGCGTTTTTGTACAGGTTGAAATCATCAAACCATTCACACTTGTTACAGGGCGATCAACTCTAGGATAGGTCTCTGCACGGTAGTCCCGCACTGGTGGTAGCGCGAGAAATTATGTTTCGGTGGCGGCATGTCAGCTATAAGGGCCGCGCCCAATTCAATTTGTAGCACACCGAAGAACGGCACACGTCTAAACGCACGATGCAACTCGACGATGAAGCTATTATTTTATGTCGCGGAAGGTTATCGGGTGGAACGCGAACGGAATTCAGCGGGACGGTTAGATTATCGGACAGATCACTCGGGGGAGACGGTTGATTTAAAAAAGCGAAAAGGCGTCTAACCTGTTTGGATATTTCACAATAATCACGATCAAATTTTACAGAGATCTTCACGTTTTGATGAATCTGGTTGTGAAGGCACGTGGACGCAGTAACGTGTTCGGTCGCAATTCAAATATTTCTTCCACACGAAATGCACTTGCGTCGAGGAAAGGCACTACGGCAACAGCAAGAACCCTGCAAACGTCCGGTTTGGGGGAAAGCGCGCTCAAAACTAAAATCCTCACCACAAGCACAACGCGTTCGAAACGGCTGTTCCAGGCCCGCTTTATGCTTGATGTTTAGTATGTGTGTGTGTGTTTGTGCTTTAGTGTTGAACGCACACATTAAGCTCGGTTCAAGCAGCGCAACTTATGCTCGCTACACACGAACATTATGTATGTTTGCGTAGGAAACATGAAGCATTGCAGCGTGAACGCAACACATCTAAAGCTACTTGGCGGTGTGTAGAACCTGCGCTTAAGTTTGTTCGAAAGCTTTGCAGTGAACGCGGGTGGTGTTAAACCCTTGAAGCACAAGGGCAATTTATTTTAGGCTATTATAAAAAAGGTTTTTTTATTTGTTACATTTTTCATTGAAGTTCTGTCAATTCGTGTTGCTAGTTATAAAATTATTTTTATATAAAAATTTGCATTTATATACGAAATTGATTCGTGGTACAGTTATCGTGCAAAAAAAAGGTTAATTATGCAGATGAGGCTTTCAGACACTTGTCGATCTTCGATCTATTGTCTTTGTGTTAGCAGCAGTCTATGTGCCTATGTCAGCCTATTTGAGCTAATTTGAATGTTGATGGCATTCAACAGACGTCGCCATTGGAAGGGATGGAATGTAACAAAAGGGTCATTACTGTGGGCCCAAATACAATTGGGTACAGAAAATGACATACCGATAGCACTATTACCTGTAGGCGGTTCTTGTGCATAAAATTGTCTCCTCGGACCAATTTAGAAGGCGTTTAAACTTAAAAATTCTATTAGAAACAATATGTTCTATGGGTAATACATAATTTAAAATATGTCTAATCACTGTCCACGGGAATGATCGATTTCCCGGGCTCCGACTAACTAGAACTACTGAGCTGTTGCTTTCGATACGCTCTATTACTTCATATGGTGTAGGCCTACATCATCGATCACTACCGTTTCGTCTGCACCGGCTAGATTGTCGCCCGAGACGGAAGAACATACCCGTTAACCTGCAATTCATCGAGAACAACCTCAAACGATGAGCTAAGATGAGAACTGTTTACGCAATTCGGCCATGCGGCGAAAGGAGTGGGATGTGATAATTGATTTAATTAGCGCACTTCATTGAAAAGAATCAGTAAGCGCTGGGGACGTACTAGGCGTATGTTTTAGGTCAGGATCCTGAGCGTTTGCGTTGGCAGTTATGATCACCGGCGAGGTAGACCCTGTTAAAACAGTGGCGAACGTTTTTGAGACAAAATTAATTGATTTAATTTGTAGTTTGCCTTATGAGTTCGTTTGAACCTGTACCCAAATCGAGAGAGCGAAAGAGAGCAGTTAACTGTAGCAAAGAGTTGTGTGAAGAAATGTTTTCCGCCTGGCACTGCACGTGTTACGAAATGTTTCCTCTACGAAAAGAATATCGAAAACCGCTCATCGTTTCATTTCAGATCGATCTGTACGTTGACACCGCCCGTCCGATTGTGGATAAAGTGCTGGAAGGATACAATGGTACCATACTGGCGTACGGACAGACCGGTACCGGCAAAACGTACACAATGTCGGGTAATCCGGAATCGCCCCAAACGAAAGGCATCATTCCGAACACGTTCGCGCACATCTTTGGACACATTGCGCGCGGCAAGGAAAACCAAAAGTTTCTCGTGCGTGTCAGCTACATGGAGATCTACAACGAGGAGGTGCGGGATCTGCTCGGCAAGGAGCTAAACAAGAGTCTGGAGGTGAAGGAGCGTGCAGATATTGGGGTGTTTGTGAAGGATCTCAGCGGGTACGTCGTACACAATGCGGACGATCTGGACAACATCATGAAGCTGGGCAACAAGAACCGTGTCGTCGGAGCAACGAAGATGAACTCGGAATCGTCACGTTCGCACGCTATCTTCTCGATAACGATCGAATCGAGCGAAACGGATGAAGCCGGCCGCCAGTATGTGCGTATGGGCAAGCTGCAGCTGGTCGATCTGGCCGGTTCGGAGCGGCAGAGCAAGACGCAATCATCCGGTTTGAGGTTGAAGGAGGCGACCAAGATCAATCTTTCGCTGTCCGTGCTGGGAAACGTGATAAGCGCGCTGGTGGATGGTAAAAGCACTCACATTCCGTACCGTAACTCGAAGCTTACCCGACTGCTGCAGGATTCGCTCGGTGGCAATAGCAAGACGGTAATGTGCGCCAGCATCAGTCCGGCCGATTCAAATTATGTTGAAACAATCTCGACGCTACGTTACGCATGCCGGGCAAAGAGCATCCAGAACTTGGCCCACATTAACGAGGAACCGAAGGATGCTTTGTTGCGCCACTTCCAGGAAGAAATTGAGGAACTGAAGCGACAGCTAGAGGAAGGCATCTTTCAGCAGGGGCTTGAAAGTGGGGAAGAGGAGGAGGAAGACGATGGAGAAGGCGAGGAAGAAAATGATGAGGATGCCGTGGAGGAAGAGTGCGATCCGGACGAAGATCGCGAGCGGGATCGTTTGGAGCGCAAGGAGAAACGCCGGAAGGAGAAGGCCCGCGAACGGAAGGAGAAGAGTGACGCCGAGAAAGAACTGTTGGAGAAGAAGGCAATGGAAAATCAGCAGGAACTGAAGAAAGCTAAGTAAGTGTTGGAACATTCTAATGCAGAAGAAGACGATAAACGTTATTTACTTTTTCTTTCTTTTATTTGTAGATCGGAACAAGATCAGTTGCGGGCGAAACTGTCATCGTTGGAAAACAAAATTCTCGTCGGCGGAGAAAATCTTCTTGAAAAAGCGAAAGAACAGGAGTTTTTGTTGGAAAATTCCATTACCGAACTCGAGCAGCGCACCAAAACGGAGCGTGAGTTGAAGGAAAATTTGCAAAAAATCGAAGCCGAACGTATTGACATTGAGGAGCGGTACAGCTCACTGCAGGAGGAGTGCGTGGGCAAAACGAAAAAGTTGCAGCGTGTGATGTCCATGCTGATGAGCATCAAATCTGAGCTGGCCGACCAGCAGCAGGAACAGCAGCGGGAAAAGGAAGGCATTTACGAAAACATTCGTAGTTTATCGCGCGAACTGGCCCTTTGCGAGTTGGTGATTAACTCGTACATTCCAAAAGAGTACCAGGTTTGTAGCATTACAATTTTCATTTTTTGTGGTTTTGTGAACCCAACTGACAAGATTTATTTCTATATCTCTTTATTGCAGAACATGATCGAGAAATTTACCCACTGGAACGAAGATATTGGCGAGTGGCAGCTAAAGTGTGTTGCGTACACCGGCAATAATATGCGTAAAAACATCCCGGAACCAAAGGTCAATACCAAAGAGACGGATCTGGTTGATCTGTCGCATGTGTATCTTAGCTACAATACGGATTCGGTTGCTGAACCAATACGCGCCAAAACGGCAAGACCGCGCACTTCCGGCATTGCCCGACCGACGACGGCCAGGAAGTACCATTAGGAGCGATGACACATGAAGTCGCAGTCTAGAACATAGAGCGAGCGTTTGACAGGCAACGGTATTATGGAAATGAGGCTTTTAGTTAGTGCGTCGGGAAAGAGTGTCACAGATACAAAAAATGATAAAACGATTAGTGGATTTGAAAGATATAGCAAACGCTTGCATTAAGCGCACAACAGCACAACCACTCGCTTGACACGTGCAATACGATACTAGTCGCTATATGGTCGAACTATTGACAATTGTCAGTTGATGGATATTTTAAAATCAAAAGTAATCTATATTATTATCCTGCCCACCTCACTAAACACACAGCACAGCTCAACGATCAATGTGCATCAGCGTGCAAGTTACAATTTTCTGTATCTCTTTAAGAAGTTGTTTTTGTTGACAAATGTATTATTATTTTTTATAGCATACCATTGTGAGCCTTTCTACGTAGACGCGTTGTACTGGAGAAGTATGAAAGATTCACTTAATTTAGACAATGCTGTACGCATTCATACCACCAGTCATAATAACCTTTTCGCCATTATACAATGATTTCACGTTAGCGCTACCCATGTAGGAATATTTAATAAGACAAAGGAATGGCTTACACCTTTTCAACTGCTGCTTAAAACCGCTGTATAGGTGCGCTCAAAAAGGGCGTAAAAATTTATCTGTTTGAAGCATAGCCAATGATTTGAACAAAACAAACAAACAAACAAAAACCGTAGAAAGATTTTGCTGTGGTTGTGACAATATTCCAGTAATATTTAGACAAGAAAACAGGCTTTATTTACGTGTACAGATGGTTTTGTTTTTTCGGTTTATGTATAGTAGTGTGCGCACTTCGTTGCACGGTTTGCTTCAGCACGCATCAGTTTCAACACAAAACGCTGCTTCTTTTGATAGATTTCGTTTCAACAGGACATTATACGTAGTAAAAGTTGGTTGAATAGTACCATCGTCAGTCCAACCAAGTGGCACGAGTGAAATGTGAAGAATGGGAGGTATTTTTTTTCTAGACTAGTCAATTGGTACATTTAAAGCAAACAATATGGCACTCATAATTGAGAATGATTTTCATATCCACTTGAGGAAGCTTTGACTGCTACATTCGAGTTTGTGCAAGTGCACATTTCGACCTTGTATCAGACTAAACGCAAAACGAAATACTCAACACACATACACACAGACATGATTGCATATTTGTATTGGAATTTATTGAAATACACCAGAAAACGATAGACTTCAAGCTATATGTCTAATGGGTGTTTATAACATCACATCTTTGAGTTTTTTTTGTCTACTTACCACTATCCTTTTATCATCAAATCAATAGATTCAATCGTACCCAGACAGTGTGCAATAAGGTATCAGTTTATATATTGTTTAAATAACTGGTAAATTTGTACATCTGGAGCTGTATATACGTAATAAATAATGCATCTACGGTCGCACAAAAAAAAGAGCGAACCTCCTCTGTACCGACTGCTGCTGTACGGTACACTAACAAACACTACCGTAAGGCAAGCTTACCGTTCGCCAGGCGAAAAGGAACGCTTTACTATGCAAATAATGGAGCTAGCTGTATTGCTCCTACTAAGCGATGAACCATATAGTATAGCTACAGTCTCTATAGTTAGTCTTTCACAGTGTTCACCTGTTGCTACTGCTCTCTAAACTAGGAAACGGAATTCATATGATATCAGTTCTATCCAAGGTAGTTCATATCGCACTGCGATCTAATCAATATGATTCTAAGCGAACGTATGACAAACCCGCTCTACGGGGGGAACGAGTTTCCCAAGGTTTCCTTCTCTAATGCAATGCGCCTAAACATCACCATCATCGTATTGTGTACCGAACTTGTGTACGAGGTAGTAACGAATGTATTTGAGTTCCGGTTAATGCGTTCGAAGTTGCTTTACTTTCGAAACGCTATCAGACATTTACGTCCGATCCCGAAACCTAATCTCTATCGGTGTGCGTGGTGCCAACAGGAACTGGAACTGTGTGTCAAGTGGGCTGCGATATTCGATCTCAAAGTTTTGGAAGATCTAAACGAAATGTGGAAATCCATTGGATTATTGATTGCTCGCAATGATGAAATTCTGTTCTTACCTTTGCCACCAACAGCGTCAGCTCAATGTCGATAACTTTCTGCCCAGGACACATTCGACGACCGATCCCAAATGGAAGGACGACCGAGGCACCCGGTTCTTGTCGCTTGTTAATGACGTTGTGGTTTTCATCACGCTGCTCCAGCCAACGATCGGGCAAGAAGCGATCTGCATTGTGGAAGTTGTCCTCACTTTGACAAGCAACACGCGTATGGCACAGGACGAGGGTCTTTGCGAAGACACAGAAAAGGTAAGAACTAGTTCACGCAACGTAATCGTACACTACTAAAACTTACTCCCGCCTGCAGATGATAGCCGGACAGCTGGAAGTCTTCCTCAAGGATACGCGCCAGACAGGGCGTCGTCGGTGATAGACGGTACGATTCTTGGATGCATGCCTTGGTGAAGCGAGCGTTTACAAGATCATCGTTGGTGATGTTCTGCACACAGTGGTTAAACTCTTGCGCAATCTCACGCTGATGCTGAACCGACTGGCTGAGATTGTGCAGCAAAAACGAGAGTGTGTTGGAAAGCTGCATGAAAGCAAGGGAGAGGTTGAGAAATCGATAGGAAGCTCTCCAGCAACGAATACGTACCGTTTCTATGGCACTGGTAATGAGGTCTATGATGCCGGATATCTTTTCCTTCGTATCCAGTCCTTCCGTTTGCAGAATGCTGATAAAGATATGCTTCACATCGTTGTCCGGACAGTTCAGCTGTTCTTCCTCCAACGCCTCGTATACAATCTCTGCGATCGTACTACCAAAAAAGATGGGTGAGCATCAATCAGCGATCAATCTTCAACATTTGTCATTTGTCAAAACTTACTCGTAGATGATCTCTTCAGAGCGGACAAAGTTACGGTAGAGTTGGGTCGGAACGTATTTCCACAGCTTAAACCCATAATAACTCTCACCGATGTAAACGAATGAATCCTTGACAGCTTCGGCAAGTCGCATAAATTTAGCGTTCTGTCGATTTGTCGTCAGGTAGCCCATTCGCCGACCCAAAACCAAACAACAGATAACTACAATGGAGCAAAGGGAAAATTGTTACCCTAGGGGTCGGGTGACACCTTCAAGCAACTCACTCTCAAGCCCAACCGAATTGGCTATGTCCTGGAAGTTCCGGATCGTTCCATCTTCTGTCCGCTGGTGGCGTATCAACTCCACAAAGTCATCACAAATCTCATTGACCGACGGTATGAAGGATTGCAGGATACGTCTGGAAGTAATGCCCGTCGTCAGCTTCATGCGTAGTTCATGCCACTTTTCACCCTGCCTGCAAAACCAAGGTAAATGAAAGGAAACAATCAGCGAATACGGGGGTGGGTTGTGGGAGGAAAAACATTCTTACGCATTAATCAGATTGGTCACTCCGAATCGATCCGGTCGACTGCTTCGATAGACTTCGATAATTTCCGTTGGCGGCCGGAAGGGATACCGGCTCGGGTACTTCAGCACCTTCTCCATGTCGGCACGATCGAACAGATTCACGATCGGGACCGTGTCGACATCGAGCATGATTGGACCGTACCGGCGATGCATCTGCATGAACGTTTCGTGCACCTTGGCGTACCGTTGGCGACCGAGAAAGTATCGCCATTTGGTACCGATCAAGGGCAAACGGCGCGGTCCCGGTATGTCCCAGATCGATTTCACCTTCGGCAGACACTCATCCGAGTCTGGCTGGGCGTTGCGTGCCGACGGCGATGCAGGGAGTCCACCACCGCTACCGCCACCCTCCTCACTATTGTGCTGGAGCAGATGAAGCAGGAAGCTTCGGATCGATTCGATGATTTTCTTCGGCTTGGGATTGTAGGACAGAAACATAAACAGCGTGACGAACGTGTAGAACAGCACTATCGTGACCGACATGGTGCGATCGTACGTGCTGGAGATGTCTGCGAAAGGAAAAGCGAAAAAAAAAATGGATGATGAGAAATCGTTCCTTACAAACGAGGTGGGTGTTCTGAGTGACGTAACAATATATCTCCTGATATTGGGAGCTCCGGGAGACTTTTGTGGTGGCATGTGAATTACTTCTCAAGGTGAAGGTCACTTGCGAAAGGGAGTTTACAATCTACCAAGAAACCGGAACTAACTAGTCACATCTGGCTATCCAAATTGTTGACAAACAGCTTAAATGACGCCGCACAAAACACTATCCCCTGCTTATCGGTAGATAAGCGGTAATGTGCAAGATAAAAGGGTGAGGTCTACAACATTATTACACTTTCTATTTCACCACAATCAATGAGGGAACATTTAGAATGTGCGCAGTACAACACGAAGCCGCTGCAACGGTGACAATAATCCACAGACCCAAATATTGGGGCAGATCGATGAGATAGCACTATCGGCATATGCCGTCCTTTACACGTCCTTCATAAACAATCGTTATCGTGGAGTGGTTTTTTGGAACCCCTTCTGGGAGGACATATTTCGCACACATCTGCTTCAATCGTCCAATTCCACTCAGTGCTCTGCTTATCTGCTGATAAAAATTACGAGCTTTTCGATAGCGAATTATATTTAGTCCGGTGTGTCAGCCGTTCACCACACCTTGGGAGGCACTGGGAACGATTTCAGTGTGTCTTAATCTGGCGAAGAAAATAACCAAACAAACTCGGTTTGATTGTAGTGGAATTAAAAGCATTTCCTTAAGTGCGATGATCTATCCACACGCTCACCGGTGAGACGGTTGTTCTCACCTAGCTTTCCCGCTCATTATCTCACACTCTTTCACTTTCATTAGCTGATCGAGTGCTACTAAAAAACACAAAAACACACACTCGCTCGCTCCAAGTTGCTTGAACACGTAACGACCCGTGCGGCCAATGCTTTGTGATTGCCCGGCGACGTATTGTCAATCAATGGTGCTTAATAAAGCGACAATACGGTCCCGAACCGGCCGGCTGCCATAATGCCGTGCTCACTATGAAACTAGGAAGCACCCGGTAACGTGGAGGAGGAAGGTGGTTGGACGTGAAAAGAAAGGAAGTACAGATCCGACAACAACAAACCACTGCCTGCTCCGTTCAATATCACGATCACGGTCACGGCCACGGCCGCAAAACGGAGCTGGCTTGCGATCTCGCTCACTCATTACACTGGCACCGGGGAAGTGAGATGCTGGAAGCGCGTTAGTGTTGTGTGTACCGCTCAGTGAGTTATGAAACGAGATTGGGCGAGTGTTTGTGCGTGTGTTTTTTTTCTCGTTTCTGTTTGCTTCCTTTAGCAGTATCTAATAGGAGCAGCTACCGAATAAACCGGGTTGTTTCGTGATGGAAAAAAAAATGGTTTGATCTTGCGATATTCGTGCGTGACGTAAATTGAGAACAATACGATTGGTATTATTTGTTCTTTCCGCACGATTCTTTCTTACCCATCATCTCGATATCGGATCCTATGCAATCCATCTTTTACACTACATCTGGCATTTACTGTCCTGCCGTATCCTGTTCAATCGTGTACAGGTTCCACTACGCGCGTCACAAAGCAATTTGCGCCCGTACTTGGCACAGCAAGTCTTCCGTCTACCTTTCCCAATCTAAAGCCAGATACGTCTCTGGGGGGCTATCGTTCACCTACTGGCACTCTCTCTCGCTCTGGTCGGGATCTCGAGCGAGATCGTGCACTTACGCCCGCTTATCAGCGCAATGTTATTTAACGAAATAATTCGGGAGGAGCCCGAAAAAAAAACGGCACACGCTTGCGCTCCCGCCCAACTGACCCGATGAACGCGAAATGACGCGATATGCTGCCTGAAAAGTTTGAAGCTCCCGAGGATCGAGAATCGCGCGCACCTGCCCTACGGAGTTTGTGGTGTGTGGTGGTAGTGCGCTGTGATCCAATCTGAAAGGGATACGACACCGCACGCTCGGAAACGGACCGGTTGGGCATGATAAAGCTTAAAGTGAGCATAATAATAATCGTATTGGTGGGTTGGGACACATTTTTCAACTTGTTCCAAACAATCGGTTGCTTGTGGGGAGATAGGACTGGCAAGGTAAGAACGGGTGTGGCGAGATCACTCGGTAAAGCAAGATTTCGCGTTTGATACTATGTATGAGGTTTAAGTAAAAAGCACTATGGGAAAAATTCATCAATGCGTAAATGCGATGTAGTGTTTGGGGAATTAATTTTTAATTAGCTTACCACAAATTTTCGCGTCACTCATAACGGACATTTTCCATGCAAAGTTCAATCACTTTATGACAAACTTTACTAACGAAATAGTATTGAATATAATGATAGAAAATAATTAATGAACACGTCTAAATTCGCACACAATTGCTCGTGTGTTCACCGTTTGAGGGTTCTGTACTAAATGATACGAATGCATAGCTAGTTTTACAGTTATAAATGTTTGACCAATCGTTGTTTACACACTCTTAGTCGCGCATTTGCTCAGTGCTGTGTAACTCATTTTGTGTTATTTTAAATAACAAACAGGCTACTAACAC
>KB663610.1:7114464-7154523 GCA_000349025.1 Anopheles minimus
CAAAAACTGTACTGATAAGCTCAACCCATTGTAACCATAAATTGTTTACACATTCAATTCAAGATCAATAACCCTTGCTTGGTTTTTCTCCTGTTCCAATACTATTGCAACGTTTCTGTTATTACCTACAAGTTATTTTTCCATCTACTCATGGAACTGTCCTACAGTGCCACGATGAGTTCTGAATGATTTGGCTCACACACCCGAAAGGAGGGAACCCGAATGATAGCGAGCGGGAGCTAGTGAGCGTGTGAGATCAAGCGCAGAAGAGAAGCAAGGTGCGAGAATCAAAACAATGATTAGATTGCGGTACTATCTATCAGCTGACCAGCCCGCATGCCCGTGTGACGTTTGGAGGCAGCTTATCATCGTTAGAGGCCACGGTAATATTCGGGCTGTGTGTTTGTAATACGGCAAAGTGAGAGAAACGATCGTTTTTTTTTTGCGTGCATTGTGCTATCTTACCATCACAGGCGGGTGTGCTTGCGTTGTATTTTGTTCGCATTCATTCAATCTTTCAATTATTTTGTCGATCTTTTAAAAAACGAATAAAAATCATCAACAATAACCCATTGATGCACAAACAAAATCGATTCAAAACAAAAATCCGCCAGTGATGCTGTCTTCACAACTTTAGCCGCTCGGTAAACAATAATAGTTTACATTCCCAGTTCGGACTATAAAAAGAAAGTGGCTGTTGATGGTGATGATTGGCTGGTTAGATAAGCATGGTTACAACCTTTAACACTTAACACGAAAACAAATCACCCTGTTGATCAGCATCATTGCAACAATGTTGCAACTGCTTGCATCCGCTGCACATCTCGACATGGCTAGTGCTATTCCTCAATGAATAATGTTAACTTGTTGCATTCCGGAATAAGTCGGTTGGATGCTTTCTCCTCTTTCTCTTGGTTTCAGACAAAGAAATTGGTAGAATGCTAACCAAACCACAGTACCACGGTATAAATATTTATAATCAACCATACTCCTGTGCGAGATCAATCAAACGGTTGCAAAAATCCCGAGCTCTCTTTTGTTACCGGTGGCTTCCCGCGCCAAAATATTGCGTTGTGCGTCGTTCTGCGGAGATTTCAATGTCAAAAGGGTAATGATCGAGATATGTATGTTTTTTTTCGTACTCTCCGAAATTTCGTTCCATAGGTGCTTCATACCAAAAAAGGGGGGAAGGTGCCACTCTTCGTACGCATCCCTCCCCGTGCTTTCCCACATCCCTCGCCATCCCAACAACGATGCCATAAAACCGAACCGAGAAACCCATACCAGAGGTGAGAATGGCTAGAGCTTTTGCCTTCCTGGTAGTAACAACCAGGCTGTACGATCATTCGCGGATGATGTTGGTGGTGGTGATGGTTTTTTTTCTATATTTTGTATTTGGTTGCTACCCCAAACGGTTTCGAGTTTTCAAGACCGCTACAGGTCCCAGAACGCCCCTTTTTTCAATCTCATTTGCGATTTATTGAAGAGTGTTCGAAACAAATGAACAGAACGTGTATCAAAAGCATTTTGGATTATTTATCTTAATCTTATCGTTTTCTTTGTCATAGTATTTAGTGCGTGCGCGTGCGTTTGTATGTTATTTTAATGTTCACTCACTCACTCGAAATGAGGAGAGTTTTTAACATATTTCAAAACAAATAATTAACGCTCTAAACGTTAATTCTTTTCATCTAGAAAATAAATTGAAACAGTTCGAACAAGCACCTGGTACAATTCTTAAGCGTGAAGGGTTCGTCGCTTCAACGATCGCGCACCAAGTCTTTCGTTTTGTTCGAAGATATTCTTACCCTTCTGCCATTTCAGCTGGGAGAAAGAGAGAGATTTATGAGAAAGGTGATCAATGTTTGTTCTTAGATAAACCATGTATATGTGTGTGAGACATGTGGGTGAAATTTTATTGCACAATGACCGTACACACCGATTAATTGGTGGGTGTTTTTTTTATGGACTTTGCAAAGATTCTCTCGTTAAAGATTAAAATGGCTTTGAACGGGAGAGATTGTCGTTGTAAAAGAATGAATTGCGCGTATACAGCGTAATTGAGCGTTCTACCTTCGTAAGCGTTTATACCATCAATACGAAGTACTTTATGACTTTTCCCGATCAGAATAATGTGGATGAAAGATTTGTTCCCTTTTTCGTACGATGCAATGACAGTTTTGAATTGTTTCTCTTCTTTTGACCACTGCCTAAAGAACCTCTCCAACGAACAGTTTCGGTTTACGGCTTACAGCCCGTGGGTCGATTCAAAATCCTAATTAAAGGCAGAACCTTCAAGCTGGAAACTGGTTTGCATCCTGCCCCGATCAATAATGATCCTGCCGCATATCCCCAACCAGTCCTAGCATCTAATTAAAAGGCTCTTCGGTTTGCCTCGGTTTGCGTTCCCAAATGCTTTGATGAAACACTTGGAAGAGCGTAAGCAGCGTTAGGTTTTGTTTCATTTCGATCTTGACCTTCTACGGCCAGGCTGGTCAGAGGAAGCTGTCGATATCATCCGGTAGCTCGGTCGATCCGGTTGCTCGATTTAAATCGAAATCGAAAGGGAATGAACGATCGTCTGGAAAGTGTGTGAATGTGTCTGGGTCGAAAGTGGCCTAACGCAACACGGAACGGAAGGCCTCAACCGGCAAGATGGGAATGGGTGCCAAAAAGAACAGGTCGTTGTGTGAGTGTGTTGGTGTGTTGCTTGAACCAGACGCCCAGTGATCGTATGCCCTATCGTCCTCCCAATTAGCTTGAGCTGGCTCGTAAATGTATGGCCACGGCGGGACTCCACCAGCTCACAACCGGTGCGGCAACTATAATTTGACTGTTTGAAACCGCGGAAGCGTAACTCTCGTTTTCTAACGAACGCGGTCGCAATACAGGAAGACCGGCTGATCGTCCAGCCGCGCTCTCCGTCGACGGCTTCTCACTCACTCTTACCGTCCGACGTCCGGACGAGATCGAAAGTTTTGCAGACCGCGAGCCAGCCGGGCCCGGGGTGGAACTCTCACCCAAAACCGGTGCCGTTGGGCCCCACTACCATTACCATTTCCCTGTACACCAATCCCCCCCCTCTCCCGTTTTCCACCGGTTGAAGCTTCATTTCCATTTCAAGCACTAGATTGACCGATTTTTTCGGTCGCCTTAAAGCTAATCGGAATGATGAACCGGGAGGGGTGGTAGAGTGGGCAGAAGTGGTGACGAATTGGACGGAAGGAAGGTGTAAGCATAAAACTGTGTCAAAAACGAGACGCGCCTGCGCCCGCCAGCGAACGCGCGTAAGTGTGTTAGAGTGCGTAGGTTTTTTGTTTTCGGTTGGGCGAAGGGTGGAAAGGGATGGAAGTAATGCTGTTTTTTCTTTCCCTTTTTCTTTTGCTAAAAATACTGGTTTTCGCTACTTAGCAATCTACCTTGCGCGGGAGGGGACGGTCTGTGACGGGTGAGCTAAAGGTGGAATTTAAATCGCGATACATTGAATGCTTTTTATCTATGCTCTAACCTAAGTGTGGTATTTTAAAAGTGTTGTGTTGTTTAATGTACCATAAACTCTGTTAAATATGTCTCATACATTTTCATTTTGAAAGAAATTCAATGTAAATTAGTGCATTCGAACTACAAGCGTTTATTTTTATCAGCTTTTAAAGGCATTTTGTAATTTTTTTATTTAGGATTTTTCAAGTGAGAAACTATCCAACTAATCTATCCTCAAGTGATATTGCCTGAAAAAAATATTTATATGAATATTCATCAATAAATTAATGATAAAGATTCATATAAATAATTTATTTATGAAAAAATCGGAGGATATCCATGAATCTCTTATAGATTCCATTTCCTGAGGGAAAATAGGAAATCTTCAGAAATATGGTATGATTTTAGGTTGTAAAGATAAAATTGGTCTAATGTTTGAACAATCCAAACTAGCGATTATTTGAGTTCTAAAATTATAGATACTGGATTAAGCAATCTCATGGATCTTTGAGTGTTAATCATTCGCCGAGGATTGTCGCTCAATCGATCGCGCACCAAGTCTTTCGTTTTGTTCGGAGATATTTTTACCGTTCTACCTTCTCAGTTAGAAAAGCGATATTGAGAATTGAGAATTCAGCAGGGATTAATCTTTGACGATTTATCAATCATACAGAGCCATTCAATTCAATTCAATTCTCAATTCATTCAATTCTAAATGAAACGTTTGAAAAATATTCCAAAATTAATTGTCAGTACCTATTTAATTTAATTACTCGATAGGCACTGAGTTGATAGTGATTTTCTATCGTTGAAAGAGTCTCAGAATACATGATTATTATGAAAACATTTAGGTAATTAAATTCATTTATAATGTCCCAGTTTTTTAAATATACTTCTATATTGAAAAGGATCCAATAGATCCAAGGAGATACTTTAATCCTATTAACAAGTACTTGCAAGATAGAAACTATTTTAGTATTATAGCAAAATATCATTATGAATTATGAAGCAGTAACATTAAAATACATATTTTACGACCATCATATTTCAGTCGATTTGAAATAATCTTCCTTTGACTTATGCACTTTCGAAACACTTTTCACCGTACCCAGCGGATGCATTCTCCGTGCAACCTTTGCCTCGTTAAATCGAGCCTACCTCACACAGCCACAAAACCACACGACCACGAACCAACGGAATCCGGTTGTGGCGTGCGCTTTCAGAGAAAGGTTCGACGGCAGGCGCACACACGGATGGCATTAGCATTAGAAGTCCCCAATGGCTAAAAAAAATGGCGATCCCGCGCCGGTTTAACGTAACGGAAGCGCGGCTCGATCCCTTTCTACATCGGCAACGTTGTATCGTCGGCACGTCGTGCAACAAGTAATCGTTCCCTGCATGTTAGAAATTTCCCTTTCACATGAATCTACATCCAGGCGACGTTCGTAACGAGCGTTCCCATGCCGGGCCAGGGTGGTTGAATGTAGTTTTTCCTTTCATCGTACCAAGGATGGGTTTAGTTTTCCGCACAGAACCACGGTACCACGGTGCGCGTGCTGTCGAAACGGGTTTTCCCGTTCGTTCAACCCCCCTTTCTTCTCTTCCCGCGTACTCGTTTTTTCTTCTTTGCCTTGGAATGCTTCATCACACCACGGGTGCACGTTATCAAATGGTGTCCCCTTCTTCACGTTGCCATTTAGTTCCCCGGCAATGTTCCGATTGCTCCACGTGCCGCATAATCGATTGGAGAGACAAGCACGCGACTGTTGCACCGTCGTATCGATCGATCGTTCGAGAGAAAGCCCTGTAAACTCGCAGGGAAGACAACGGATTTGGGCAACGGGGAAACTCGGCGCACCGTTTTCACTATCATTCATCCATAGTGAGCGCGTCAATTACGGCCAATTCATTGATGCTCGATGAACCAGCCTCCCTTCGCAGGAATCGCAGGAAAATCACATCCAGCTGTAATTGACGGCGGAACAGAGGAAAGGAAAACGGTAAAGCTTTCTCAAGCATTTTCCGCCGGTCAAACGCGATCGATTGATCGATTGGTGACTCATTAAATTGTTAAGGGAGAAGGAAAAAACGGCGCGGTGGAACACCAGCGACACAGGTTTTCCGCATTTCTGCCCATAAACGGTGTCTTGTTAGTTTTATCGAAGAAAATATTTTATGCAATTACATCACCATTGCGTTTGCATCTGTTGAAGCGAACGAAGAAGAAAAAGTCATGTTTAAAAAACGAAAAAAAAAAATAGACAGAGAAGCTCAGTGAAACGTTTATGGTGGAATTTTAAATACAGCATGTATGCACCTTTGTAAAAGCATTCTTAAAAAAGATTTATAATCCCCGGTTTTTTCCATCTGGTAAATAAAAAGTTGCACCCAACCATAGAACGTTTGCAAAACAATGCTCTAATAGGCGTGGAACTGGCAAACATAATGAAAGCATCCATGGACAGTGGTGATTGTGGGAAGTTCTGAGCGCCGTCCGAGGCCAACAAAACAAGCACATGAAGAAGGTCGAATCGGGAAGGGATCCACCAAGGAAAAGGGAGGGGCAGAAAAAAGGCATTCCTTGTTCGCGCCCTCGGCGGGATGGCAAAGACAATTGTTCCTTATTACTATCATCATCGTCATCATTATGCTTCATTACCCGAGACTCGTGGTGGTTTTGTTTTTTCTTGTTTTTCGGAATGGAGTCCGAGTGTTATTTGCTGCTTCCTTCTCAATAAGACGCTTCCTTTCCCATTTCCTTTCCTGGTTTCGTGTGGAATGTGTTTCTTCTTCGTTTCGCTCCTTATAGTGATGACCTTCGGCACAGGAGGAGAGTAGCAACAAATTTGTCTTTACTTTATTTTTTCCATTCTTTCTTTCTTGTAAAAAAAAACAAAAACAGCAACTTAATTTATGCCAGTAGCACTTTCCTTGGTGTAAGATACGTAATACGAGCAAACAAGTGCATTTCAAGCCAAAACAAACAAAACAAACTTCGGAAGCGACTGCCGGACGACAAAATGAGGGCACAAAGTTCACCCTCACGATCGGTATGTAAACGTCGGCGATGAGTGATTTGACTGATGAATTGACAAAAACCGAAAAGTGTTGCATCGGTAAGCAGAAAATCGTCTTTTTACGAGAGCGGAAGTAGCATTTTTTATCTGGACGGAACAAAATTTGTCGCCTTTTTTCATTATTTTTCCATCCCACATAGGAAGTGTCGGTAGACCAGTTTTTGTTTTGCCACATTGTTGCGTGTGGCCTTTCGTAGTTGGCAAAAATGTGTTCATTAAATTCGCTATCGTTAACAGTACGTGACGTCAACGTTCATTTGAGACGGTTTCGGAGTAAAAAAAAATTGGCAACCACAGCGATCGATCGATCGTATCAAGAATTATTGTTTACTACAATGACCATGTTGGGTTTTCGAGCTATCGAATTACACTAGAAAAATGGGACTTTGATGGTAAATTCGATATCATTAGCATAAAAAAACTCAGCGGATGGATTTTGCAAACGTCCTTCTAAATAGTGTGTGCAGGAATTTCCTACTGGACTTGACGGAAAATTGACGCCACTGGTCCATATGAAAATCCGGGACCTTGGTCACGAAACGACAGCAATGTGCTGGCTCACCACGCTTATCGCTGACGCGAGACGTGATCGATTCACTCGGTTTGCCGATCGAGATAGGAGGAAGAACGAAAGAAGTACATTACGAAATTGAATAGATAGCAACAGAAAAAATCACCAGTGTCCGGTATCATAACAAATCGATCGTTATCGTTCTTTTGCTTACCGTTGACGTAACGATTGAAACATTTTTGCACCACAACCCCTTGTGAACCATTTTTGAGGGTGTGGAATGAAAACGAAATTAACACTCTGTACCAAATGTAACTGTCTCACTGTGACCGTGAGTTAGAAAACTTGCAATGTGTATTTTTTTTTTGTTGTGCTAAAATATTTCTCCTTCCAATTAGAAGTTCGCATCGTTCGAACGCCGTACCGTTTCGGTTTAAATGACAAACCCTCTACTGCCAACCGCATTCAACCGAGGCAATGGGTTTGTTGACCAATTTTTCATCGTTCGATCGTGTTGACCGTGAGTGCCGTGAGTGTAATGGACGGGTAGACTGAACACGCACAACCGCTAGTGCAGAAGTTGTTGATATTGAATCTAAAATTCTAATTGCATCCAGTCGCAAACGGTAATCATAACTGCAGGTGAAACGGGATGATGACGACGATGCTGGCGATGATGATGATGATGATGATGACGATGGGTGGAGGTGGCGGTAAAGAAGCAGGTGAAGGTCCCATGTCCCAAAACCGGTCCCACCGTAGCGTGAAAGCGTTTCGGTTTGGCTAAGCTTTTGCAATCGAAAATTGACGGTGTAGGAGATATACTTGTAGAGATATTCCTCAGAAATTGGGGAATCTATGAGGATTTTTTGTAATCAATTCAATATTTTTTTACCAACGAAAGAAAAGCTTGATCTATTCGCTAAGCCTTATTATTATGCATAATTTCTTGATTTCATTATAATTATTTTATGTATTTCAAGTATGATATTTTGAGTTTTTTTGTCTTGTTTTACTTTTTATTATATTATATCCTTTATATGAAAAGTATTTTGTATTAAATATGGTTCAGAGATTAATTATGTTAGAGTTTTTAAATTTTTTTCGGTCAAAAGATGACATTAAGCGTTATTATTAGATTTTTTTTGAATAGTATAGTACAATTCCATCATTTTTTTTTTACTTTTTTGTAGATTTTTGAATGCTTTCTGAAAAATGGTGTTTTGTTTTAAAAATATTAAGAAGAATTATGATTTTCAAGACTTCATAATATAAGGAGCATAGTGTTGATATTTTATAAAAATGCGTCTAAAACCTTTAACAGAAATAGAAAGAATGGGTAGAAGAATAGTAGAAAAAATGCTTAATATTTAGAAAAAAAAATTTTAGATACCTTCAATACAAATGAACTGTGCATTGCTTGAGGTGAGTTCTAGTGAAGTAAACTGTAAAGTATATAATAAAATGACTTCGAACTGGCTGAAGATCGCTTCATTTTACGCAGAAAAAGAGCAGAAATAGATGATGATGTAACTGTGCAACCACTTACTGGTGTTAATGAAGGAACCAGATTTCTTCCAGACCACAGCAAACGAATCTCATTCGTGGGAAGTGTTCTATTCCGAGCCCTCAAGAAAAGTTCGAGCAACTGCAAATAACTTGACGTAAGCGCCACCACAGTCCATCGCTAGAGTTCTAAAGATCGCAACAAACCGCTTCCAGAACGCTTGCCGATATGGCAGCAAAATGACACTTTTTGCGCTAGACACTTTCCGGTTCCCGGAGCCGTCGTGAGGTCGTGAGGAGATCGTGGGACGGAAACGGGAAATGGAAAGGACGTTCCTTGCTTCGAACCGCCACTTCCCAGGGACGAGTGTTTAATTAACGCGAGGGCAATTTAATCGGTCCGGTGAGGTGATCTCTCCCGGGTTTCATAGTTCTTATCCTGGTATGAGCAAAACCTCAACGAAATGGTGAAGTCAACGGGCTTTTGTAATAAGTAGTGTGGAATGGAAAACGATGCAGAAAAGAAATGTAATAAACACCATCATTGGGAGGAATGTCGCAATGGGCAAATGGGCCAGACACCAGGAGTGGGCATTCCAATCATCCCGTCACTGGTAGTCAATTGATGATAATAGTAGCATTGATGAAGCAGACTGGTGGCGCAAGAAGTCAAGCGTCTAACGTGCTATGTGGCAATCGTTCTGTTAATTATCGGGAAACTTACCCAGCGTTGGGAGAGCATAGAAAACATGCCCCGTCTAGACGATCGGTCACTGCACCGGTTTTGCAGAGCTGGCGGACAAATGGACCACCGCCATATGACAGATCAGTTACTGCTGCACCGTTTATCAAGTTCAGACCGGACCGGACGCTACTAAGCGTGCCAAGATCAAAAGTTCTAGCTCCACCCAAACCATGACTCAGCCGTACCATTTCGATTAATTATCAAAACCATGTCAACTTTGTTACGCTTAACAGTGACACTGAAAGTTCACCCATCCCACCGATAGCAGCAGTAGAACGGAGCACGGGGACACATCTGTGGACAAAACCCGACACCCAAATGGTTTGACAGTGGCCATTGGGATCAATGAATCCGACATAAACCCACTTTTCAATTGGGGTCCCGCCATCATCTGCCCCAGTTGTCTCAATTGATCGTCCGGACGGACGGGGTGGACAATTTTCTTACAACTTGGACTGGACGTCAAGCGTTTGAGTGTGTGTGTATTACGGAGGTTTTGCGATTGTGTATAACCCCACCGATGTTACCGTGATTTATCTCAATCACGAAATGCAACCGACCATCTTCTTCACCCGGGACCGGTCAAGAAATGAGGATAGTTTGTATGCAATATAGCAACGTGTCACACGACCGCGTCGGCTGACATACTTTCACTTTCCTTTGACCGGAGGGGGATCGTGTGGTCCCATGGGAGAGTAGATGGTGGCAGGCAGCAGCATCTCGTTTGGTTGAGAGATGAAATTGAATAGCACCACACACCGCAGAAGACAGCTTGGGAACTGGGCCGGGAGGATTTCTTCGGCAATTGGTGGTGCGGTTCCTGCGAAAAACGCGCTCGTCGTTTCGGGACCCATTGACTTAATGTAATCGTTGTAAATTGATGTCAAGAACTCGAGTGGACAATTGTACCGGGACTGAAGTGTGGTGGACATCGACCTAGTCGAGATTTTTTTTTTTTTTGGGAAGAACAACTTCTACGAGAAGGTGCTAACGACACATGCTCAAAACACGGAAGTATCGTTCAATTACTCTCTGGACAGTTGGTTCGATGACTCCTCAAATATTCCCTGTCTTCCTAACTAGCTGTTAGCTGGTGGTCAGCGCTACTACACGAGAAAGAAAAAAACACAATGTCTTAAGGCCCAGTTCTTATTCTGGTCACTCCTTTGATAAAGGGCTTCCGTGTTGGATTAATTGGGTACATACATTGTCCGGCATGGTGAATGATTGGAATGGATCAATGGTGTTAATTGATGTCAATTTTCCTACAGGACGTCACGACTCTTCATTGGCGGATGCAAAAGAAACCCATCCGACCATTCCCGGTTATTAGGTTTGAATGTCATCAATTAGCTTTCTGCTGCTGTTGGAAGATATTGCTGATTTCTTATCATATCTGAGGGTGTGCGTCAATTGTTCTTCTAGGTAAATAAGATATAATGTATTCTTGAACTGAGGGGTGAATAATGAAGTATCATTGAAGTGTCTTATTGTCCGTTTCTTGAGCTGAGAGAGAGAAACGTAGCTGAGTAGAGATAACTCTACTATGTTATCCGTATCAACTAATTCTGACATAATCAGTCATCCAGAACCAGAAATGACACTAATTTGACCGACGTAATCTACGTGGCTCGTTCCTCGGCTTGTAATTTAGAACTCCTGAAATCTAAATCGATCCTGAACTCCTCTCTGTCAATCGCTACTAATAGCAAGAACTACGGAACAAGCTAACGCCTGATCCAACACTCAAAAGCAAGATCTCAAGACCAATGTGTACACTTAGTCAGTTATAGACTATTTCTTCGTATGTTGCACTAAAAACTCAAACATTCTTCGCATGTTACCCGCAGAAAATTTGTCAGTCTCGTGGGGGAACGGTCTAGATTGAATTTTGGACCGTGTGAGACATCGGCGACACTTTCACCAACATTAACAAAGCATTTGAATGCAGTAAAATCTTCAAAATTTCCTGCTATCAGTTCTTCAATTGTCTGCTATCAGTTCTTCAGTTGTCGCGCCATTCTTCAGACACCCATCAGCAAACTTGCGGCCGCTTGATCGTGATCATGTATTGAGAATGACACCGGTCAGTCTTTTCGTTTAACAAAGAGATAATAACCTTCATATCTTCATAATGCAGAATTCTTCGAAAGAAACGATAATAGATTGGCCACTTTTTTGACATTTGGATGATTTGAAAATCACTCAAAAGTGTTAGAATACCTGATTAATAATAATCCATCATAATTAATAAACTAAGAGCCTTATGACTAAATACTCGAAAGTTTTTTGTCAAATACATGAAGCAAGGACTGACTGACCAGATGAATCATAATATTCCAACGCAAATCATCCGAATGTTTTCCTCGCATCGTAAACAAACTTTATCGCAGAAGGTCATTCACCTTGTTTTGATCGCAAATTCGCCTCGCCCGGCTTCGTATATTCGGCCAAACCAGCGCCCAGAACATTTCATTCGGCAGGAATACAAACAACTTCACAACACCCTACTTGGGAGTCCCGTCCCGGTGGACTTCCACTCACTTCTTAAGCCTGTACAGCACCAGAAGATGTTTGTTCTGTTCGCACCCCTTCTCAATGCATCCGGGTGGTACGATACTTGGGCCCATCTTGGGCACATCCACCCGCTACAAAACCTTACCCAAAAATTCTGGAACTCATCCTCTCCTTCCTTAATTCGTTATTGTAGTTTTTTGTGTGTGCTTTTTTGTCCGCCATCGAATGACGCAAAAGGGTCATTTGCCTTTTGGCGAGTCGGGTTTGCGAACGGTTCCCGTGTGGTCGGGAACGCCGAAAACAACCGAGGCGTATCATCAAAACATCAAATCGCCTACCCGTTGGGAGCATCATCATGGGAGTGATTGTTTGTCCTGGGGAGGTTTGCGAACGGAAAAATGGGGTAACACTCGCGGCCCCAACCACAGAAAAATCACCAAAACAACAACGTGTAACAACCACAAATTAGTACATGCGATGATGGTAAAGAAGAACAGCCAGCAAGAAAACAACAACATTCCGCACAACGACGGAAGGGAAGGTCTCCAGTCAGTCAGTGCCGGAACATTTTTGTTTTTTTTTGCGGTTGGAACCGCTCAATTTTGGGTAGCGTGGCTCCAAAAACGGAGCTCGGGAGTTTTGTTTTGTTTTTGTGTGTATGGCTCGTTTCGTTTTCGGAACCGAGTAGCCGTTTATTCACCTGCACTGACCTACGCCACTACGGCACAAGATTTGAAGCGTGCCGCCATTAACTCGCCTCTCGCTTCCTACTTGCCGCGCCAGCTTAAGAACACGCAGTGGAAATTATCCCACTACGTCCACTATATATATCGGGCTGGAAGTGCCGCGAAATGTGCGTGGTTCGTTCTATTGCCTCTTCCCGAAACTTATAAGCCGAGAGACAAACGAATAAAATCCCCAATAGAGAGAATGGCGAGAAGGAGAGAGCGAGATCGAGAGAACGGAGTGGGCCAATGAACTTTAAAGTTCTTTGACTTTGAGCGTTTGTGCCATTATGGTCAGCGAACCCAACCGCCAATACCAAGCATCTTCGGCTCCGATCGGGACGTCACGGAACGTCTTCCAATTGTCGGCCTGATCGGTCCGCCGGTTATAGTGTCTAATTCACGGATCGTCCCCATGGGTCCGTTTTTTTAGGTTTTCGGGTGCACCTGGATGTAAGCTCCCCCTTAGGCATCTTCCCACCCTGCACAGTAAGAAGAAGGAATCAGGTTCTTGGCTTACGGCCATTGTGGACGGCCAAGCGCCATAAACAAGACGGTGCCATTCATAACGGGAGAACTGCAAAACCATGGAGTGGGTCTTTTGTAGAACCATCAATCATAGATCGTTTGTATGTTGTTGTTTTTTTTTTTTGTTTTACTGCAACAGGAAATGTTTTCCTGTTGGCGAATTCGAATTTCGCAATCGGTGCGCCAAATTGCGGTCCATTTCCGGTCGTGTTGTTTTGATGTTGGATTTTTTTTTTGGTTTATATAAAAACGTTTTCCTCCATCCTATTCTTTACGGTTGTTTGATTCTTCGGGAAGTGGATTCCCCTTTTCTCGCTGCGCGTAACTCTGGGAGCGTGCCGAACAGAAGTTTTGCAACCAACACCGGTTTAAGGTGTAAGAACCGGTTTACAAATTTTGTTTATCGTTTTGCCACAAAACAGCTGTTTACAATCGAAAGGAGTGTGATTGTAACGGACACGGGGACACCGAACCGTAGGATAACGTGACGGGATTCGGTACATTGACCTCACGATCTTCAGAACCACTCGCGATCTTGCTACAAATTGCATAAATTGTAGCTACAGTGTATTGGAAAGAAAAACCCAAAAAAAAGAAAAGGAATCATTCCCATCATAAGGGAATGCAAATGGGTTCTATTTTTAGAAGAAAAAAGCAACCAGAAGGAAGAATGATTGGCAGATTTAAGCCCTGGGAGGTAGATCTTCTGCAGCAAACAACCCGGGAGCACGGGAGCAAATCTAGAAATGAAGTAATGTACGAGAGAGCCCTTAAGCGGTTCGTCTAAATCACGCCGTCGACTAACCTCGAAGCCCAGTTTGTGCAGTGGCACACGGTCGGCGAATTCCTACGGTGGGTGGGATTTACTCCTGCCCCGTCCCACGGGTGTGGACAAACTATCTTTCAGGGGTTGGCTGATGATGTATGCAGCAGACGACGCGTACTCGATCCTCGCGAAGATCGCCGAGTTCGGCTGACCAAGAATGACGGATAGAACGAAAGGCCTCAAGTCACACACACACAGAAGAAGAACAAAAAAACTATCGCCTGGAACCGTTGGCAAAGAAACGGAGGGTGTCCATTGCATCACAATCACAGCACTACTTCTCAGCCCAGCGTTCTCTGCCTGGGAAGATTCTTCTACCAAAGCTGTCCCGGTTTTTTGTTCGTATTTCGCTTCCCTCGTGTGGCAGTGTAGCACATGTTTCCATGCCGTCCACCTTGAGATCCCAACCGAACCGTTCCGGGGTGGTTGTTGTGGAGGGTTAGCGGATACCACAGCGGAGGATTTTATTTTAGTTATTTATTTTTATTTATTTTTTCGCCTGTTTCCGCCACGTCGCTCCGAGCGGGACGAGGTCGTAATAGCGTAGAGGTTGCATAACATTCGCGTTCCGTTCCGTTTTTTTTTTCTTTGCGGGATGCGTTCTCGCGGCTGGAGTAGTGCTGGAATGCGACATATCGTGTACCGGCCCGGGTGAGGAAAGTTCATTCCTCCTAGTGCCGAAGTGATGTCTGCTGCAAGAGCTTCTGTATGATACATTTGAACATATGACGTTTGCATAAGGTTTATGGCGCATAGTAAGTTCAGGTTCGAATGAGAATAATGAGAAAAAAATTATTCCGATAAAAAGTAAAAGTACTAATGAGAAGGACTCAAGTCTCATCTCATACCTCAACACAGGTTGGAAGATCTTTAAGATATTTAAATTCAAATACATGCTTAATATATAAAAAAAAACTCTTGGACGAAGAGGTGGCATCAAGGGATACTCTATAGCGCCTACTGAATTCCCAATACTTTAACTTCCAATAATGTTAAAGTGATCTACCGTGTCCCATTAATTGGATAATAATCTTCCAGAATTAAGAAGATTCATTCCCCATTGTATTGTGAGAGAACTGCATTTCAGGACAAAATATCCCAATGTTTCTAAGATTGCCCATGTTTCAATCATAAGTTGTCTCATTCTATTTTGAATTATAATCCCACTCTTATCTTATCATCTTCAACAAGATCTTTGTGACCATTACACTACACATAGTTATTAGGACATAGTATATAGCTTAAGTCACACAGTTTCCTTAATATAATCGGCACATCTACCCCTAAATTGAGGCATGTTGAGGCAAGTATCGTCATGATATGTTGGGATCCTGTTAAACATTTGGATTTCCTTGAAGACTTGAGTTTTCCCTGCTCTCCAGGTATTCTCAATAGAGATGTAAAAAGAAGATATGGAGTTATGAAGTCTAGAACTACCCAAAATATAGTCAGATTTGTGAGCTTCTATCTCCAAGTTAGTCTTTCCTCAAATTACCCATTTCTTCCGCATCTGATTCAAAGGTCAACACGGTTTTGTACAAACGTAATGCTCAACGATCTTAATTTCTAATCAGAAAAGAAACTAGAAATGTGTCATAGCCAATATCACGACCTCACCAACAGCCCGGAAAACGATCTTCCAATCGATCGTTTAGAACAAGTTTGGGAAAGGTGCAAGAACCGCACCACATGATTTTGCGGGCCAAAATATGCCATTTCGTCAACACCCCAATGCCGGAAAGTCGATCACCGGATCGAAGGTAGCGAGAATCCTTCGCGGCGGGACCCATTTCGGAAAAATTCGAAGGCGAACCTCGCACTTGATCTTGATGCGTTTGCGTCCCACGGTGAACGATGGGCTACAAGGTGGCTCACCTTCACCGACGAACGGATGGAGAATTTGCATGACACGTCGCATGGGATGATGAGCATCCGATAGTGTCACCGGAGCGAATTTGATCGGTCACAGCTCGCACCATAAATCACACCCCCTTACTGTTCAAGGGGAGTCGGGGGATAGAGAACACGGACGGAAGAGAGATAGCAAAAGGAGGAAACACGGCTGTACAATAAACAAACACACATACGGTTACGATCGATGGCTAAATCGATCGATTTCCGGATGCGACTTCCCTCACGGCAAACCAGTCCAACACCACCATTCGACACATTGATCGGACACACACGCACTTGGCCACCGAATGCCGCATGCGTAATCCTTTCGCGGCATCTTTCTCGTACGAGCCCACACGGCAGTTACTGCATTATGTAATGGTTGATCGCCGGATCATGGATGCAACACATCGCAAATGCATTCTTTGCCCTCTTCAACCGCTCGTCTCGTCGTATTCCTTCCTTTCCGTTTTGGAGACGCTTCTTCTTGGAAGTGGTTTTGTTTGGGAAGGGAAAATAAACCATCGTCTCTACTCGAAATCGAAGCTTATCGGTGTCTGTAAAGATGGCCCTTTGTAGCCACTGTCTACGGTGCGTTCTTCTGTCCGCACGTGGAAGAAGCGGCAAGTCATGAAGGTCAATAGGAAGCGCGAACAATATCGCGGCAATCGTCCTCCATCGCCCCCGGAACTGACTGTTCCGGTACCGGTTGCTCCCGGTCCGGGTGCTGGAAATCTCGCCGCCGTCCGCTTGGGTCGTGTCAATATGTACAGCGGACAAGCTGCAGAAGATTTACAGTTTTCGAAAATCACTGCAACAAGGTGAAAGATGGATCTACTGACTGATACGGGTTTGGATTGGACTCTCATTCGGAAATACAGTGGCACAATTGGTCTATAACTCTTGAGTTGTTTTCATGGGAAATTTTAATTACCTTAACAATGATAAATTTTAGCAAAATTGGCAAGATAATTATGTTTAATTTCTTCAATATTTAATTGAGTGATTAGTTCTTCAAGATTTTAAATTCTTTTATACAATATATCACTATACACCTAGCCGTTATCTAGCCAGAACTCACAAGGAGCCTTGGTCTGAATCCTTAAGGAGATTGTTTCATATGAGTGACTTCGAGTTAAGCAACATTTTGGAAGGGCAAGGGTCCCAGGCCCCCATGTGTTAATAATGATGATGAATTTTGGAACACCGCTTTTTGGAGCACTTGACAAAATTGTATTACATAATCGAGAATTATCAAGATCGCAAGATCACTTCTGAGGTAATAACTCCTTCTTCTTCTTCTTCTTGGCTTGACGACCTCGTTTGGTCTTCCTAGCCTTTTTGCAATTTTAGGCTTATTAACTCCACCTAGTTGCATAGTCAATCCTCACTATGGGGAAACGGTCCAGATGGCATTCGATCACTGGTCTTATTGTGTGAAAATCACTCCTGAGATAAGAGCCCAAAGAGGCTTATAATTCTGTAATCTAAAATCAGGACTATTTCATGAAATCGCGGGACGCCCAAATTAGAAAAAAATAAATAAACTCAAGAGAACATCTGACACATTAAAATAATTATAAAACTTCAACAGAAGAGATAAAATAATATGAAACATTATTATTTATAGTCTGAACAACCTGTAGAATAAAATCAATTAAGAATTACAATACAAAGAACCAAGGGGGGTAAGGAAGAAACAGAACAGTGAGAGAAGAGCATATAAAAAATTCCGATCTATTAACTTGCAACGGTCCAAACTAACGGTATTTGCATAGCCGTTTCGACTATCGAACTCCGCTCGAAATCATTCTAGAAGAACCATCTTCTTCAAAGTGTAGGAAAATAAAATCATGGTCAATTGTTGCGCTATCCAGCCGCCTGCCGAAAGAACAACAATCAACCGATCGATTAATTGTGCTCACTTGTCCGTTCCGTTTTGGGCGTTTTCGGCAACCGACTAGTGGCTACTGTCGCCAGTGATGAAGTAGAATTAAATCGACAGCATCCAACGATTATTCGGGACCATCCTGTTCACTGGAGACGACGCCGTACCAAAGTCAGCGACAGGTCATCGTTCCATCCCATTCCTGGTGGTAGTTACGGAATTGGTATAGCCAAATAAAAACAACAACAACACCCGAACAACAACAAAATCACTGTTAAATAACGAAAACCATTCCGTTTGGCATCGCGCTGCAACGTACGACGCAATTTATGATGCGTGATCATGAACTTCACCTCCACAGTCAGAGAGACGGGGCAAAACGAGGAAAAAAGAATCATCTCGGTCAGCTGCGGTGTGCCGATCGAATACTACAAACATGCTATCATCGCTCCCAACCTCCAACTCCTCCGTCGTATTAAGGGAGCAGGATGGGTAGTTCGTGGTCCACACTGTGGGTCCCAGCATGTGGCAACGAGAGTAAAAGCACGTACACTGGCCCTGGTCGAGCTGATTGGGTGACAAACGGCATGGTGAAAAACGGTGTGGAGACTGTTCCGCTATGTTCTTTTTTTTTTGGGTGGAATAGAGTTCATTAACCCTCGGCGAATGATTCGAAGACGGGAAGAAGCGCCATCCCGACGAAGGGGTATTGTGTGCGCGAGCGTGTGGGTCTTATCTGGGGTGATATTGCCAGTCCGGCGCAAGCTTTTTAGGTTCCCGGACATGGCGATAGCACGGGAAGACATAACTGGCAATAAATAAGACATTCTGACGGGTTTCCAAAATGATTATGAAACTGGTCATCCCTAATTAGCGGTCAAGTTGTTTTTTTTGGGTGGAAAAGATAAAAATCATTTAAATTGATGATAACTCTCCAAAACGTATGTGAAGTAAAGTAGTAGTACTGAAATAAAATAGTAGTAATATTTGTTTCAGAAGAAGCGACCTTCCTAACTTCACTCATAGATGGCGCTGTTCTACCTACTAAGTCTTTGGACGAACTACTACGTTCTCGACATACGCCGGATACGCAGATGCAAGGTTTTTTCGACAGCTCTTGTTTTTTGTACTTGTTCTAAATTTGTCTTTTTTCAACTAACTCCCAAAACTCTTAATATATTTAGATTATGAAAATTATATTCGATAATGTTTTGTTGGTCATTTAAAAGCTTCACTTTTTTCGAAATTTGGATATTCTGTATAGGAAATGTCGCAATAATCGTAAAATGTTATTGTTTGTTTCTATTATTAGAACGTTCAACAATATCTTAACTATAATTAATATTTAACAATATTTTAACGATAATCCTTCTCAAACCTGTGTTGGGGTATGAGGTGGGACTTATCATCATCATCATTAAAACAACGTGTCAAATGACATTCGAGATACGCGCATTTCTCTGAATCGCATAATCCGTTGAACTCAAGTAAAGACTTTTTTTTTGAGATGATTAATGCCTAGTATCACTAGAAGTAATTGCAAAATTACAAAACAATCTACTTAATTTTTTACATAATAAAATTAAAAATGCATTTACAATTGTGTGTACAAAAAACAACAATAAAAAACACACATTCATCCCCGATGATCTAAGAATTGAATGAACTTTTCGCAGTAGCGAAATCGCATCTGCCGGTGTCATTGACCTCGATTCAGTTCGCCAAAATTCTCCGAAAATTTTGATGATATCATTTTCGCGTTCTGTTTTTTTTTTTTTTGGGGGCAAGTTCCTGGCTGATTCGGTGGTCCACCCTTATCGGTGCCAGTGACCCAAGTGTGTTTGCCGGACCCGTTGGGAGGAAATGCAAAACAAACACGTACCGTTTGTGTAAAGAGTGTACAAGAAATCGTTTGTCTGTAGGAAACTGTAAGAATATCAGGCACAGTACAGTAACAGCCAAAAAATGAAGGCAACGACCCCACACTCGCTCGTATTTGCAATTTTTGGAGGGATGAAATGTTCGTTTCGGGAAGATTTCGCTACTCGTACTGGCGAGTTGGTATTTGATTTTGTCAATACGATCATGTGTTCGTGGATGGGTGGTTTGGTGAGAATTGAAAAAATCAATTCCAAAGATCGGATGCGGCGGGCGAAAGGTGCGTATATTGACTCACTCTGGTATGATTACTTTGAGACTACTCGGCAAACAGAGGGTTGTGTGCGAAGAAAGTGGACAACCAAATTTGTTATTTTTGCCAAATTTCACCCAAAACCTTTTGGGTACGATGAGTCTGTGCAAACAGCTAGGGACGAGTGGATGACTCTCCAACTTTGGTTTGGATTATCTACTGACGTGGAGGGGTTTTACTATATTCCAGTAGTGCAAACAGCTGGTACGGACATTTACGTGTCAGTTGCAAGCTTCAAATTGGCCACCAAAGCTGTCAACCGATCGTAACCTCGAGACTGCATCACTGCAAGTCTCTTTCAACACCGTACGCAACCATGGCCCAAAATGGGCGCTGGGCTGCATGCACATGCCCACCCTGGGAACGTTCCGCCAGCTCCGAATTCCTCCTACCCGATCTCCGTTTCCGTATCGTGATGCGGCACGCGGAAGGTCCAGACTTACCCAAGAGAACCGAACGGCAACTGCAGTCCACTGAATAGGCTGGGCGTCGATATGGCTACGTCAAATCGCTCCAAAATGCTCGACCACGAGTCAGTCTAACGTCACAACGGACTGGAGGGCCGGGGCCAGCCGACTATGATGCAACCGACAGACAGACAGACTCTCCGCACCAGACGCACTTAGACCGAACAGCTGAACCAGCGTGCACACGTTAAGCTGTCATAAAACTGCATCACACACTGCACGCTGCACTCGTGCAAACTACCAACACGCACACACACACACACGCGAGGAGCCTCTGCTATCACGCCACTGAAGGCTACCTTCAAAACCGAACGAGCCCACCTGGTTCCCACGATGCAACGCAACGGCCAGCAAGACGGGGTTGTACAGAAGCCGACGGGGGTCACAAATGCGTGGATGAAGGATGTTGGAAGGGAGGGAAAGGAGAGGTGGGGGGAAATTGTACTATAACCCACCGGGGTGGTAACCTACGCGGTCCAACAAGTGCAACCAGCGGAAGCGTTTGATAGAGAATTTGTTGCGTCTAAATGCACACCACCCGATCACTGAGCGGATTCTTCCCAAAATAAACCGGGTGCAGGTTTTTCAAGGGCACCGTTCCGAGTTCTTTTGAGAGGAGGGAGGCTTTCGGAAGGATCACGGAGGTAAAATCCAATTCCGCAGGAACGGGAAATGCACCGTCGCTTATCAACGCGACATTGATCTTCGCGAGCGCATCGAGCACTGGGCACGATTACTATTTGCCCCCGTTCTACTGTGAGCGCGGTAGAACTGCTTTCGTGAACACAACACTCATACACGCACGGTCTGTTTGGTGGAATCGATCACAAACCCTGAACGGTCACTCACGATCTCGTGTGCGTGTGTACCGCCACGTGCGTTTCAGGCACTCCTTCCGAGTCTTGCGTGCACCAGGACAGGTCACACGGCGTTAATCACTGCACGAGGCAACTACGCATGCACTTGGGAGTGTTACTTCCGCCCTTTTTTTTTACACGCACGCACGCAAAATTTGCAGTTCAGAATTTTACAAACTCGGTCGGAATCTTTACCGCTGGGAAGGACACGAAAAGAAGACGATCTCTGATGGTCGAGTCAGTCGGGTGTTTTTGTGGACGTTCGTACGACGAAAGTGACCGCGTGTAGGAAACACTTCTGCACGGGTCCAACGTTGAGCGCTTTCTGATGCGAGTGCGGCCCAATTCAAACCATCCAATCCACCAGCGCACGCGCGCCCGCACACACACGCGCATTGCTTACGGTGAGGTGCGAGAGTCTGTATCTGCGCGACGGTATACGCGATCCCGGGAGCGATCGGCGCACTCTTTGCGGAGATGATGCTGCTGCCGCTGCTGCTTATCGGATAATGGGAGAGAAGCCATCCAGGGCCGGTTGGAGAATGTGATGTGCTGATCTTGTGCCGCCAGCGTCGCTGATCGGTGTTTGTGGATGATCCCCGCTGCATTTTGCCGCGTGCCGTGAGAGTGGTACCGGAATGCACGTGCTTGGTGAGAGTGCGCGTTGCGTACGTTGCGTGGCCGGGTGTTTTTTTTCGTTTGTTTGTTCGGATTGCCTTTTGGACGTTGGTTTTGATCGGCACGATCAAATCGCTCTCGCGGTTTCTCCACCTCACTTTGTAATCGCAATTGGTGAGGAAGGGAGAGAAAGAGAGAGAGAAAGAAAGAGAGATTCTTAATTTGCATAAATGCGTTTGGGGTTTTCTACGCAAGGACTACTAAGAACATTTGACATGTTAGTGTACCGGTAAAGTAAAAGAGGGATGAAGAGAGAGAAAGAGTAGTCGTATATTGACTCACTCTGGTATGATTACTTTGAGACTACTCGGCAAACAGAGTGTTGTGTGCGAAGAAAGTGGACAACCAAATTTGTTATTTTTGCCAAATTTCACCCAAAACCTTTACGGGTACGATGAGTCTGTGCAAACAGTTAGGGACGAGTGGATGACTCTCCAACTTTGCTTTGGATTATCTACTGTCGTGGAGGGGTTTTACTATATTCCAGTAGTGCAAACAGCTGGTACGGACATTTACGTGTCAGCTGCATGTTTTAAATTGGCCACCAAAGCTGTCAACTGATCGTAACCTCGAGACTGCATCACTGCAAGTCTCTTTCAACACCGTACGCAACCATGGCCCAAAATGGGCGCTGGGCTGCATGCACATGCCCACCCTGGGAACGTTCCGCCAGCTCCGAATTCCTCCTACCCGATCTCCGTTTCCGTATCGTGATGCGGCACGCGGAAGGTCCAGACTTACCCAAGAGAACCGAACGGCAACTGCAGTCCACTGAATAGGCTGGGCGTCGATATGGCTACGTCAAATCGCTCCAAAATGCTCGACCACGAGTCAGTCTAACGTCACTACGGACTGGAGGGCCGGGGCCAGCCGACTATGATGCAACCGACAGACAGACAGACTCTCCGCACCAGACGCACTTAGACCGAACAGCTGAACCAGCGTGCACACGTTAAGCTGTCATAAAACTGCATCACACACTGCACGCTGCACTCGTGCAAACTACCAACACGCACACACACACACACACGCGAGGAGCCTCTGCTATCACGCCACTGAAGGCTACCTTCAAAACCGAACGAGCCCACCTGGTTCCCACGATGCAACGCAACGGCCAGCAAGACGGGGTTGTACAGAAGCCGACGGGGGTCACAAATGCGTGGATGAAGGATGTTGGAAGGGAGGGAAAGGAGAGGTGGGGGGAAATTGTACTATAACCCACCGGGGTGGTAACCTACGCGGTCCAACAAGTGCAACCAGCGGAAGCGTTTGATAGAGAATTTGTTGCGTCTAAATGCACACCACCCGATCACTGAGCGGATTCTTCCCAAAATAAACCGGGTGCAGGTTCTTCAAGGGCACCGTTCCGAGTTCTTTTGAGAGGAGGGAGGCTTTCGGAAGGATCACGGAGGTAAAATCCAATTCCGCAGGAACGGGAAATGCACCGTCGCTTATCAACGCGACATTGATCTTCGCGAGCGCATCGAGCACTGGGCACGATTACTATTTGCCCCCGTTCTACTGTGAGCGCGGTAGAACTGCTTTCGTGAACACAACACTCATACACGCACGGTCTGTTTGGTGGAATCGATCACAAACCCTGAACGGTCACTCACGATCTCGTGTGCGTGTGTACCGCCACGTGCGTTTCAGGCACTCCTTCCGAGTCTTGCGTGCACCAGGACAGGTCACACGGCGTTAATCACTGCACGAGGCAACTACGCATGCACTTGGAAGTGTTACTTCCGCCCTTTTTTTTGTTACACGCACGCACGCAAAATTTGCAGTTCAGAATTTTACAAACTCGGTCGGAATCTTTACCGCTGGGAAGGACACTAACAGAAGACGATCTCTGATGGTCGAGTCAGTCGGGTGTTTTTGTGGACGTTCGTACGACGAAAGTGACCGCGTGTAGGAAACACTTCTGCACGGGTCCAACGTTGAGCGCTTTCTGATGCGAGTGCGGCCCAATTCAAACCATCCAATCCACCAGCGCACGCGCGCCCGCACACACACGCGCATTGCTTACGGTGAGGTGCGAGAGTCTGTATCTGCGCGACGGTATACGCGATCCCGGGAGCGATCGGCGCACTCTTTGCGGAGATGATGCTGCTGCCGCTGCTGCTTATCGGATAATGGGAGAGAAGCCATCCAGGGCCGGTTGGAGAATATGATGTGCTGATCTTGTGCCGCCAGCGTCGCTGATCGGTGTTTGTGGATGATCCCCGCTGCATTTTGCCGCGTGCCGTGAGAGTGGTACCGGAATGCACGTGCTTGGTGAGAGTGCGCGTTGCGTACGTTGCGTGGCCGGGTGTTTTTTTTTTCGTTTGTTTGTTCGGATTACCTTTTGGACGTTGGTTTTGATCGGCACGATCAAATCGCTCTCGCGGTTTCTCCACCTCACTTTGTAAGCGCAATTGGTGAGGAAGGGAGAGAAAGAGAGAAAGAGAAAGAAAGAGAGATACTTAATTTGCATAAATGCGTTTGGGGTTTTCTACGCAAGGACTACTAAGAACATTTGACATGTTAGTGTACCGGAAAAGTAAAAGAGGGATGAAGAGAGAGAAAGACTAGTCTCCACCAAGACACCTTAATGCTAAATTATAAGGAGCACTAATAATAATGGCAACCAGCTAGTGCTTAGTATTTTTGATTAGTATATGATTAGCCTAATTGTGTATATTCCTATTGCCAAGATGCACATTGAATGCATCGGGTTTGTTACCAAGTTTGCTGCCCACAAGATCTTTGTTATTTGAATTGCAGTCGCTACCATCATCTCTTAATCCACCTACATTGCTTGTCTACTTCACCAACGTAGCAATAGGACGAAAAGATCCTCTGCTCTGTGCTATGCGCACGCTTAACTCCACAATCCACCATTTCGAACATGCCCTCTCCTACTTATCCTTTCGTTCATGTCTACTTTCTATCCCCTAAACCAGTGGTCGGCAAACTTCTTGGAGTAACGAACCAAATGCCATCATAATAAATCCAGTGGCGAAACTCAGAAAGTTAAATAAACTATTCTAGAATATCCTACAAATAATTAATGTATGAAACTAGTTTCCTAAACTTTCAACTACATTTATGAGGTGTGGAAATTTTGTGCGAAACGAAATATTTAACATATTTTTTAGAGCATGAAAAGCAACCGCGGTTTAACTCCTTCTTTAGGACAAAAATAACTGGGACTTAATTAAATAATTAAGTGCAAATTAATGAAGTGAACTTAATTTTATGTTGCTTTTATTCCATCTCCTTTTCGGGATTTTGTATTAATTTTATTTTCTTTTGAAATGCAGATCTCAATACATAAAAAAAAACCATAACTCTTGTAATGGAACGCATACTAACATAGACAATATGATACATTACAAGAAAACATTTGAAATATTTTCCCTTTCCTTCCGTTGCGTACGTGTAAATTCCCAGCGAATGAGCGATTGTTTCGGGCTTCCATTATTATCCACTGGCGATTCATTCTGCAACAATGTAAGCCCTAACCATCGGCCAAGAATGTTGTGGCCTGTTCACTGCAGGTAGCCGATCGCAAAGGATCCGTCGTCTTAGCAATTGGGGATGGAATTGCAAACCGAGGATGGATATACTGCACGTAAACAAACACGAGTGAGTTAAGCAGCGGTGGGATGGGAAAAGGAACAAGAACAAAAGTACAACAACCTGACACCAATTACGATCACATTAGCAGTTGCCTTTGTCCACTTGTTCGGCGTCTTGCTGGGGCATTTTCCGGGAAAACGCTGGCCCAATCCTTGAGGTGTGCCTGGGGTGTGCGAGGTTTCGAAAATGATCCCACCGTGGAGGTCGGACGGTAGCATAATTTATGCGAGCGAATGACATGGTCCAGCGTAGGGAAGCGTAATCACGGCACGGATGCACGGATTGTTTTGACACGCACGGGATGCCGCTTATGCATCTGCAGCATCCCCGGAGAATCTGGTGGAGGCTCAGAATCACTCATTAATATTTATGAAACGGACTATTCCCGCTGTTTATGATGATCGGACCGATCACACCAATGTGGTGCGGTTGGCGCATGGCGAATTGTTAATTAAAAGTTCCGCGCCGGAGTACCGGATTGCGTACGGGTTGATGATGATGAGCGATCAAATTGGTTACCACCCCCCGGGGGCGTTCTGTCTCCTTTGACACGGGACACTCCTTGGCGGCCCAACCTTTGCGTTTGCAAGGACGGAAAGGATCTTGCGCCGGTGATAACAAAACTGTATGATGCAGAACTTTACATGACCTGTGATACGGACGCACGGCGTCCAAGGTTCTACCTTTTGCAGGTTGGAGGTGTTGGACGCTTACGCTACGGAAGAAAGATTATAAGAACCTTCTTTCGTAGCACAATCTCCCGAGTAATTATATCACTGGCCCCCTTTGTCACGCTTTGCCAAGGCGCAACCAAGGTGGAAAGTGAAAAGCAAAGCCAGCCGAAGCATTTTTCTGCACCATTTGGTACGTCCTCCATAGTCACCTTGCTGATGCAATTAGCGGATAAACGGTGACGCCGATGGATGTCACATCCGATGGTTTTGCGGGTGTTGACCATCGGAACCGGTTTACCGGACATTGCAGACGTTCCGATCCCACTGGACGGAGGTTTGATTTAGAATGGGTAAGAATGGACTGTGTACATAGCGTTTCATATAATCTACGAAATTCTTTACAACGGACGAGAAAAGGGAGTTGTAAAAATTAAAGCTGATTTTAATTCATACTCAATAGACTAAATAACCTAAAACTATATGCCTATTTTATTATGAAGAGTATTCCCTTAACTTAAATTTGTATAATATTTTTCTATAATGTTATATATGTTTAAAAAATAATCTACAGTTTCCTAAGTTACTTTATAGTCTCTGTTTTAATTTTTTTCTTTTTTGTTCTATTCAATTTTCCTCTATTTTATACTACATAAATCTTATCATATTTTTTTTTTTAATTTTTTTCTTTTTTGTTCTATTCAATTTTCCTCTATTTTATACTACATAAATCTTATCATATCGAAACATTATTTTAAGTGAAAAGAAAAATTGTGTTTTTTGATTTTTCCATACCTATTTTACTATTATTTTGAACAATTTTGAATTATTTTTACTTATTTACATTTAGATTTTGAAATAACATTGATTTTATCTTTTATTGACTTTTATTCTTTTTTTATTTTATCTTTTGTTAATCAATGGTTATTTATATTTTAGTTCATTTTTTAGTGTTTTTTAGTATAATTTTTCTTTTCCATCCGTTGTACTTTTCATTTTTCACTCTTTTCCACAAATAATTCATTGGTTTCAATATTTTTTACGTTTCATTATCTTCTTTGTTTTTTTGTTCTGCTTTGAATTTCTCCCTTTGCTTTGTTTTAAATTTTTCTACGTCATTAGATATCATAATAAAAATTTATTTAAAAATTCACAAATAAACATCTATGTTTGTTATCTATGAATATTAAAAAAAATGTTATGAAAAAAATGCTTACATGCGCTTAACAATTTCTAAATATCCCTGCAATATCCCTTCATCAATATCATCGCACCGGGCATCTTGGAAAAACTTTTCCCGGATTTTAAATATACACGCTAATTTTATGCATTGATTTTTGTCCTGCGGTTCGTCTTGACGCTTTTCCAATGCGGGGGCTACTTAGGCATTTGTTTACTGCCAGTTTTCCAACCAACCTTTCGTGGAAATGGGCTAAGCAACTGTCCGAATGCTTTGAACAGTTGTTTTGCAACGCTTTTTCTCACCTTCCAACGGTAACAATGGCATCAACCGGATTACCACCAACCGGCGAGAAAAGTGTCACAATAAATCAAAAGCATTTCCACATCTGCTGACCGCTTCCATTTTCGAAAGGATGCGGATGAGCTTAGCTGGCAGTTTTGCGCGTTTGGAACGTTCCGTTTCTTCTTCTATTTTTGCCGCTTACAATCCTGTACCCTTCATTTCAATCGGTATGGTTTCCCTGGTGACGTACGATACGGATTGCGAATGATCGATATTTGCATTTTGCAGCTAAGCTAAACCATCCTCGTGGGGTGGAGCGTTGTAAAGTGGTGGTGTTGGGAGAAGGAATGAAAATTCGATTGAAGAACAAATAAATAATACCATTGAATGTGAATCAATCGAATCGAAACACGGGCCATAGTATAAAAGAGTACGCTCGTTGCTGACCAGGATGTATTCGTCTATCGGCAGCTACTGTGATCAGTGTCGTCTAATTCTGTGGTCTTGAGTGAACGTGACCGTGAAAACCGAAACAAACCCTCCTTCATACATTATGAAATCCTTCAGGTGAACTATTTTAAGAAATACCTCGTTCTTATCTTCCGTGTTGAAGTGAGATAATGTGCTCATTATATTTATTTTCTCGTTATAAACCCTCCAAAGCTCTTCCGAATTCCGTGTGGCTAAACTATTCCTGCTAGTTGCCCTTTGCGCTGTGTTGCTTCCGGTGCCGAGCTCGTGCCAGGTAACGTTTTCCCGCGATTGGAATGCAGGAAAGCGTTCGATGCCGGATTCGGCTATGAACGGAGTGACCGAGTGTTCTGCCATCTGGCGTTCGGTGAACAACTTATGCGCTGCAGTAACGGTGAGTTTGAAATGAAATGGTACAATATTTGCAATACTAGATTAACGATGATTTAAATGCTAATGGTTTAGTGACAATGATAGTGGAATGAAATTTATACTTATACACTAGTATACGTCACTTTTTTGAAGAATTAACATTAATTTGTGAAAGATATTTTTTTAGTGGAAAAATGAAAAATTAAATATTTTTTATCAATACATTTTGAGCTATTTTACAATAGCTTTATCATACTTTTGTGAGTGAGTATTCAAACGATAAAAATTGTTTTGCGTTCTACAGCGAACATGGAAGCTTCCCACTGTATTTAAATACAAAATTGATTCAAGAAGCTTCTGCTAGGTGGCGCTGCCATAGAGGTGTATGTCTTGGCTTAAAATACCGCCCATATGTTGGGATATTTAGCTACAAGGGGATATTTTAGCTACATTTTTAACTTTTACTTATGATGTTGCAAAAAGTGTGAAGTAAAACTTCTAAAATACCGTTTTTCTTTTTAAAAATATAATTTCTCTAAATGTACCGTATTTATTTACAGAAAAATATTCAACACTTGACGCTGTGCGAAACCCGTTCGCTGCTTAAATCGTTGCAAACGGACGAATCATCGATGGAGAGTACCAGCGGGAATAACTTGCCCATGTTTTCCAACAGTCATATCTAACTTGTACTTAAATGTTTAATGGGAAAGAAAGCTAAAATAATGATTGAAGCGCTGTATGGATGGTAGCATGTAAAATTATGTTGCTTTGGGACATATTACAACGGTTTGTTTTGTTTTTCAAACGTAGCCATGTGTGATTAACTCTATTTTCTGCCCTCCTCTAATGCACTCACTCCACTTAACACGCACTATATTAAACCAATTATAATTCCTATTTGTTTGCACCACAATACAAGATTTTTGAGAGCTCCCTCTTTCTTGTCATCCATTATCAATAAATGTCCCATTGCGCACAGTGTAGCATAAAATATTGCATCGTGTAAGCAAGTCGAAGAAGAAGAAAATACACAAAAAAATGAAATAAAAATACAGTAAGAATAATAAACGTAAAAAAACCCCTCCATTGTGCTGAAGCAACCTGCGGGTTTGATCTTTCAACCTCCCGAAAAGTTTCGTTTTCTCACGTTTCTACTTTTGATTTTATTTTATTTTGTTTTTTTTTTTCTCGTATGAAGGAAATCAACCATCACGACACCTTACAATGGAAATTCTTTCATGTTTCGTCCGGGTTCGTTCGGTTCGGGGGCTGCTTTTCTTTGGTCGGCAATGCAAAGAAAGCGGTGACGCATTCGTACGCAACACGCTCACACCCGGCTCTGTTCTGGGCCGAATGGGTGAATTGAAAATTAATTTCTGTCAGAATAATATTTACTTTTCTTTCCGGTCGGGTAGACGAAACGGGGCGTGTTGGAGGCAACGAGCACTTCTACCATTCGTTCTGACGATTAACACGATGATGAGTTCATTTCGGTGTTAGCATGCTTTGATGCTAAAGGAATGAATATTGTCATCGATGAAATAAAATATGGTATTTAATTAAACAAATATTTTAACAACATTCTTTTAATAATAACATAAATGTGAATTTGTTCTTTCAAGACATGATAATAACATACAGCTTTAGTTTATTAAAAATTATGAATTTTTTCATAAATATAAATAATTTTATTTTATTTCTAAAATTAACCTAACGAATGGGTGGATAGATGTGCTTGAACGTACACAAGTAATAATTGTAAACCAGAACCAACGTAACGCCCAATCGGCAACATGGCCGGTGTTTGCGTGATGATTATTAATGAGGGTCATATTATCGTCTTCCAAATGCTACCGCACGATACGCAAAGAAGGATGGGCACGAACGGCAGACCAGCAAGGTGAGAAGCATGATTTTTATTTCAGTTCCTTCTCATCGACTTATGTGTCTAATGGACGCTCGGCAAATGTCCCGAGACGTCGACTACTTGAACGATTAACTTCAACCGTTCCATGACCAACCGTTCCAGGCAAATAAAAAAGAAGGAACGTGTTTAAAAGCGTACCGGGGGCGAGTCAAGTCCGGGGCATTATTAAACGAGCGTACTTCTCTCACCTTCACCACACTTATGTTTGCCTAATGATTTCCAATCCACTGCCGGCGAACGACAATGCGAACAATGATTTCCTACGATTTGTGAGTGTGAGAAGTGCATCTTCACCCAACCCGACCGTCCGAAGTTGACGGATTGCCATCTGGCTGTGGAATCTCTGAAGAGGAGGCATCCGTCCACCAGAGCTCCACCAGGGCACATTATGTACACTTCGCACCCACTGGAAGCATCCATTCGGAAAATGATCAGTTGCCTATGTTGTACTCGAGATGCGAAGGGGTGGGAACTCGAATGTGGGGAAAATTAAAAGCCGCTCATTAATAGCCCGGTAGTCGTTCGAAACGGAGCGAATTGGCGAATGGCGGCAGATTGTTTGTCGGTGTATAAGGTGCGGCTTGTAAAAACAAAACTTGCTGAAGATGAGACGAACACACTTGAAATCGTTGGAAGTAGTTAAGCTGCTTGTGAACAACCAGTTTGATGAATTGTCGGTTGAAACTTGAGGCAATGGAAAATGGTTGATAAGACATATTTTAATTTTGTTAATGCAATTAGACGAATAAGTTTCAATTGCTCTTAACTACTTAGGACATAATAAACTGTGGTAAGATATAGAAATAATTAAAGGAAATTGAGTTAAGAAACTTTTTAAAATAGTCATATCATAGTACTTTTTCTAATCAAGAGGAGATACTGGTACGCCTTCCAGTTTTTTCTTAATATTCTAGAGAAGGAAATTTATCAAAAAACCTATTGCTTTTTGTTTTCAATGTTATATGTAAAAAAACTCATAAATAACCACTAATTTTCATCCCCAAATAATAAGACCAGACCTTGATAAAAAAAACACACAAACAAAGCTAACTAATTGTAAATAAATTACTAATAATTGTGCATTTTTCAACCGAGTACACCCGGGATAAGGTGCCCTTTCACGGTTCGGAGAAGGAAATGTCTCCCAACCAATGTGAATTGCATATTACATTAAGTTTGGATTTAGGAGCATAGTTATAAGCAATACGGCCTGGCCGTAACTGATGAATAAAAAAAAAAAAAAAAAATTGTGCATTTTTATAAAAACCGAAATATTCTATCAAATAATCTGATTTACAACGGATACATTAAACTAAATGTATATGTTCCTCACCGTCAAAGCATATCCCTTTAATTATGTCAACTTATTTATGTTTATCCTCTATTAATAGCAAACCTAATATTTTCACCTTTCACCAACATCATTTTTGGGGACAGTTTTATGATTGTTGTTTTTTTTTCTTTTATTTGTTAGTGCCAGTTCGATATCAGCTAAAGCATTCCAGATTTACTGGTAAGCGCTTCCGAATTGATCAGAGTGTGTGCGCTAGAAATAAGCTTCGGACTTCGGATCGATTCCGATTTCATCGTGCCCAGGGTCAACCCTCTTAACCGCAACATGAGAAAAGAAGGGTTACGAAGCGTCGAAACGATGGGACGAACGGTAGCTGTTAACTAGGAGGGAAAATAAAAGTTAGACCAAACGAACCGATCGTTCCAAGGGATCACTCCCCCGGCTTGCATGAAGCTCGCATCCATTTTAAATGATTATTTACGACGTGTGATTTTCTACCGGTCACCACACAGTTCGAATTTCCAATCGGAACAAACTATCATTGCCATGGTGTGTCCATTTTTGGTGGTCGTGGCGTGTGTGCGGCTGGATTTAATTATGACCCATCGCTACCATCCCTAATCTGTTGTCCGCACGAGCATCTCGCAACAGAGGGAATGAGAGAGGAAGGAAAAAAACAATAACAAAACCCCGGTGGCAAACTTCATTATCCGAAATAATAATGATATTTATCATCATTAGACCAGTTAAAATTATCATCCACACTTTGAGTTCCAACGGTCCTCCTGGGTTGGAGGAAGTGTTGCAAGGTTTAAAACGTTCTTTTTTTTTTGTTCGAAAGTTCCTTTTCTTCAGGTTTTGGTTCGATCAAGGCACCGATTGCAGGAGTGCAGTCATTTTTTTTTTGTTTGTTTCTTTTTTATGTGGTTTTGACGGACTTTTCCCACAACCACCACCGGTAATGTAAATAAATCGTAAATTTTGTCAACACCGGTTTTCGGTCGGCACCATCACAACACCCGGGGGTGGCATATAATCCTATCCGATGGCGGCCGGGAAGATGAAGGTGGCTTTGGACTGTTTTTGCTTCTTCGGTTAACGGAACTGGACAGATTTAATGAGCCGCTACAGAAGCCAAAGGATACGGTGGTAGCTCGGAAGGATGACAGTACGTTACAGGACCTGTGCGTGTGTCCGTAGCTTCCGGGGCAAAAAAGAATGCTAACCGTACATACACATCCTCGAGCTATGATTGGTATGCGGATTTGTCTGCTTCAAAAGAACCAGGTCAACATCTGTTGAATCGATTTGGTTTTTCCATCGAAGCAAAGGAAGGTATACGGTTGCTTTTCCAGCTGGATTCCCGATTTCCCGAATTTTCCACCGAGTGATCCGTGTCTTTATATTTATTTGTATTGAGTTTCCTATGAGTTATTGTAATGTATTGTGCAATGGGTAAACATTGACTTGGCCAGTTGTTGGGAAGAATTAAGTCTACAGGACTTTATTATTGATATAGTTTGTTCAAAAGGCTATGTTTCGTATCATTAATTAATGTTGATATTATTGGCTTTAACATGCATTGGAAATAGGAAAAATAAATTCCTTTTTTAAATAGACCGCTAAATGTAACGCTTAACTCGTATTAGTGTAATATAAAACAATTAAATAAGGTGTAACCCTCCACTTAACAATTGTTCTACTGAAGGAATCAATGCGATAAAAACTTAAACAAAATCTTTTGATTGATTGATAACGAAGAAACATTAAACGAAGAATAGAAATTTTACTCAGCAAGGAGTTTCTGACTGCTTTTAGCCTTTAGTACTTATTCATTATTAATCGTGCCTATTTGACATTAGACATGGTCAGGTCTCTTTAGGTCTCAGGATTAACTTTCCATCCTACTGATCCATTGAAAAAAGACGACATTTCTTCCAGGTATGAGTTCGGTATCCTGATAACATGTCCTAATAATCATTGTATTTTTCAGACTTTGGCCATCGTTAGGATATCTCCACAGGTCACATCGTTAAAGATTGTCGTTAACATCTGTCTCTCGTAAGTGGCATGCGCATTTGGGGTCCTCTGTCCACATAGCGCAGGACTTTCTTGATCGTTGAAGACTTCCAGATGTGCGATGTTTGTGTCTTCTGAATTGTAGGATTGTACGGAACCAGTTGTAGGCACGATTATCCACAACGATGCAAAGTTATCGGTCGAAGTTCGGTCGGTCAAAATAGCTGAATTATTTCGATCCGACCGATCCTCTGCCAGTCGAGCTCTATAACGTTCAAAGCATCCGGAAATTCTGGATGTTCAATATAATCCTAAGGTTCAGTCAGTCGGTTTAATTCAATGCCGCCGCGCACCTCCACAAGATGGTCATACAATGGTGACTAGTTTATTGAAATAGTTATTAATTATTGTTGTATGTATATGATTAGTTTGAGATGAGTTGGTTTTCACCCTTTCTTTTGTTGTTTAATAAAGAGTGTTTTTCTTATATGATACTCTTTAATACTTCTATATTCTCAGAAGTCCAAACAGGAATTATTGGTACCAAGAATATCTTAGTTTTTCTCTCAGTATTTACAAATTTGAGGGACTGAATAACAATCCTCTATGTCCGATCAAATTGAAGAAGAGTCTTTTCCTTTTCTTCTTTAAATGATTAGTACGAATTATTATTATTAGTACGTGCCACAATTGCACACACGAAGCTAAATTCGAAGCTAAATCAAATCTCAACACAAACAACCATAAAACACGATGGTCTACGAAAGTCTGCAATAATTATTCCTACCAAACTGACCGAACGTTAATCCTTCCGGTTGTTGATGGCTTCTCAACTCCACAGAATCCTAACAGACAGGAACGAACGATCCTGTTGTCATACCCAACCCAACCAAACGATAATGTGGACTGTGTGGACAAAGCAAAAAAAAAATCGAGAAAAAAGTTTCGGAATTTCCGAATTCAATTTCCGCAGCTGACGAAGGTGAGAGGCGTCGGAAGAACATGGCACGGTGTCCAGGATCAACAAGAGTGGAACATTAATGCTATACGCACCGAAAACCGATTCGATGGACAGAGATATGGGGTTTATGTTTTCGTCCCGAAAAGCAAGAAGTCAATAGCATCCGAAAAGCTCATTGCTTTCAATATTGCTTCCTTTTCTCTGCTTTCTCTTACCGGATATGGTCACGGTACACCCGGTACGACCCGGAGGTGTCGGTACGGTGGTGACGCGGACAAAAAAGATTAAGCATATGTTATTGTTGTGCTAATTTCCGCCGAGTTTCTTGTTCAATTAACAGAACCAACATCGGAAATCGATAGCCAAACATCTATAGGGAGCACAAAATGGACGAGGAAGGCGAAACCGGAACCGAAATCCAAATCGGAGGTCCTAAATCCGGATGATCAGGATCTTTTTTTCCTTTCCAAGCACACATATGCCTTTTCGTGTGTGTGTTTGTGTTGATGAAATGACTTCTATTTCTATGGTGAGAAGTGGAAGAAGGTGAAGGAGGTTTCAGTTCCTTCCTGAGCTTATTGTCCTGACCTCGTGCGTTCGTCCTACGGAAGGTGGATGTGTAAAAATCACAATAATCCGGTATGTTTGAACGTTTGATTGACTTTGAGACCGTTCGCTATTGTTGAGCACTGTTGCCTATTTCCCTTTATGTTGGTTGTCCATTTCGGTTCTTGCTGCCTGTTCCTATTTTTTCACCACCTGATCTTCCAAGCGATAAAAGGTACAACTGTCCTTTCATTGTGAGGATCATTTCCAGTTTGATCCAGTTGGCGGTAAATACTTTTCCAAAATAAATTCTACATCACACATGTTCACATGTTCACATGTCACAATTAGCTTTTCAATCAATCATATTTATCAAAGTATTTATTTTATGTCTTACAACTTTGCAGAACATAGTCCATAATATAAAGGGACAATAACAAAACAAGCCGTAAGATATTGTTCATTTTAAGCATTTTAATAGCATCGAGCAATTTAATACTCGAATAAAACTTTATAAACGACATCTTCACGCCGGAGCGTAAAAATGATTGTCTTTTCTGTCGTCTTTTTGTGGTCAGAACCCTTTCCAAGGTGAAATATTCTACAGTGGGCGTTAAACGTTTTATGATCCCGGTACATGATGCTGTCGATCATGTCCCACGGGAAGGACAGGAAACGGTTCTTCATGCCATTATGCCGGTACATGTGTTCTGGCTCTAAAAGTAAATGCCACAACAGTACTCGCGAGTTGATTAGGCCGTGGCATGGTCATGGAATGAACTAATTGAACCAGCAATGCATTTACAGCATCTTAAAGCGCATCAATTGCATCCAACAGTGGAAACGATCGTGTCCGGGGCAAAGGTAAACATTCAAACAAAAATAAAAGCAACACGTTTCGATGTCTTTCTTTTTCCAACCATCGCTCCACCCATGTTCGAGTGGTTCCATCGTGTTTTAACTTAATTTGGTTGTGTTTGCTGTAGGCAAAGAGATGGTGTTTCATTTCTTATTTCTCACCTTACTGTTTTATGTGCTAGGCTTTCTTTCTTTCCAACACTTTTGTCTGGAATTTCTTTCCATCTTTCCAACCTGCCATTGGGTGGTTTATGACGCTGCCGTACTGAGGGAGGCTGAAAAGCATCCATCTATCGTTCACATTAACTCCCCTCTTAGTACGTTTCAGCTTCCCTCCTCCCCCACACATGGCCACATGCCTGTTAGGTGTGTTTGCTCTTTTATGTAACACACATTTTAATGAAAAATACATACCACTTGAATGACTAACGATGGGGCAATAAATTATACACTGAGAAATGATTACTGACAGCAACCCACCTTACGAAGAGAAACACAAGGTAGGAAGGGAAGTGGATGAAACGGTGAGAGAAAGAATTGACATGGCAAAAAGGAACTGACAAACCGGGAAAGCAATGTCCTTGGGCGAAAGAGAACAGTTAGCTTTGGCAGGCTTGCTGGCCGCGAAACGATAAAGTCCGGAAACAAACACATCATGCTGGAAAATATTTTTATCACTAAGCGAGGAAAAAAAAATCATTTGCTTGTGTTTATGTTTTATAGCAAAACATCAATTACCCGGCTGAAAAACGATGCGAAAATCGAAAAAGGCAAATATCGCTTTGTTATTGTTTTATGAAGTTATGTAACTTAAATTGAAGCCATATTTATGTTTGTTTTGTTTAAAATTTATTAATTCTTTCCCTTACATAAAGTTTTCTTTTTGGCCTGTTAAATAAAAGTCGTTTCGCCGAAGCTAATGGCGTTCGTCAAACCCCGAAGCTGCCGACATCATCAATTCATCCCACACGCCGTTAAACGCTTTGCATTCTTCTTTGTCTACCGTCCTTTCCGTGCTACATACGGTGGAAACCACTCAAGAAGCGGAACACGCCAGTGAACCCAAGTGCGTCCATCGATAAGTATTCGGTTGCATCATTAAATCGAAACGTTTCGAAACGTTCGTAGGCGGACAATCGAAATGAGAGGGCGGTTTAATTTGATTGAAAAAAGAAGGAGGAGAGTAGATGGAAATATAGCATATAGGGTTTCAATTTATGACAAAAAGAAACAAAAATGTTGGCAGAAGAATCTTATTATAAATAATTTAGTTTATCCAATAAAACAACCATAACATTATAAAGATTTAGACGTATTACCGCAAAATTTAACTTCAGTAAAAAAATCGAAGCATTTTGACAATCTTCAAAAAAATGCCAACAATTGATCCATTTTATTGGGCGCTTTAGATCGGAAGTTTCTCACGACATCCCTACGTTCGTTTTTACATTTTTACCCCCCACGATATTCATACTCGCAATGCTCGAAGTGTTTCGCATTTTACGAGACTTGATTTAATGTGATTTGTTTGACATTTTCATCGAATTCCCGAATCAAATCATCCGGGACCGCATTGTCGAGGGGAGCCATTCGTCTGCAATGCTCGCCATGGTCGTTCATCTGCTTGGTGTGCGATGAGTTATGAATATTGTTTGCCTCCATGAATCTGGCGAAGAGGGGCACAACTTTAACTTTACGCCTCATTAACACGATGATTTGGGCTGCTTGCCAAAGCCAAACACGGGGGAAGTTTACTCGCGATTCGTTTTGGAGACGGTAAGGTAAGCAGAACATGGAGAAGGAGTTCCTTCTTGTCGGAAGGATTTTAATAGTTAGACATAGGAGAAGAATAAGAGTGCACTATTTAAGAGCATTGTAATTGGGACTATTAAATATTCATAAATGCCAGATGCAATGAAATAGACGTCGTTTTTAAGCTTAATCTTCTTTGGAAGATGACCACGATTCATATCAATATGATGTATAATTTGTGAAAAAATTCAGAATCTGGGAAAAAATTTAAAAAATTACCTCATAAGAAAAAATTGAAGAAAGAATCTTGAGAAATTATTTGCCAAACATTTTACAGACCACTCATTTTTTTTAAAATCGAATTTCTTTTCATAGTGACTTCTAACATAATTTATAGCACATTTATCATAGACACTTATTATACCATAATACTCATCTTATTTATGGTTTTAGTATTTGTGGATCTTTTGGAATTGTTGAATATGAAGGAAATAATTTGAAACTGCTTGCTTTATTTTAATAATACTTACACTGCTTTTCGCTCCACAACCGTTGTCTTCAATGGCCCATAGTCGAAGAGCCATTCAAGCGCGTAGAAAGTACGGTCTATTTGCGATTTCAGCCGGTTTCATGCAGCTGCAATATTTTACTATAATTTTTGCTATCCGGTATACCCGGGAAAAGGCAATATACAAGGCGGCCTCCGTATAATAATCAATAAAAAATGCCACCTTCTAACAAAAAAAAAATCATAATTCTTCCATTTTTGCTAACCGGGCTAATGAAGCTGAGGAACAAAAAAGGTTGATTATTTGTAACCCGATACTCATTCTATGTAAAATAAACTTATATAAAAAATAATTAACATAAAAGCGATTGACTAATTTTAAGAAATATTTCTTAAATGCCCGAATTGTTGCATATAATAGTTCGTTTATTATAATCCCATCCAGACCCATAAAAAAATTTCTGTTGAGAGCTACTTTTCTATTGCTATCACCGAAAACAACAATTATGTCATATTTTTCTATAATATCTTCGTAAAGGGGTTTTTTTTCCACGCTTTCCACGTATGTCCTTCAATTCTAACATATTTACATTAGCGTGTCCCATCGATAATTAGTTAGCAAATTTATTCGACAGGAATGATTTGTTTTTTCATAATTCTAACCTCCCTAATTCAAGATACTGCAATCCTGAGTGAGCAATTCAACACATCCAATCATCATCGCCTTCGTCATCGTTTTAACCGAAAATCTAACGTAATCAACTTAAGGATGCATCTCATAAAATGGACTTTTTGTCATCGGACAACCCCATTAACAATCCGATCCGTCCGAACCGTTCCCTTCCAAACATGAGATAGCACTTATTTCATGTACCGAAATTAGATTACATGCTGCAAAACGACGAGTTCCAGTACGCCGGTTACAATCGAGCAGGATCATGCTGCAAAAGTCACGCAACAAACGCTATCCCCCTTTGTTGTCGATGAAGCGATCGGTTTCGAAGGGTAACTCTCCAGCACTTCTTCACATATCGTTCCGTGTTGCGTACAACACACTCACACACACACACACAAGGATAAAAGCGTCGAAAATTGTGATAAATAGTGAAAGCGTTTTAATAAAAATAAATCACATCCACAAATTAAGCCATCGGGTCATGGGCGCTAGCGCTGCCGTTCGGTGGCGATATTCCATTAAAATAAAAGCCGCTGCCCGGTTGATGAATTTTGCAGTGCAGCCGACGAGTTCTACGGCTCGAGTAAAAACGTGTCCTTGTTGATTGAATTAGCAGCGCATCGGCAGAAACGGCGCACCACTCAATAAATTGAATTTATAATCGAAAATTAATTGATCTCGATGAAGTGCTGGGAACGGTTTGTTTTTCCAATTTTGCTAAACGATTTCCCGGGTTTTGCCGGGTGTATCCGATCTCGCCTCGAGTTAGAAGTGGCGCTTGGAATCGGTTATTTAGTTTTTTTTATCGAGATCGATATAGTTCAACAATGTTAACTGTGTGTGATTGTGATTTGTAGCTAATCCGTGACTAAGGTGTTTGTAGAACGAGACAATGTGAAAGTTTTTGTCTCATTTCTAGTGCAAATTTACTTAATAATCTAATTAGTTAATTCGATATTTTTTTCTTGAGAATTTATTTGAAATCAACATTTTTTTATCCTTTTTTATAACTTAAAAAAATCA
>KB663610.1:7157671-7233728 GCA_000349025.1 Anopheles minimus
CCTTACCAATAGATCGATAAAGAAGTGATTTAATAAAATTTGAAAATAAATGCTATAGACTTCCAGAAAAGCTGTAAAAATGATATCAATAATTATAGACCTCATCTTCTTAAATTCCGGGTACACTAAAAATCACGAAATACATTTTCGGATTTTAGGGATTTATGCACGTTTAGAACTTCAGACAAGCTGAAAAGATTCACGAGTTTGTGTAGTAACGATTTATGATTCGAAAATCCCTTCATTAAAGCCTAAGTCATCAAGAGAAAATGGATATCAGGAGGTCCCGTCATTTCAGAGCGGACGGAATCTTTATCAAAGATATTGTACATTTGAAGTACTCCTAGGATTTTTTTTGTCAGATTCTGACAGTTCACAACGCATTTTATGCTTAGGGACTCCACTGATAATAGACGAAGACACGCTTGGAAAAATCAAAGACCACGTTACTATGCGTGTCCAGCTTACTACTAACTTCAAGGTTAACCAAGTAGTTTTACCTCAGTTGTAAACAGTTATAGATCTATCGGCAGAAGGAATTGGCGACCAGACGAGGGACACGAAGGTTGAGGCCCAGATAGTGGAATTAAACGTGGATATAAACAGTTATCTTCCTAAACATATCGAACCTCAATTCTACGAATGCTTCATTTCCGAAGATCCTCAACGTTAGGACACAGTCCTGCTACCTTCATAGAATCCGTCTTCAGATTCGACTTGATCAATGTGGTAGGTTTGGCTACTTGTTGGAGATCCCAACTTTCTTAAGATGTTCCCAGTCTAGACTACCTGTTAGTCGTATCCTCTGGGACATTGAAGGTAATTTTATAATGAATTATAAAGAGTCTGTAGTATCTACTTCTTTTAAAATGTATCGTTTAGTGAAATGGTAAAAGACCATAGTTTACTAATCGCAAAAATGGCACGCCTTTCCATCGATACATAAACTTGACATTGATTAAGGTTATTATCCTGTGCTTATAAACGGTGCAACATTGCAGCACATCTTACGACCGCATTACTAACTGATCCATCAATCGAAAATTATAAATCCTCCCCTTAAGAAGAAGCCCCACTATGCTCCACTTTACCCAACGATCTTTCTCTACTGATTTCGCTCACTGCTCGCTTGCCCGGCCGCCTGCCAAAGTGTGAGCCGTCAGCTGAACGTGTCAGAAAACCGGTTACCCTTTTGCTACGGCAATCCTGTGCAACAGGAAGCGTCCACAGTCACACTCGCCGTCAGAAGCAGGGAAATCAGACCGATCGAGGCGCAAGATTAGCTCCAAAAACGGTAGCCAGCCGCCTGTCCAACACTACACCGAATCAAACATCAAACAAATCGTCCATCGTGCAGCAGTAACGTAACGGTGTGCAACGGCCAACGATCCAAACCGTTCGGCTCCAACCACGACCGACTAACAGCCGTCAGCCGGCTATCAACTCGTTTACGCGCCTCTTCGGACATAATTAAAATTGATATTCGCTGCGAGAAATTAAATAATTTCATCTGATGAATTACAAAGTCCCCACCGTTCTGGTGGGGAGATTTCCTTATACGCCACCAGTTCGAACCAGTCTGTCCAAGGGGTCTGCTGCTGCTACTGCTGCTGCCAGTCGGCAAAATGTGATACGCTTTCAGATTTCCGATCTTTTAATACGCTCGGTGAGTGACTTTGATTCTCACTTTGCCGGATTTGGAAGGTTTTGGTTTCGCTTGCTCCGGTGTCGGTTAGCTTCAAAGATCGAATGTGTCACGTTCCTGTAAGGCTACGGGTTTCTCTCGTTCCATTCTGGCTACTTTATTCGGTGCGGATGGTGTATGGTGGCAACATAATAAAATATGACGGCAACGGGTGGGTGCTATGGAGCTGTACATTTTCTCACGTTTAATTGCATTAGCAGTTAATCTTGTTGGTCCGATTGATCGATTAGGCGGATTGGTTACAAAAGCGGGGTCAAGTTGTGGCCAGAGAGTGAACGGTTCCGCTAACGGGTTACGGTGAACAGAAGAAACATATTTTATTTATTGGTTGGTTTTTGTAATCCAATCATGCCACAAGTAGGTTTGGAGGTTTCTTTCACTTCTAAAGTCCAACAATATTCTAATTAAATTAAAAATTTCACAACTAAAGTTTGATAAACACATGCTATCCAGGCTCTCATTTAAAAAGCGAGTAATAAATTGAACAATATCAATTTTCCATCAGCATTTACTCAATTAATCGATACACAAAAGCGACATCTACGTTTGTCGATCATACTAATGTTGAACATAAATCTGGCAATTCCTAAGCAATTTGTTTGTTTACAATAAATCCCCCGTCCAATTTTGCACGGCAAAACACGCATTTAAGAACGATGATGAACAGGAAGCATTACCACACACCATCCCAACATGGCAGCATCCCTATCCAACGCGGCCTATCGCATCACACGGAAGCACTGATGTCTGTCTCGGAGATGAGTGATCGGTCCCGGGGTAAGATAAATCGGTGATGAATTGGGGTGTAATTAGAGTGACAGCTTATTAAATTGTTCGCCGAAAAGGAACCACCCGTTCCGACACGGTTCCATCTTGCAAAACCCAAAACGTTTCCCCTTCCTGGTTTGGACGAGAGCACTTAATCGGCCTCACTGTGTGTATATCCCACGACCCATCCCGATGTGGAAAGCGGGAATCCGTAGGGAAATGTCCTCCTTACAACCACGACCACCATTACGGTTGGGAAATCAAAGTTTTCTACAAATTAATTGAATACATTTAGGAGCAGGCCCAACTCCGGGAAAACATTGCAATATGAAAAAAAAACTACATCCACAAACCACAACCCAAACGGTACGGGCCGTGGAACATGATGGACCGGAACATCATCTACGGAACCATTCGGACGGTTTCGGTGTCATCCATTTTCCAAAAATATATATAAAAGACCAATTATTTTCTGTTTAAAAATCGATTATAATTTAAATGAAATGACGGATTTGCTCTTGTTTTGTGACTCATTTGGGCCCACCCGGTGGAGGCTTTGTGGCTGGAATTCGGGCGATGGTAATTATTTTTTTGTTCTTTCTTTCTTGTCCTTTGTCATCTCATCGCCTTCGCTCGCAGGAGTGGAAATCATTTTTAAACGATATTTGCTTGGCTTGGCGGCACGGTAACATATCCTCTGGTGGTGGAATAATTTACTCGCAACGGTTTGTTCGGAAGCGTTTCGCGTAAGCGTGAAAGAAAGGAGACCTTAAATCACCTTACGCGATGACGTGACATAAAACAGAAATGGTAGGGAATGGGTTTTTTTTTAAATACGTTGAAACCATAGCAAGATTAAGGGGGCTTTTCCTGCTGAACGATGGAAGCGTTTTTATTTGGCTGCCGAAAACTTTGAGTAATCCCATTCGCATCGTAATTATGCGCGACACATACTACTGAACAAAAAACACACACAAATGCAGCCTATAATGGTTCCTCCGGTGTCTTTTACTGGTGATGGAGAAGGTTTTTTTTCCCCCAAAACACCTTCCTAAGTAGTGAACCAAGCGGGATGTACTTAAACAATATACGATCGTTTTCAGCACCATTAGAGCCACATTTAATAACTGAAAGCAGACCATGAGGGCGTAATGTTTAGGGTTTTTTTTTGCTAGATTGCCTTTTCGCTTTTGTCGAAGATCCACCTTCATCAGCTAATCGATTTACGGGCATTGTTGAAGGCTTAAAGGCTTTTCTTTTCTACTGGCGGTGGTGGTTGCCCACTAATCTTGATGGGATGTTTTAAAATAAATATCATCCCAACATCACCAGTGACACTGTCCCATTCCAAGCGTTCGGAAATTAGATTGGTTCGGTAGAAAAGTTCCAACTCTGGGTAAAAGTTTTTTTTTTTGGGTTTTTGTTTTCCAATTGAAATAAAATTGCCATTTAATGGATGGAGTTCAGTTACGCCTCACAAGACTCGGTGTAATTGTTTATTCCATCGTCTATGGTCCAAAATAAAGTTCTTAACACCGTAAGCAGAAAATGGGCAATTTGACGCACATAGGCAATCAACTTGGTTTTGCAAGAAACAAGAAATAAAAACGCTCTCATCAAAATGTGAATAATTTTCTACCATTGTTGCAGAAGCTTTACAAAGAAAACAACAAAAACACGTTATGGTCCTAATCACATGCTCAATCTGTGGATGAATAAACAACGAGTTGAACACGACTAAGCCATTCCACATCAGTGAGCAAGAATTTCATCTCAAATACATCTGTTGACTAATAATCAAATTCCCCAAATCCCCTGGTATGAGTTTTAACCGTTCCTCAGGATGGAACCTTGATTATGCTGTCCCAATATCAATCATGAACAATTCAATCAAATCTCGTGTGAGATTGACGCACAGGTCAATAGATCTATCATTTTATATCCGTTTATCAAGTAAGGGCTGAGGGCTTACCATATTAGAAAAGAATAGATTTGAGCAACAACAGACAACGAACGTAGAAAAAAAAACATCGCATTTCCATACAAAGTTGTGTGATACAGGGCGAGAGAAAAAGTTTGAAGAAAACTCCTTGAAATTATGCACAAACAACACATTCGAATGATAAGTCAACATTGTTGCCACAGCAACACATTGCAACAAGGGGAGTGATGAGAATGAATGATGGTGAAACACAATTTCCATACGGATGTACAAACCTTTACCGATGCGTTCAATATTTATCAACCGGGTCTTCGGGTCGTCCAATCATCGTCCGGCTGTGTGCTGACCGCTGCTGCATTCCATCACGTTTCTCCACTCTCGTCCGTTTCGGTAGCAGCAACTGTCACTTGAGAAATCCTTAGCCTTCTTGGAGCAGCATTTTCTCGCCCGCCAGACTGCGCGTCACTATGGAAATAAGGAAACAGTTCTTGACGAGACGTGTCTGCACCTTTGAAAGTGGATAGTGTGGATGAGCTGAGACACACACAAAAAAATCTCCATCCAGATTAAAACGCTACTTCCAGACAAGCGAAACGGACCATTGGCATTGGGATTAGCCTGCCAATGCAACGCACTCGTACACAATAACCGGGCAGATGTGCACGCATGGTAAAGCTTTTTGGGCAAAAAGTCAATCAGGATATAAATATTAGTTCCCTAGCAGAAAATAATAAAATCGAACACAAATCAAACGCTTGATGTCCCGGATTTGGGGTCCCTTCGCTTTTTCCCGGGTTGCAAAACACAATAATGCGATTTCGGTAAATCCATCGGTACCTTTCCGATGGTTTGCTGCCTTTGTTGGATGTTACGAAGGTGCTACACAGTTTTGGGGTGATACTTTCCGAATTTTTGTTGTTTTGCTTTCATTTTAACGTGTGTGCGCATATTTTGGGACAATTTTTGGCAAATGCATCAAACAATCCAAGGACCAATCATTTGTAGCACTTAGCAATGCAGTTTAGCAGGGAAGATTAATTTATATTGGTTTCCCTGTTCCGGTGGGGGTTACATGTCAACAGGCCGTTACGGAACTTTTCCTGCCTTTGGTTGCAGTCATTCGGGTCTTTCTCTTTCTGCCGTACGCTTATAAATGGTATTGAGAGACATTAATGATACGGCTATTGATAGCAATTAACTCGGAGTAAATTGATATTTTTATTGTAAAGGGACACAGGCCCGATTTTGCTTTGTTGTGCTGAGAAAAATACAATTAATTAATGGTTGTCATATTGGCACAAATGAATGTAACAACTGTTTATTATGCCAGAGATATAAATTAGTACAAAAAATAAATATTATTTCACCATTTACTTGAGGAAAATCAATGGGATGAAAATGAGCGAAAATTTGACGTTGTTATAAGGACGAATTCGCAATGATTACTATTATACTCAAGGGAATAGAAGTCTTGAAATTTAAATTTATTCTTCTTCTTTGCTTCTTTGAACAACTTTTATGCAGATAGTTTTTTTAATATGAGTTCATCAGGAGCATTCTTTTGATTTCTCTTGTTATTCCAATGTTCGAATATAATTGAGTAACCAAATAAGCGAAATTGACATCCCGCAATCAGAGTTGATCTTGGGGAGTTCCTACGAAAGATCTTAAGAGTCATCCGAGTAGGATTCGAAAGGCCTAACACTACAGAGAGTTTTAATTATGGCGACTAAGTTGTAATGATATTCAACGCTATCAATTCCAGCATTAGCGACAGAACATAAAAAAAATCGGATATTAATTGTCCATATTGAAGATCTGGAGAATATATTTGTAACTATCTAACAGCCTAATGGGAAGACATCACCAACTATAGCTTTTAGATCTCTGCTTCTTATCTCACTTTCCTCACAATTGAGATTGGTACTGAAGTGCAACCCACATTCCTTTTAGTAGTAGGTTTAGTGATTTCTTTGTTACATAATTTCTGAAGTAACTGACACATGTTTGAGAAAGTTTGAACTAAAAATTTGAAATATTATGAAGTACAATAAAGCTGCCAGAAAGATATCCGAACAACACATTAGAAATCAGGAAATACTCTTGAAAGAGAGCATTCCACTGTACAGTATTCTGGTTCAGATTATATTTGACTTAGATTCAAATCATCTTAAATCAATTTCTTTCTAATTTTAAAAGTCTGTAAATTAATTTACAATAAGTAATAAGCACCAACAATACTATTTTCGGACGTTAAAAAAATCAAACAAAAACATACAACGAAATATCCATTACTTTCCAGTGTCTTTATTAAACTTTTGCAGATTTTATTGTTGACTGCTGACGTACAGCTTGTTGGCTTTCTGTTCTATTCAACTCCTTCGCCATTACGAACTTTTTTGCTTCATTTTAATCGTTCTTTCCATTCTCTTCTATCGCATTTCATTTAATGAACTAAACCATTTTGTATTTGTTTTTCCGCTTTCTATGCAGTGGTTGCATTTATCTTGCGCAGCTGTAACGTCTGCTACGGCGAATTTGAATAGATTACATGAGTGTGTGTGTGTGGTGGTACGGTGTAAAATTAAATGACTTGCTTCTTTATACACTATCCGCATTGCTTGCCATGGTTTTGGAATGTATTGCGTTTCTTCCTTTGCTATCAATTCATTTTCAGGCTCAATGTAGTGTTATTATAAGATTGGTATTTGTAAATTTTTTACATTGTTTTTTTTTGTTTGTTTAAAAACAGTATTCTCATAAGGTAACGAAAGAAAAGGTGCAGAGAAAAAGAGAAAAGTCTTCATTTGTAGTTTCTAAACGTTGGAAATGTTTCCCACCTTTTTGTCCTATTGCACCACGTACCATTCTCTACATCGATTCAGAACAAATAGTGAACCGTTTATTACTGTCCGGAGTACGCCAGAACTCGTTTATAAATTATATGGAATGCCTCGTTTTCTTGGGATGACAAGGAACCTATTCGTACGCAATACGCTCTATCCTATGCAAGCTGCTTCCGGTTAATGCTTTATCGTGCGTAAAGTATATTATATCCCTACCGTACTGGTACGAATCAATTAATTGCTACATTACTCTTTGTACACTAAAAAACCGCCCAGCCCAGTGGGGTTGTTTCGGAAGGTAAATAAGTCTCCTACAGAATATGTTGATGGTGGTAAAGTACATACATACAGTCGTCTTCCCAAACCTTCCCATACACACAAACAATCATATACAGATACATTTACATAGCGTTCCTAATTAATTAAAAAACACAAACTTGTACGGCATATCATGCGAGTAAGCTTCACCTGTGCTTCATCTTACCACGGTTAGCTTTTCTAGTAAAAACCGTTTCCTCTTGCCCTGAATGGCTAAAACTAACGTGTAATAAATTCGATTTTTCTTTCTTCACTTCCTCCGTGCGTCTGTGTGCGTTTGGATGCTGTATCTTTCCCTATATTTATAATTTGCATCCCTCGAAGCTACTGGTCGCTGCTATGAGTTATCACTGATAAGGTCGGTGATGTAGTCTTACCCCTTGGACGCGATGGACAGCACACTTTGCTAATGCTAATGTCGCATTTCGTCCTCCATTCGGCAGCGTTTCCGTTGGTTGCTTCCGGTGTCGACTAGATCCAGGCTCTCGGAATCGGAATCCATCGGTTCGCTACAGTCCCCATCACCGTCACCGAGCTCTTCCTGTTTCCGTTTGGCCGTCGCCATTTCGGCCGCATGCTTTTTACGCCACTTTGTGCGTCGATTTTGGAACCATACCTGAGGAGAAATTAAAACAAAAAAAGGAATAGCTTTAGTTACAATAATTATTAGAAAGAAAATTTGAAATTTATTTATGTGAAAATAATTTAATTAATTATTGTCAAAAAGGAATCAAATAAGCCGCTTCAAGAACAAGCTCTCCAAAGATGTACAATGACTTGCAGTTGCTTTAGATAGCTTCGTCGACGGTTCCAAATGATCATTATCGGCCTCATCAGCAGTCATGTTTAAATAATCCGCTTAACGTACACCGCGGCAGACGCGAAACATTTTACGCGCCGGCATATTGATCTTGCTACAGATCTCAGTGGAATGAAGCGTGTTCCTCCATTTCTCAAAGCTTACCACAGCTCGATCTTGGGAATAAAGCAACCATAAATCAGCGTATTTCCGGCGGAATTTTTCGGGATGATTGAAAGATGTGTTTAAATATTTGAGAATAAAGTGAAGTTTTAGAAAGGAAATAATTAAATTTGTTATAAAAATCAATATCAAATAGGCACAATTTCAAATAATGCAACAATGATCGCTTAAAACCATCACTCATTGTTGATGGAATGAAAATCAACTAAAAAATGCAGTAGAAAAATGCAGCAACGGCATTTTCAACGCGTAACCTCAAAACTGCATCACCAATGAATACAGCCAGCACAACCAATGTAAATAAATACTCATTAATAATAAATTTCATCCCCCGCAAATGATGAAATACGAGTAGTGTGAGGCTGATCCTCCTTTTCAACCCTCAAACGCAACGTCCCCAACAAATGACAGCGCTCGTAATGACGGTGACAATCGGTTTGATCTGTGTACGATCCGTTGGAACTCGCGTCACTCGCTCCACCCGGCCGGATGCTGACAGGTGTAAGCATCCTGTGTCCCTCTACACATGTATCGGTTACGCGACGCAACTCCAGCCGGTGCGCATTGGCGTAAAAGTGTACGTATGTATGTGTCGGGGTTATTTTTTGCTTCTTCATTTTGGAGCGAGGAAAAAGAGCAGCATAATTAATCATCCTTCGTGGTGGATGGTCGATGAAATGTAACCATCGGTCCAGGGAACTGCAGGAGTGTAGTAAATACCGCTCGTTGAAGGACAACGAGACACGCGAGAACACAACTCCCATCAACCAAACTCATCGATTGACATACGAGGTATTAGCGCGATTTCTCGGTCAGTGAAGGATGGAAACAAAAAAAGGCAGAATCATTTAACAAACACAAAAAAAGGCAAACGATGAAGCTGATTTCAATGAACAAACCGACAAATGAGAGTTGGTGGGCATGCTCGTATTGGTGGTAACAGTTTGCAGCCGTGAGTCGTCCTACCGTCTGGCCATTGGACACAGATTTGTACAATTTGAACACAGAGTAAACATTAATTAATTGATGGAATATTGTAGCGCTAGTAGTGTGTGTTTGTTGAAATGATACGGCAGCAGGGAAAAACCCCATTATTTGAACATAGTATGAGAGGTGAGAATTAAAAATGAACTCGTAAATGCAAATGATGTTGGATATTCTATTCGTGGACAGCTTTCGTAAATTATTTTAAAAAAATGTTAGAACACTAAATTGATTGAAGTTGGATAGATAAAAGTTTGGGTGCCTGTGTGATCTGAAGGACGTAGAGTTTAATTTAGTTCTTTTTAATTATTCAGCACCTTTTTTAAGTAGTTTAGGTGTTTAAATAAATTTACAAAAATATTGTGACTTTTCCAAAGAAAATTGTTAGCTAACTTTATTAGAGCAGTCTCTAACGTATATCTGTAACAAGTTATAAAAGGAAATTAATCCCAAGAATGCATCAGCTACTCGCACAGTTCGAGGGATGTAAAGATCAATTTAATTAAATCCAACAAGCTCGGATATGATCTTCACATCAATAATGCAAAACATCCGCCATGCAACCCAGAACATTGAGCAAGTTGTTTGCAGCAGTACTAGCGCAAGGATAAAGGTCACTTCATGTCGAGAAGCGAAAAACCCTCGTATGTGGTGGTTAGATGGTTGATATTCTTCACCGTGTTTGCTAGAACATTTCACAACGCTTTTTACACAATGCACGCTTTTATGAGCGGACCTCGGTAATGCCGGAACTCGTAACTTCCAAAAAGCCTAGCGTCAGTTACGTAAAGTCCTTCTCCAAGCTGAGTGATTGATTGCCCCGGAAATAAAGCGTCACAATGATGTCTGGGTTTCGTTTCAGAATCCCTTTTTTTCTGGGATAGGGAGACGGAACTCATCTTCCCAAGTTGTGTGTACGGAACGAAACCGTGGCACTTTTATGATTTAATCAAGTACGATGCATTGCGTGTGTGTGTCTGGTTGTTGGTACTTGACGTTATTTTCGGGTACATGAACAACCATTTTGCATGTGAGACGTGACCATCTCTAGGCAAAAAAAACAGATATTAAAACACACCAAAACCATCTCCCTTGATAATGGAAATGTTGTTTTTGCCTTGCCTAAATTATTCCACCATCACCAATGCTCTCCAAAGCTCTCTTCATTGTTGGAATGTCTCCAACACGTGGCAGACCCACTGGTGCACTGCTAATTTTCTTCCATTAAATCTAGATTATATCTTTCACCTTGGGACTGTGTAAGCCTCCCACCTACCTCCTGATGTTTCTACGGGGCCATTGCAACGGAAAGCTGTGTAAATGACCATTAGCAGAGAGTTTCGATGTTTATGCTTGCGGTTGAATCGGTCAGGCTGGCGTACAGCAGTTCACCAAACCGTAGCCTCACCGACACACCTAATTAGTATGCAATACTCACAAATGACCAAACACCGGTGTCCTTTCCACCGGAGCGCCTTACGTGGTCCGTGTGCCCGTAAGTGTGTGTGTGTGTCTACGTTTGTGCACGTGGTTGTTTTAATTTACTAGCTGTAACACGTGCAATTATGTGAAGGGGTGGCCAGCGCATTTAATGTCTGGCCTGGGCAAGAGAATTAGTAATTTCACATCCGAAGAATGCTTCGCATTCAACCACGGTCGGCAAATGTGAATGGAATGCGGGTGTAAAAGAGTCGCAAACGTAAAAATGATGCAACTGATTGTCTGATAGAAACATAACACAAATGGCTACATGCAGGCTGTCCGTATTGTTTGGTCATTTTGCGCGTGTTTCCAGATTGTGCTTCCACATGCAAAAGTTGTCTTACAGATTTTTATTCACCTCTTGCTTTCTTTTCGAGCAAAAATCCCCTTGTAATGGTTGTACAGGATATCCGACCCGAACACCAGATAGGAATGGAGTGCTTGTGTCCGGAATCCTTTTTCCCGGAAACCACGCACATGGTGGAGTGTATGGAGTGTACTGATTTATATTAATATAATCTTCATTCTCATTCCGCTCGTTTCGTTCGCAAAAGTCCGGAGAAAGCAAACGGAACACATGTGGCTTCCGGTACCGCTTTCCTATCGAGATAGGTGTATACACAAGCGGGCCCTCGTACTGTTGGAAGAATGAGAACAATGCAAAAAATGTACAATAATAAATACATTCAACCAAACAGGCAAAGAAATCGATGGAAAACGAGGGATCGGTTTTTCGGGCTACTTGGGTAATTGTAACAACGCTCTTTCCAGGCACAGTTGATCATCGTTGTTCTCTCGTTGCTCGTAATTAAAGCTAATATAATTAATTTTACCCATTTTCCTCGCGTTTTCCATCTTCCCATCAAGTGGAAAGGCACAAACAAATGAGTCTTCTCCTTCCAGACACCTTTCCACCAAAAAGATTGGGGTTTCGACGCAAAAAAGGGCAGCCGCATTTGGGCAGCAGGTTCGATCGGGGTTACCCTGGTAGTACAGCATAATTATTACTTTTAAATGTGTGTTTATTAATGAAGATTCATTAATATTCGTCAAGTGGTATTAATTGGCCCAGGAAGCTGGAAGGAGGTTGTCCTGATTGTGGGAAGGGGAGCTAGCAAAGGGTTCTTCTGTTTGATGGTGAACGTTGGGAAGATAACCCAGATGTAGACTTAAAAGGCGTGCTGTATGCCTGGCAATCATTGATGATGAGTCATAGCTTCATTTACATCGGCGTGCGAAATGACTTAAAAGATGTTCTGAGATCGAACTTTTAAAGGTTTTTCAAATTGATTGAAAAAGCATCACATTTTGTTAATCTTAATTTTTAAAAACTTTTTTAATTTAATGGGTATAGCTTGTAACATAACTTTATAGACATTTGTTTTTTTTTTTTCTCTCTTTATTTTCCTAATTTATTTATTTACCTTATTTTGCAAAATCACTTAACGTTAATTTAAGGTTTGAAGCATTTTATATCAATTTGTTACAAGATATTTAAAAAAATTGAAGTTTATTTTGAATTATGTTTGTAGTAAAAGTAGCTAAACAAAATTAGTAATTTTGATGAAAGAAAATGATCAGAAATGAAAAGGGGAAAGATCAATAACCTAGAGAACCTAATAACCTTTTGTTTCATTAATCGGAAACTGGTCTTCTCATCAAACTTTTTTTCCTGAAACTCAGCACTCCTCCAAATATTAATCTACATTGTCCATCCCCCCCAAAGCAAACAAACTTGCAAACATTTCTATTATAACTGTTGCAGCAATGGTTTCGAAATTGTAAAACCACCAGGAAAGTTGCGCAAAGAATGCAGAGAAAGAGGAACAAACACACAACATAACCGTGCATAATCATGGAAAGCATAAAACAAGCAGTCAGTAACACCACGACAACATGGTGCCGGGTCGGGAATGGTTTTTGTTTTTACGATATGACATCACTTTTTGCGTGATGTTGTTGTTTTTTTTTTGTTGCTTCTTTTAATTATGGAACAATTATATTTTCCCTTTTTTTCATACCGATGTCCTGCTGCTGCTGCTGTCGTGAAGTTGTGGGTCTGTAAATCCATTAAACAGACAGTAGCATTTTTCTCATTAAGTTTTTTTCTTGCTGTCAAACGCCCTGTAAGAAGTTTCGCCATCCTCTAGCTGAGAACAGGAATTTCGTACATCTCATTAACTCCAGTCACTTTTGGAGCTCGAGTTATCAACAGACCAAAAAAACATTATTGATAACTACATTAAATTTTGCACCTTCAAAAGTGTTTCAACTCAATGCATTTAAATCATTTCACTGCTCTATGACAGTAAAGATGAATAAATCGATCGTAAAGCCAATTGAAATTTGAATGAACAACAGCAATTTACAGGAAATGGATGAACCGTAACTACTACAACACCCATGTCTATGTTTTATGTGTCTTTTCCATTTTATCACTTTACGGTTATACCCGTGACCCTGTGTTGCATTCCACACTGCTCGTAAACAGAATGCAATCTTTATGGCCACCTTCTTCGTGTTTTCGTAAATTTCTTCTTTCCGCCATCCTTCGCAGGGAAGAAGAAAAAAAACCATACTCGTTTGAGTTCGTCGGTCCACTGGGTCCAATTTGCTTTTCCTCGCGTATCACACCACTCCAGGGAATGCTATCAATTTGATGCAAACATGCTAACCCGCTGTGCCGGGTTTTCCATTTATATGTATGCGCCCATGGCACGGAAAACGCTTAGCTCCATTTCATGGGGGGGAGGCACTCTTTATAGATCGGTTATGTGGGAAAGAAAATAACGAAAAAAAAATGGAAATGTACAACACAATAGAGGGAAATAAAACGGAAAAATGGGAAAACGAATTGCTCCCATACGATGTTTTTCTTTTTTTTGGTTTCGTGGAGGACGGGATATGATAAGGTCCGGTGCAACACGAGATCATGATTCAATGCACATGATGGTGAAGGGACACATACACGCTATTCGGGACCGGTCAAATACAAAGAGAAACAGTTATGTGATGACCAATGGCAAAATGGTTGTCATTCCGATGCGACGATAAAGTGTATGGAATGCAAGAGCACAAATAAAAAGAGGAAGAAAATATTGCTTCCCAATTTTTTTTTCGGCTTTCATCCCCCAATTCTTCCGTTTTCATCATCCCCCAATTGCAGTCCGAATTCGAGTGGGTTTTATTTCTTCGCTTTTAACTACACACATACAACCCCGGGAGCAAGCTGCCGTGTGCCTTCTCTTCCCATCATGGCGATTATGTTCCATTTCATTCAACCCGGCGGACGACATTTTCCAGACATCATGGCTCAGCTAGCCCGTGGCCGTTGCAGTCCACTCGGTTTCAATTTATTCTGCTCGAAATTTCGATCAAGATATGCACCGAATTTTAATTGGTTTATTGCTCTCCGGCTCTCATTCCTTTCCATCCTTGGAGGTTGGTTTTAATTTTTTGCAAAAAATATTCCGTTTGTCGTTGTGGATTCGTTCTGTGCCCAATGGGCTTATATCCTGTGCTTGCGCTTTACAGAGAAATAGCAACACGAATGAATTGTATTTTTGTGGTGGTGATCGTGCATCTTGCAATATTTGCTGCACACCTTCACTGGCTTTACTGATGCAGTTCTTGTGCGCTAATTGATGTTTCGCCAGTTGTTTCTAAATCGTTATTCATTTTTATTAACGACGCTTTATTCGATCGCGATATGTGTATGCCAGTTTTGTGATTTGTATTTTAAGCTTTTGATAAAAAATTTCCATAAAATGTTGTATGCATATAAAGTGGGATATTTGTACGTTATCTTTCGTGATTCGTAATATAAATCATGTTTATTAAAAATACTTCCCAATTTTGTTCTGAAGAATCTTTTCTTTGCATTCTTAGTAGTTTTCGCTTCTAGCTTAGAAAATATGAAATAAATGTCAACACTATCTTCTTAAACCCACTGAAGTAATATTTAAGCGAAATTAAAAGTTGCGCTCCTGTATTTTCATTTTATTTAATTTCCATTATACAGTCCGACCCGTTTTTAGCATAAGATGATGATCTGCATTTTAATTACGGTCGCGTTTAAACTTTTGCCAGATATCGTTAAAAGAGCGAAACAAAACGAAACAACTTCTTCACCATCCAGCCATCCAGTTAACTGCATCTTCACAAACTTCAACCACCCATCCAACTCACCCGTGGAAAAAAAAAGAATTGTAATTATGATTTCTGTTTTATGAATTGTACCGAATGAGATTAAAAGTTGAAGATAAAATTAAGAGAAAAAAAACACTACCCCCCAACCATGCTTGACCCTTCCGTAGGAGGGTAAAGGGTTTTCAATGATAAACCATCCCTATCCAACGGTAAGATAGCGAATTAAGAATGTATGTCTTATTCGCATACACACAACAAGGGACAATGGTTGAAGATGAAAATCCCTTATCTTCATAACCCTCTTTTTCTTATGTACTCAACATTTTTTTACGATTCTACTATCATTGCGCAGTCTAATGTTTTGTTTTTTTATGGGTCTATTTTTTTGTTTGCTGCACAGCTTTAACTCGCTTAACTGCGTTGTATTTCATTAAGCAAAAGGGACTTGAGCTAGATGTCACTACCTCACCATCGGGTGCCACCATCGTGAAACAAATTATGACTACCGACACGGGACAATAAAACGGTACAACCAATCCACCGTGACCGGTGACGACACGAGGACACGAGGACTGAACAGTTGGACGAATTTTAATTAAAATACTCTCACTCTCCTTGCGGTCGCCTGCGGTTGCCACCGGTCAGTCCGTAAACGCCTCCTGCCGGAGTGACATCCATCCTCAAAGGTGAGCCATCTGAAGATTGTGGTTTCCCACAGGGTGTCTCTCGCGTGCTAAGAAGTTGGCCCTCCCAAGAATGTCTTTGTTTGACTTAAAGATCAGGCGGTTTGGGGTTAGTCATGTGTACAGCCGAACAATAATCTGGATGCGATTTTGATTCGAGTGTTTCGAAGCTAATTAGAAACCAATAATCGTTCTGGAAGGCAAATAGTTTTGCGGTCTAATTAGCGACTCAAGCTTTGGTCAATTATTAAAGGTGCATCATGAGATCTGTTTTGTTCAACTATCTCATTTAGGTGAGCTAAGTTTAGAGATCCTTCCTTGACTGCTGTCCCTCTTTCAGTATTTATAATATGGCTCCTCATTTTGATTACACTCTGGACGTAACCTGCAGCTCATTACAAAAATGTATTTATTTAAAGAGGTATCTCTTTCAATAGTGAGATAGATGTTCACTTTCTCATATTGGTGAGGTAAGCAGAGTTCGTAAGACCTTCAGGCCCAATTGTGAGGAATTCCAAACAACCTCAAGAATCCAAAGATCTTTATTTTATCAACAAAATATTCAATTTTTACATGATACAATAATAATAGAATGTGTTCCAATTACATTAAATAATGATGTTCATAAGGCTGTTCCTCCAATAATTTCCCAAATTGATGGACAATCGATTAATAAACCACAGCGAGCAATATGAACATTTTCCCCGAATCTTTCATCTACTTCCAAAACAGAGCTACCGAGAAAAACCGATTCCCCACTTTGGCGCTATTTATTGCCACCCAATAACACGCAAATAAAACAATCCCCATTCAACTGCAAACATGGCATTCGAACGATGTAAAGCGTGATTCACCTTACAACTACCACCAAGAAACCGGTCCGCCACTACTACCAGCAGCCAAATTCATCCCAGTGTCGTAAGCCATCATCCTCCCTTCCCACGGTGGAGTGTGCGCGTGCTCACACTTGTAAAACATCGCCAATCTTACAAATTTGGCCCTTTTGTACAACATCCTGTCTACATCCGTCTTGACACATGCTGCGAAGGGGATGAGTTTCTTCCCGGCGTGACGCGCAGAATGGCGGTTTCGCACTTTCGGCTCCCTGCAGGCAGCTACTTTTTCCCGATTCCTTCCTTACAACACTCTGTCTCTCGCGCGCTCTCTCTTTTTCTCTATTTTCACCCCACATTGTGAAGGAAAATGCGCGGGCGCAAAAGAAGAATGAAATCCGCTTTTCATCCACCGGATGCCACCAGCTGGGAGGGCGTGCGCTGGCCCTGGAATTGATGAACATTTTCCCGTATTTGGAAGGATGGGTTCGTTCGACTATCAACTTACGGGTGGTGTGCCGTTTCATCGTAATGATGTGATAAGGATGAAGAGCCTGCACAGCCAAAAGTGTCTCCTTTTTGGTGTAGTATAACTGATGTGGGAAGGTTACATAGGATTGATTGTTTCATACATTCCTTAAATGTTTATTTGGACTGAAGTAATTATTCAGAGTGGTTGATAACATTATTGATAAATTCCTGTTCCGCTTTCAGTTAATAGAAGTGTAAACATCTTATCAAACATTTGTTAATTTTGATTCACTTGATATCCTTCGAATTACTTGACAAACTTATACTTCTATACCTTTAATATACTTTTAAAATGGTTCACTGGGATTACACAGCTCAGAAAAGTCCCATAAAGAATCCGTTTATATAAGATATTGAATTGTCCAAATATTAGAAAAAAATAATTTAACTTATGTTGAATGAAACTGAATCAGATTCATGTATCTGAGTGAATCTCTAAATAGAATTAATAACTTTAATTTTCTATTCCGTAAAGTCATTAAATCCTTACAGATTCAAGAATACTCAGAAATTGATTAATCTCCGTGGATTAAGGAATCCTTTAGGGATCAGAGAAACAGATCCTCACAAAACAAAATCCATAATTTTACACATAGTTGTTAGCTTAAATTAATCAGTATAATCGAACATTGCAACTCCATTCTAGCAATAGCCTAGGTTATATCAATATTTTATGAAAATTGCAATGAAGAATTGATGAATACTTGATGAAGATAGAATTGTTAACTAGTTTCCAAGAATTTGTCTTCGGAGATTCGACTCATGATTCGAATTCGAGTCTTCTCAAAGAATATTCATATGATTGTTTATTCCAAAAGATGCAATAAGTACTAAAGGATATCTTATCCGTCAATGTTTTCCATTTCTATATATCCCACTTTCAGGTTCCTTGAAAGTGGACACCATCCCACCATCAACTATTACAGAGCAACACATTTTTATCAAACTTTTTACCAAACATTCACTCCCAAGGACACCCGTGGGTCATCATCTACTGTGCCACCGTTCATTCGACGTCCCTCGAGATGGGTGGCAACAAAATTAGTTCACCAAAACCGATGAAATGTAATTGAAAAGACACAAACTTTTCCTCGGGATCATTTTGGGCGAACAAAGAAAACCCCCGAAATGTCCTCATAGACACACACACGCACACGGACAGACACACCCCGTCTGCACACCCAATACACCCACCGAACCCAACACTAAAGATCATCATCAGCTTCATCGTTTCGTTCGTTTGTGGCTGATGATGTTGATGGTGGAAAATTTTAAACGCAATATAATGTACCCATTCCCGCCGTTGTCTTATTTTGGGGCCGGGCTTCACCACCGAATTGTCCTTACTTGGCCGGTAAGCCGAAAGACGATATCACTCTGGGGAGACATGAAGGAAAAGAAACCCATAACGGTGCACAATTCGAAGCCCATTCGAGGCTCTCCGCTTGAACTCCTGGACGTGGTTTTTAGCTGCGGTTTTCACCACTTCCCGAACGCTCTGGACGATAAAAAGCCAATTTTAAAACATTGACTTTTTATTGCCACCCAGAGAGGCGGCCGTATTGTTCTGGTTATCGTCCGATTTATTCCTCCTGTTGATAATAATCATACGCCAATGGTTTGGGATAAATTTCTTCTGCCGGAGCTAAACGATTACTGTCACCGGGCACAGCACGCTTGATGCTGTGTGTCACTGGCCAAACACGTGAACCACGTGTACGAAATTGAGCGAGGGACTATCAGCTCGATAATAAATCGTTTGTTGCCCTTCCGTTGGTTTTGGTTCCATGCCATATTCAAAGTGTGGAACTTTAAATATAACAAAACAAAAAAAACCCTCCAGAACTTTAGACCATATTTGTAACTTAAACTTCCAACTGTTTTAAAGGCTGTTTCAATGTTGTTATCTTGTTGGGCTTAACGCTTTTTAAAATAACAACACCGACACGTGGCCAGTGTACCCTATCGACTCCGGTATCGGTACCACGTGTTAACGACACCGGACACGCGTCCTGATTGTACAGCATAATGTTGACAAATTAAGAAGGATAAAGCGACATACGCGTACGAAATGTTTTCAAGCTAATCGAATTAAAACCATGTATCATCTATAAGACGCAAAACATTCGTACGCAGTGGGTAGCATAAATTTTACATCATAAATTTCTGCTTAAAATATCATCTCTTGCAGCCGACCCTAGTGCTATCCGTTGGAACGTCCAAAAGTGGAGCCAAGATTAGAAAACCCAAAAAAGCACATTTGTCCATCGAAAACCAGCACGGTCGCCATTTCCCACCAATCCATTTGGGTTTGATTTTCATGAGCGCATGCCATGTCAAACGATGATGATGGCCACCGAAACTGGCACGGACCGCAACGAAGATGACGATGATGATGACGATAAGGTTGATTATTATTTCCAGCAACTGTGTGCCCCAAACGGAACGAAACGAAAAACTGACCATCCGTAGCGAAATGTCACGTCAGCAATGGATGTCCGTAATGTCCTCCGAGTTTGCTCACATTGCGCGAAACCATTACGTACACACGGGCGGCGTGATTCACCTAATGATGACGACTAATGATCTCACCATTGCTATCTTTGACGACTTTTTGGCGACCCATGGAACGTAGCGCAACGAGCCACATCCGATGCGGTGCCACATTAGCCGGGTGGCTAATGGAGTTGATGGGCAGATTCTTTGGCTACGGTTCATCCTTAAACATGGAACGGTTTTTCGGGTGTTTCAACCTATCCTCGCACAAAATGCATTTCGAGAGGGGGCCCACTTTTAGGCCACTCTGGACGACACCCTTGAGGGAAGCTAATTATTGTGTCGGAAGGGTTTTTACGGACACGGTTTGTGGTAGAACCCGCACGATGCATTTGCCAGTGCTTGGGAGTCGGTCGGTCGTACTAACATTGCCACCGTGGCCACTAAATGATTATCTTGCCCTGTTCCTTTCGCGCTTATCTCGCTGGGCTTTTGGATTCGACCACAAGAGACCCAGTTCTTTGGCCAGTTGCGAAAGGAACGGTTTGAATATTGATTGAATTTTATTGAGTAACACCAAACGGGGGACCGTCACACGACAATCTTTCATCGAGTTCACGCGAATCGGGTGTCGATTGGAATGTATGAATCAGTGATTTATGGTTTTGTGTGGTGATGAGTTTTCTCCCAAAAGACGACGATCATTATCGACTTCATCAGACATTCACAGAGCTGCCCAGTCGATAATCTGCATGTCGATGAAAGCTGTCGAAAGCTGTCTTATCGTGGATGGATCCATTTTTTCCATCAATTTTCATTATCCAAAGTGATTTACTGATGCACTTTCGGGTGTTTATTGCAAACAACTCTATCATTCGCTTTAATGTGTAGTAATGCAGCACTTACTTTTAGTTTTTTCCCCTTTTCTTGATCACTTCATTATTCTTAATTAAAATATTAAATTGAAGAAGGAATTCTTGCAATCACATTCCTTAAATTCCCTTTCCCACCGTCATGACACATCGAAACATGTCGGCAGATCCGTCCTTCGGAACGCTTTTCGAGCTAATTCAATTGACTTCTCATCTAATTCGATAAAGAACCTTGAAAAATCACTTCCGTTACCCTTGTAATGGAGCAGAGCACTTTCCACATTCCGAACCATTAAGCGAACCCTCTCGGCAACATTCGCCGATTCGTCCCTTTCGTCAACCGGGGACACAATTTAATAAAGGCGAAACGTTTAGCTAAATTAAATGCCACCCTCCATTGCTGAACGAACGGTTTGCATCCCTTTTTCCCCGGGAACAGGAACAGGTTTGCGCCTCCATGACATCCCTTTTTGAGAGGACCATCTCACACACACACACAAGCTTAAGGATGTCACGTCTGTATGCAACAAAAAACTAGTAAGCTGTCAATTTTTCACGAACCTCACACGGTTGTCGGGACGGGCAATTTACACCATTTACCCGAAGTTGGTTCGATTCGCCTTTGCACGCTATTATTTGTTGCTGTCCGGACAAATGGACAACAAACGGTCGTCCCCTGCGATTTGCGTCCCCGCTTCGAACTAAGCTATTTCCCTTTCGCTGTTTGTATGTCATAAATTAAAAACGATTTATCGGAAATTAGGGCGATAACAAGAGCGGGCTGCACTTTGGATGTGGTGAAATTGAATGCCGCCAACTCGTGATCAAATAAAATCCTTTTCATCTACTTAATTAAACACGACGCATACGAACGCAATCGTATCTGGAGCACATCGACACGCGAAGGATATGATCGTATCCGTTCGATTCGCCACGACGCACGGAAGATCGGAACACGAACAACGTTCGGCATCGGACGATGTTGCTGTGTGTGGACAAATAGTTTAATCATTATTTATGAGTGACTTGACTTCTTTATCCTTTCGCATTGCTTTTGTGTTTGGCCATCTGTTCGAATGTAGGCGTTCAGCCATTCCGACGGTGGAGTTGTCTGCTGTGTGCCATTAATTCTAGACCATTGTTTATATAAAGCTTCTAGCGTCTACGTAACTATTCTAATGCACACAGTGAATAGAATTTATTGGTATTAGCTGGCAAGACATGTACATTAGTTCATATTCATAATAATATTTTTTTTATTCGAATGAAGCTCCAGAAATGTGCTATTACATTGTGAAGAATTTATTAGTTTTGTGTTTCAAGGCAAATAACTTGAATATCTGCCATTTTTCTGTCCCGCACTGTTACCCGCACGAATCAATTTCAGCTGAAAGCACATTCAATGTCAAAAGCTTACCAAGTGTACCAGTTTTCCTGCTTGCCAAAGACGGGCTCATACATCATACCGGGGCATGTGTGTGGCCGATCGGCATAACCCCTTTTACACAGACTGGGGACAAATTTGCGCTCCTTCCAACGTGAATCTGAACTGTGAACGCAACCTTTACAAACAGCGACAAATGTATTCGGAAAATTGCACGAATTTCCTTTCGCTCCAAATGGTGGTTCGTTCCATTTCTAAATCGTTCCAACCCGCACATCCGCTCCTTCCCTTCCCCTCACCCCCGGGGAAAGTATTTACATAAATGCTTACAAAGTACTTTGAATAAAACACATTTGGATCACAAAGTGCGCACAGATGCAACAATCCAACGAGCCACGCGGACCGGGCAAAAGTTGGACGGACTTTTATTGAAACGATCGATCGACCGTTTTACGATGTGCTTGTAATGCTGCACCTATTGCCTCGGCGGTAACAGTTGTGCACGCGGACGCGTCGTGTAATAAGGTGACAGTGAAAAATACCTCACTGCATTGCACTGCACCGCGAAATATAGAAGCAATATTTTGGCACCGAGAAGGAGAGTATAACTTATTGTTTCAAACTGTCGAATTAGTTTTTGTTCTATATTTTTGTTTTAGCTCATGCAATATCAACACTTTCTAAACATGAAATAAAATTAACAAAAAAAATGAGAGAAAACAAATCAATCATGGGATTTCTCATCAACCCTGCTCGATATTATTTTCACGAGAGGGAAAAAAGAAAAGAACCTTTGGGATTAATAAAAATTACGAAATACTTACAAAACAATAAACGAAAAAAATGAATCCAAGATAGAAAAAACAACAACTAGGAATCCCAATTGCCTTCACTTCTACTAACGAGGCTTAAATTGAATTCTGCATTCCAATATTCAAGATTTATGTGGAATTATTTCCGGATTATGAACGCATATGTTACAATAAACACCCTCTCCTGATCATGATGATGATGATGATGATGATTCACCCTCCAAAAGAGAGAAAGAGAGCATGTGCAAAAGGAAAACCCAAATGCCGTCAAGCGTCCTTAACACTGACGCGCGTTGAACTGAATCACAGTATTAGGTGAAAAATGTTACTTTATTATTCTTCTCCTTCTCACTCGCCCTTGGTTTCTCTCCGTGGCAGCATTAAGAGCTAAGCTTTCCATTTTTTCCCCGGTGAAAAGTTGCCTTATGAGCACAGTTCTGCATAAAGGCATAACAACAAACGCACCAAAAACCCACTTTCATCAGCTGTTCTAATGGCGGGCTGGGGTTTGTTTCGTAAGATCTTATGGAAGCAGTGTGGCTCCTTCTATGAGCGAAAATTTTCAGCATCATCATTAATATCCGCCCCTTTCAGACTGGCAACATAATCGTCGGCTATAACGTCGGCGTAACAGCACATGGGTCAAGTTGTGGAAAATGGTCCGTAGGACAACAAGTTTGCCGGGGTAGAGTGTTTTGTTTGAGGGTGGGGAATAATTATTGAAAGTTTTAATACACAATTTACAAATTTTAATTTTGAACTGATTGAGCCCAAGAGCGGAGCTCGCTTCCTTCTACAGAAGAGTACAAGATGGTCCATTACATCTTTGAAGCGTAGAGGTGGCCAAGTTGGTGGCAATGTTTTGTGTTCGGTTGTCTTTTATTTGCCTTCACAAGCATTCATTAGCACGTAATGGTTTTGTTGTGTGTGCACAATATTGTTTTATCCCCGGTGATGGAGGATCGTTTGCAATAAATTTTATATACCTAAAGCTTGTTACACATTGTCAACCCATAAACAGGTTGATTATGGTGCGCCGATGCTGATCGTTAAAATATGTCGCTCGTTTTTTTTTGAGGACTAAATTGAATTCTCCACACTTCCGAGCACTCACGGATAGCGTTGGGGGGCTCTGCTGGGAATGGTGGGAAGAATTTAATTATTTGTTTACAGCGTGACACACTTTTAATTACCCTGGGGGTGCAATAAAGTTCGTCCATTCCATACCGTTTTCCGCATTTCCTTGTAAATGTAAATTCCATTTTTCACTTTCATCATCGGGAGCAAACTTTGGAAAATTCCCCTCAAAATGAAACTCTGTGTGTGTGTGCTCAACATTCGTCGGCCCATAAATTGGCCTCCTCATCATTGCAAATGGGGCACACACACAATTTTCCAACGAGCAACGAGAAATAAATCGGACTCAATCAATGAACCCTCAACGGTTTGCTAGTCGGTTGCCAACACCTTCATGACTTTTCATTTCAATTTTCCCCTAATCACCCTGACCACTTTCATCCTTAGGCCACTCATGAGGGCATTGAGGTTCGGTAGCATATGGTACAATTAACAATTTGCTGCACCATATCGTCAAATCATCAATTTTGCCGAGATGTTAACGTTCAGTAGAAAGGAAATAAATTTAAGAAACTGTCCAAAATTGTTTTTGTGTAACTTTAAAAGACATTTGAAGAGCCATGACTTAATTGACATAAAATATGTTAAGTTGCAAAGGCTCAATGTTAAACAAAGCGTTCTCAAACCCTTCTCATTGTGAAATACCTGATAATGAAAAGATGCTCTAGCCAAAACAGGCGTCACAACTTCGTAAATAAGAAGGCCTATCTTTTATCTTATAGAAGAATGCATTTCATCTTATAGAACCTCTGGTTCGGAAGATATTATACAGACTTAATGCAAATTGATATATTTTTCTAGTCACCATATTAAAAATATAAAATTCAAAAAATAAAGCAAAACCTTATTTCAAAAACTAATCAAATCAAAAGGCACCAATACATGTATGCATCAAGAGACATTGCACAAGTACAGCTTTCTTCTTCATGGTTATCTGCTAAAAGGAACCTGACTATCAAACCAAAACCGAACCGAAACCGATCGATAAAGGCACAAGCACATCATCCATGTACACAATATACCCGGGACACCGATGGCAGGACAATCGATAACAGCTATTTGGTAACGCTTCATTTCGACTTTATCAGCAGAAAAGTAATAGATTATCATGGGATATTGATTCAATTTTCTCCGATTTTTATAGCACCGCTTCTCGGAGCGTTCTCCGGGATGCTGCCATTGTCTGTGTGTTTTTTGGGGCAGTTGTCGAAGCCATGTTTTAGCACAACAAAACCATGCACTAAAAAGCACCCAACACATCGCATTGGTTCGGCAAAGAGTACCAAGAACACCGAAAACTGGTTTCCTGGTGAACGAGCTCTCGAACGACAATCAAATGGTGATGAGGGATGTAATTTTTTATTATTTTCGCTTTTGTCTTTTTTCTTGGATATTGTGTTCTTCTTCTTCTCGTGTACTGAAATGGGTATCGGTAAGGATATTCATTGGGATATTCGCCATTAAACAAAAAATAAACGGGCCTCATACTTGACGCACTACAGCAGCACGCCCCAAAAGACAAAAGGATGGCATTTGTGGTGCTGTGTTCATTTCGTTGTTCCGTTTCACTTTAGCCGATTTTATGAATTGCTATCAAAACGATATCTTTGATCATGAAATTTTACGGCCCCACGATTGTCATCGTTTCGTGCTTTTACTGCATAAAAAACACTCGCTCTTCTGCTTAATGTCATCCCATCCGGACATCAATCTAATGGGGATCGTTTTAGAGCATTATCCTTCACAAACATACATCAAAAACGATCGATTTGGATTGGGAAGGTGGCTTTTTGGCACATTAAAAACTTCTTAAATCAGACAACTACACCCCGAACGAGAGCTGCTGTTCCCGAGACCTAGTGAATATCTGGTGAGGAATTTTTACAACACACTCGTTGGACGCTCGAACAAAGAGGTAATGTGGTCAGGTTTATGGGACATCGCGTCTATCAAGTAAAAAAAACTACACACCGGAACAGCGAGAAGATCGACGACTTGAGCACTGAGAGATTTCGACGAGCGTGTCGATTTATGGCAGCTTGGAATTGATTTTTCCACTATCACCTCCATCACGATCGTCATCGCGCTCCGGTGATGCATATGCGGTTGGTATTGCTACAATTTTTATGACCTTTTATTGCACGGCTCCGTTTATCTGAAGTGGAGGCTGCTCGCTCGACCAGGGTGAAAGATTTCTACAGCTGATGGAAAGTAGAGGCTCCGGTCAAACGATCATCAAACATACCACTGCAGACGTTACGATCGTAACGAACGCGTTTGATTGATATATGATGAGAATCTTCCGTGCTGATGGTCATAAAATCATCGCATCATCATGCGGAGGGCAAAAGATCGACCAACATAACCGCACAAACGCCCAATACCGGACGTTTATGGCATCGTTTTAAGATAAGCAACATGGATGAAAGAGGCTAGACAGGCCATGATGAGTACGGGCAAGACACTCATCCTTTTCAGATCGCTAATGGTTTTTCCGATTTCTATCTCAACTAATTTGCTTATTGATTTGTCGTGTTTCATCAGTGTTTGATTGCTTATCGCATAGTGGTCAAGATCCACTCCACTCCTCACAACACCATCCATTGCAATGATCAATGTTTCTTTTTTCTTTTCCGATAACACACTGCGAAACGATCAATTTCATCATTGGCGCCTGCATTAATCGGTTGTGCCGGAACATTGATCGATTGTAACACTTCCATCCACAACCACGACTTATGGCACAACCATGACCATATACGTGACATTACGGGTCGGTAACGAAACAGGTTAATTGACTAAATGCATCATGATTTTTATGGCATGTTAATAAAATGTCTTACAGCATCATGATTGAAAGGTTGACCACATCGTTCACAGCGATCTTCACCTTCGCGTGTTTTATGGCACAGCGAACAACAAAGCCAATCCATTATTTTAATGTTTTACTTTAAATGTGAATCTCATTTTATCATCATAATAAGTAAAGGAAATTTTACCATCAAAGAAAAGAAGAAAAAACACAATTTATTTTATCAAACAATCTAAACTCACTGGTATTTTTGCACTAATTGCGTTTTTTTTGGGGGAAAATCCTTTCCTTTTCCATGGTGACAAAAAAGACCGGATATCCCTCTTCCGGTATTGTAATTATCATTTTAATTGCTATTAAATCCTGCTCTACAGCGCTTTATCTGATTGGTAATCCCCATTTAGTAAAGTCAACCACAGCTGAGCCGTAAAAAAGGCTTACTTGGCCAAAAAAGGGGGAAAAACTGTCACATCAAAATGGGTTTTCCCGACGTCTTGCCTACACGTCTAAGTCCGTGAAAACGTCTTGCGAACTATTTTTCAACGCAAAACCACATCCGCTCCGCAAATGATGACGACAACTGCAACCCACGGAACGGAATGAACGCAACATTCCTGCTCGCCCAAAGACAGTACGCGCGTAACGAACGGTTTTAATGGGATTTTGATTGAATCTATTAAACGATTTTGTCGCGCCACCGAAATGAACCGAACGAACGCATCCGAAGAGGTTCTGTTGTTCTCTTTCTCTCGAGGGAATTAAGTGTGACTTTTCTCAGCCGCTATCAGGGGGAAATAAAGGGATTTAGGTTCAACCGACTCGTAATAGACCATGACGAATGGTGTGCCTGCGAAAGGGGGAAAATTGTTCGTACCCGATTACGATACGGTGTCGGATGAATGCGGTTACCGCCAGGATCAACGATGAGGTGACATCTGAAAATTTGCATCACAAAGCATCGCTGAAAACTGTTGTCCCTGTTTTGGGTTGGGCTCATTTTTTCATACGCTCTTAGGCCTGTAACGGGTCGCTCAATAACGGGCAAGGAAATTACTAAGTGATTAGGTATGTTTTGAGTCACATCATGTACGCTTTGAAAGGACGATCATGACTAAATGACTAATTATGCTTTGGTACTGTTGCAGTCAAAGCGGGAAATTAATTTGATGGATCGTTTCGTAAGCGCTATTTGTGCAATCGAAAAGGATCTTTAACAATAGCACAATAGTAACTGAATAATAAGTAGCTTGTGTATAGAAATAAATTAGAACTTCTTCTTTGTCTAAATGAAAAATAAATTACATAATTACAAAAATACGAACTTTGCGGAGTATTCCACTGTGCATGTACACTGCGTGAAATAAAAATAGCACCAGCCACTTGAGATTCTTATTGTTTTAATCAAAAACAGATAATGGCCAAATTAAAGTAGTACATCGAAGAAATCAACTACTGTCGAGTGCTAGTTAAATGGAGTTTTGGTGTAAAAATGAAGGCCCTGCTTGATGAGGCGTATTGAGAGCATAGGATGTACCATTTTGAATTGAGATTAACGCCAATAAACATTTCTTCTAACGAAAAATCCCATCAAATCTTCAATGTAGAGTTGCCAAAACTCAGACGCATACTAACACCTGGTATGGGCCCTATCTTTTACCATTATTTTTTTCTTCCTCTAGATTGTATGTTTAATAGCCATAGTGGGGTTTTGTTATTTGTCATTCCTTTTTAATGTGTGGCCAGCAGAGATTTCCGAACAATTTCCCAGGTTTTGAATTTTGCATAGTTTTTCATTAATTTTCCATTTTAGTTGATCATAGTACACAAGATTACAGACGATTGATTCTAAAGTTATGAAAAAGATTGGATTTTTTTTATTAAAAGAAAATAGAACAAATAGAATGAAAATTCCGAAAATAATTACAAAAAACATGATGGTGCTATTTTTATTTCACGCAGTGTAGACAGCAACTAATGAATTTACCGAACCGTTAAGTTCAATACCTTAATAATTTAACATCGTTCCCGCTATTTAGTTCTTAAGCTTTTATTTTACCAACCAATAAGGTTATGAACAAATGTCCTTGCCATTACCAACCGGTTCGACATATGTACTTTAATTAATTTTGAACCGGAAAATTTCCAAACTTCCTGCACCATTCAATTCACCCACACGAGAGCCCTAAACACCTTAAAATGGGCGCTATGGTATGGTTGGAAAAGTATTTACATAGCAGAAGGAAAGGCCTTTCCTAAGGATTATTTACATATCACGTATGCTTTCGGTAATTAAATTTGCGTCCTATATCTTGGCTTAATTGGTTTACGAATAATAAGCACACAGGCAAGCCTGGCTTAGCTCAACTGGTTGAATGAGGAAAGAAACATCGTAGGTTAATTATTAACATGATTTTAAATTTAATTATTTTAGAGCAAGAATAAAACTGTTTTTAAGACAAATTAATATTTAAAGTTTTATATTTTACCTTTTTTCTGTGCTTACTAAGAAATTGAATTTTGTTTGCACTAGCTCTTTAAATTTTTCTAAATTTATATCATCTGACGCTAAACTCAAGACAAAAATGACTCGCTGCTTTTCACCTTGTTCGTATGCGGGATTTTCCCAAACGAAAATGATCCCATAGTGACACTTACCGATCTGCAAAAAAAATGTTAGAAAAAACAAAAAGCGCAATGACGCAGAATCATTTTCCACCAGCGGGAAAGCGACTGACAACTCGAACCCCTACAAAACGCCAGTGTTCAAATTCTTCCCTACTGCAGAACTTCTTTAGTTCCCCCTGTCCAATAAATTCCCCCTTTGGCGAGAATGTTTGCCTTTTCGCCGGAACACATGTAGTTAAATTAAGAGGGTATTTAGGGAAGATGATACCGTTTAAACGCTTTCCACGCGTGTACCCACACACACACACACACACACATGCTCTCGAAACGGTGTGAAACGGTGTGTCCGGAGGAAAACGACCGGTTTTCCTCCATTGCCCATCATCGACATGCTGCTTAAGGGTGTTCTTGTGGAGGTATATAGCGTCTAGAAGAATTCTCAACCGGCAGCAGTTCTTCGTTGAGTTGCCTTTGGGTGGATTGGAGCCACCGCAGGGAAGAAACCCCATCGTCAATGAGGTTTTCTCTCTCGTTCAGCCCCCCAATTAGGGAAATTGCACGATTATATAGCTGATACTAGTGACATGCTCCGTGTCGCACGCTGTACGGTCGGGCAAAAGGAACGCGGCACAAAGAACAGATTTGCATTATGGGCGCTAGTGCGGGTTGTGATAGCGAAAGGATAACATGCTGGCCTGGGCTGGGGCTGGGTTGAACAAAGGATTTTCATTTGTTTCATTTCTCTTACCAGCACGTGTCGTTTGCTGGGACGGATGAACGGGATGATGATTCTCGTTATTTTCGCACCATGTTCAACCCCTCGTACCGTGGTACCGAGGGCGGAGTGTTTGTTTTTCTCCGGGACGGATGTGGTGTTTCCTTGCGTGAAACTATTAATGCTACGCTGGGTGTTGGGTATTCCACTGGGAGGTATATTGGATTACGTACCGAAACATAGTGGTGCCGCATAAAGTTGTTCCATAATCATTTACTAGCATTACAAATTATTTCTTCTCTTGGTTTTATATAATTTCTTCTCATTCTTTTGGGAGTGTAATATTTGAAAAAACATGTTAAGCTAAAATTCAAGATATTCAAGTTATTTTCAAAACAGATATGCAGTTGTAGCCACACTATTCTAACCTAGACGACATGCCAGTAAAACATGACTTACGCATGCTACGCAAAATCCCACCTAATGCCTACAAATCCCCTATTTGACAGAAATCCTTACAAATCGAACCATTTAAAAAAAAAAACTTCCATCCCGAATTCTGGAAGGGATCACCTTCAGGATAACGAGCGCCTTGTACACAACCACAAGCTAGCTTTCGGAGTTACCCAAAACGCTCGCAAACTCAAAGCTGTCAATCAAAGGTGCTAAAACCCTCAATTGAAAAACATCCTCACCCAATTACCCAATTTGTAAACAGTGGAACGCGCGGGGTCGGCCACACCATACCGGCCAATCGGATATCCCCTAGCCGGAAAGACGTCCCTTTTCGTGCAATCCCCTTTTGTTCAACCGAATGCACACGCACAAAGCACACTACTGCCGGGAAAAAGGGGTGGCCATCCGGCAAATGCGAAGGTTTTTAATTCAATTGACCACCGTGCAGCCGCCAGACACTCGGGACGATGTGTTTCAGTGTAAACAAGAGTAGAAGGAAAAAAACACACATATATCGACAAAAGTCGATTCCACCTCACTACCAACCAGACGGAACGATCAAAATCCCATCGATTATCCTTTCCAAGCCTTTCCATTTCGATGGCGGTGTGGTTTTTGAAGGTGGTGATGGTTGTGGTTCTGGTTGCGACCGTGTGGCGTCGTAAGGACTGACCCTACTCCCCTTATCTTGCACGTACAAAGGGGTTTTGTTTCTGTCCAAGTTGTGCATTTTTTTCAAGTAAGGTGTAAGGATATATTTCTTCATCTTCCATCTCCTCTCGAAATGGTCTGTTTGGTTAAAGAAGAGATTTGTCTCAAAATGCTCAACAAATCGAAATCCTTGAGATTGTTCCGTATCTGGATTGAAAAATTATTCGGACAAGCGTTTTCCAATTTGACCAGATTGATTTGGGTAATTTTTATCTTAAAATGAATTTATCCGCCAGATTTATTGGCACTTTGATGTTAACAGACATAAATATATTAATTTTTAGGCTTGTTTTGTTAACGAGGATCACAATCGATACATAAACCAGAAATGAATACAAATGTAGCGATTTGATTGTCTTCCATATATTGGGTCACCTTAAAACATTGGTCTAAAATCGGAATTCCTCAATATCCCCGGAGCGGATCCAGCTATCAACTCGCAATAAAAACCCGGCACCCAACACGCCGTTTTGGTTCATAACAACCGTAACCAACCCGCTGATCTAATATCAATGATTTATCGCTCATACCGCACGGTTTATAGGCTGTAAAACTGGATGATTGAAAATCCTGCAGTATTCTGGCGAATGTGGGTCTACATTAGAAACCCCTAGATAGCAGTGTATATTGCATATTTGTCCTGCCAGTGCGGTGGGTTTTAGGTTTTGGGCTACCGACAAGGGTTAAACTGTATCCCACGATTGTAGACATTTTTCGATCGGATTGCGGTTGTAACCGCCAATCAGAAAAATGTGTTACCCGGTTCTCAAAACAGGGGTCGAACGTCAACTGGGAAAGATGGAGAGGAAAGGTTGATTTTGGAGAACGCTTCAATTCCACCGGGTACTGCAAACCACTCAGGCAGCTAGTTATGATTTTTATGAGGTGCAATAGATGTCCGTAAAAGGTCCGGTAACATCGGTGTAACCTACCTTCACTTGCGACTCGGTCATACCGAGCGCGTACGCCAGCTTGGCCCGTTCCGGTCCGGCCAAGTACTTCGTCTGCTCGAACGTCTTCTCGAGGGCGAATATCTGCTGACCGCTGAACGTGGGCCGGGTGTGTTTCTTCTTCCCGTCCTTGTCCTGGGCGTGGTGGCTCTGCGACAGGCTGGCGGACACTGGACGAGGGTGAGAAAAGAGGGAAGAATAAAAAGTGTCAGCAAAAGTGTTCGAATGGTGGGACATTAGAATCCACTCCACCCCGGGAAATGGAAGATAATTAGACGTGTGTCTGAACCATACGGTGGAGACCGTTTCTACAATCCTCCAAGAACCGTTCGCTTTCCTTCCGGCGTCCAAAACATGGTTTGACATGGAGGACAGATTGGGTGCGACGGTACGGAAGCAGCTGTCACCGACGTGTAGTAGTAGTCGCTCCCAGACCGCACCGGGAGTTTACGTGCGTCGCATTCACAAACAGCTTGGCGTGCGCGTCTTGTTAGCAAGGTCGTTACAAGCTTCTCGGTATTTTAAGATTATTGCTTACCACTACTGGTGGCATATTTTGGAGCATTTTATAACTTCATCTCGGTGTTTTGCCATTGTTTACCTTTTTGTTACCTCCCAGTCGTTTGGGGATAGCTGTCAAATTACATGCCACAGTAACAACCACTACACACGTGTGCTCTGTTATATTTTAACGTCTTTTTTGTGATTTTTCCTGGATTTTGAACATTTTACTCTTGGAATAAATGCTTTATTATTTAACAATATAATACATCAGTCGTCAAACAGTTATCAGTGACTAGTTATTGACAAATTAGTCCATAGTTTTTGTAATCGAGCGATTTTCAATCCTTATTGCCAGTTTAACATAATGCGAAGCCGGGTATTAATTATTTTGCGAAGTTTCACCTAGGTAATGGATTTTTTTATTTAGTTTCCCAGGTGTTTCAAATCAGAATTGAAATATATTTAATTTATTGAATGCTATATGCAAGAACATGATCGCAATTTCCTATTTAGTAGAACAAGAATTTATCAATGTCCGTTATTTGCGGAACAGTAGAATAAAACACCTGCAAATAGTTGAACAGGACATTCTTCCAATGAAGTTGAACTTATGTTTAAAAATTTTGTTTTAAAAATCAGGAAGATCCTTCACTTTATAGTAACACAAAATTGATTACTTTCTGGTAAATAAACTATGAAAACTAAAACGAATTGATATAAAGTAGAAAGCCGATTATTCGTACTCTTCGGGATTCGACCGCGGATTAGTGGATTACACGGATATAATTAATCAATCTCCTTTGCTAATTTTTTGTTTTCCTAATTTAATTAATTTAACTTTGTGGTTGATTATCGATGGAGAAATATTTTTCCTCGAACTTGAGCTTGAGTGAACTTTTTAGCCGTAATTGATTTTGCATTTATCTGACATTGGAGCAGCCATTCTCGAGCTGCACGGATAGTCCAATGTTTCATTACATTTAGATTATTTCAAGCAACAAACATCTCTAAATAGGTGGTGGCTTTAAGTAATCGCTAGTTTAAAAAAAGTTTAAAAACAACTGCTCATCAATCGATTCTCAAAATCCAAATGAAGCTAATTGTCATAACACATTATTATCTTTTAATCCTTTTTAAAAGAAAGTACCCCAAACAGGATACTTTGAGTGGACAGTTTAATACAGACCTTAATTTAACTCCATTCAAGTCAATACACACAACCACAGCCAAGTAACGGTGAAAATCGTTACATTAAAGCTGCTACAAATCCGTTAAATCTCATTTTTCACCACACCGCTACCGAACAGGGTTCCAACAAATGTTCCATTCTTGTCCACACACGGTGAAAAACGGTCTGTCAATGGACGCGGAAAGGAAAAGCCTCTCGTGAAGATAAACACGAAAAAACAAAAACCCTATTTTCTAGGGCACAGAAGCAACGGCAAGAAAAAAAACACTGGTGCCACGTGGGTGCAGAAACAAATTGGCTAACAACGAGAGAATTCCAACGATGATAGCCGCGTACAACATCATTCGGCCCATCCCGGGTGAGCTTTAGGCCGTTGATCAGAAACGCAAAGACGATGATGACGATGGTGATGATGATGATGTTGTATAGACCGTTCGGTGCATACAAACCCGGGGAAGCTGTATATGGAAGAAATCGCCGACGGTTGGAACCACAAATACCGTGCGCGCCAAAAGTGGTCACAGCTGGCAGGCAAGGAAAAAAATACGTTTATATTGTATGTGCTCCTATTTTTAGATGTGTATATTGGTGAAAGTGGAGTATCATTTTTGCTGTGCTACCGATATCATATTATGAGGAATAGAATTATAAATCTTTAACTCATTACAGCAATTCTATATGATTATCAAACAAGAAAACGAATATCTTCAGAAATTATTATTAAAAAAATTAGATTAGAGAGACCGAACAAGATGAGTTGTTCAGACACCAACTTAAGCATGGAAATAAGTTTAAACACAGTGTACTTAATCCTTAGAAACGAACCCCGCTTCAAAGTGCTACAAAGCAGCAGAATATTGGCGTATTGGCCACTAATTTGTTGCAACAATAACAGGAACATTATTGATTGCCAACAACACTCACGCAGGCACACAATTAATCATGAGCATCACACTAATGATAGTCGAAACCAATTTGAATACAGCGTAAATAATGTCGCGTCTGTTTTGCGTATCGCTTCTAAATGGAGTGATAGCTGCCACCGGAGTCGTAGCCGTTTTGTTTCGATTTCTTTTTTTATTGCATTGCTGTATCCTGTACTGTACAGCGGCTGACAGTGATACATTGTAAATGACGTAGCTGTTGCTGGCACGGTCGCGAAACACACAATACGCTAGGCGAAATACAGAATTAATATCTAAAACTAATGAAACTCTAATTAATGTCCCAAAAGCGCCCCATTCCGATAGGCAGTGAAGATGGTGTCACCAATCCACAAAACCGATGCAGCAGTGCCGTTTGGAAATGCGTGGAAAATTATATCACAAAACGGAAACGCGAGTTCAGAAATGACATCCACACCTCGCCCCACTTCGACGACTTTCCCCCGTTTCCGGCGATGGATGGACATTTGCGGGAGGAATGGAATATAATTAAAGCGAAATAATTATGCCTATGACATATGAATGTTGGCCAAGATAATGAGATGCGGGCCGGAATGGAGAGGGCCGAGGATAGGTTGTTTGAGCATGGCCATTATTGCCCAGCCGAATGTGCATTCAATGGTGTACGTTTGTGGTCGCGCACTCACAGTATCTGATCGGAAAACCCCCCCATTTCCGAAACCTGAAGTGGGTGGTTTGAGGGTTTTGGTTCGTGTCGTGTGTCGCAGAAGGCATAAAACATCGATTCGGTATAATTATAAAATAAACGTAACATTTATTACAATTAAAACTACATAGATGCGAGATGGGATGTGATAGTAATTAATTGATCTGTGGACCACTAGACAGTAGGTACAAAGGATGACAGGCTTTCGGGCATGGAATTCAATGTCCAAATGAGTATCGTCGATCGTATGTAAGCAGTTTGCACAGCAGGCAAGCACATGACGTCAGTGATAACGAAATATTGAGGATCTAGATGCGTTACAAAGATTTATCATATGACAGTTACATGATTGTACGTGCTTATCTACATGGATAGGATAAGTTTGGTGTAATTTACGATATTGCATAATTTTATTATAATTATATATTGAATTGCTATCTAAATAATATAAAAAAAGTATTTGAAATATTTGTTTTTCTAATTTAAAATTTAAAAACAAAAATCAATTTAATTTTAACGAATTCAATTATTTGCAGATAGAAAAACAACATTTTAAAGTTACACTCACAACGAAATCACGCCTTGCTCGCAGCATATAAATGTTCCCAACATTATTCCAATCCCAAAAATCCCATCTTACCATAGAATTCCAACCAATTTGAACCCCTTTTGCGCTGTACACCCAATTCGTTGGGGACGCTCTAAGGACTGGATTAATTATTCATATTTCCACCATTTTAACCAACCATTTGTATGTAAATTTTTACTCCTTCGTTCGCAATCTTTTTTCCCAACAAAAATTCCTCCACCATAACATAAGCCGAATCCGAAGCGAACCCCTCGTCGCAATCGAGGAACGAAATTGATATGGACCCTTGGACCCTTATACCGTGCCTTACCTTCCGAGCGGTGGATAGGAAACCCCGTTCCAGGGAACTTAATAGTTCCACCAATAAAAGGCACGCCAAAAAGGATGCGTTTCGTGCGGGGCAATTAAAACGGCAATCATAATTAAAGTAATGAATGCGATAAATATTTTACCCTAGGCGCATCACTCCTTTCCGTGCGTGCTTCTGTCTTTTGGCCCCGTGGTGTAGAAAGTTATAACCTGCAAACGTGGAGATTGGCAAAATGGTTCTGGAGAGTGGCATTGCTATATGGTCGTAAAATTAATTCCCGGCCACTGTCACTGGGTTTTTGGGAAGCGCTATCGAATTTATCGATTTATGATCTGCTGCAACCACCTAATCACGTATATAAAACGGCCAAATGTAACGTCTTCCGAACGATGCAGTGCAATCCGAGCGAAGATGATAGCATCGGGAGGCTAAATAACCAACCAACTCCATCAATCGTACCTACCATAGTTACGATAGCCAATCAAAATGTTTTGCCCATTGCCGGGGTCTTACTCCAGTGTCCTCGATGGACTGGACCACGGCAGCACGAAAGAATGTTTGACCAAACATTCGGACAAACCATTACAAATGGGTGATAATTCTTTTACGACCATTACGGGCCCATTCTTAATAGAGCAATTTTATGGGCTTTTGAACGGAGAGGTTGGAGCGATATAATTAGCGTAGCCAACGGAACACATTCGATTGATCATATACGAGACATTATCGATGAATAGTTCGCTACGATTTGTTTTCTTGGGTTATGATGACCATGATGATGTTCTTGACCCGATCGTGACCATTGTTTCATCCGTTAGCGAGCTATTAACCATGTCGATTGGTCAAGAAGCGAAAACAAATCAATTTTATGATCCACCCTGTACGCTCATACAATCGGAACGGGGAGCTATTTACTGACACTAAAGAGCAAACATTTGCACAAAAGCAAGAAGGACATCAATTCAAGGCTGTTTTATTTAATGTAGAATGATTATTATGTTGCCATAATTTAATGTTTCTTTTTTATTTCGCTGTTCGTAAAACAGTGCATTAAAACAATTGTATACAATTGTAATTAGTAATCAAACTGTTTTTATAGTGCTCTCAATTAAAATCTGGTGAAAAGTAAAGAAACTCTTGGACAACAATTTCAAATGTCACTCGCTCACGCTTGTAACCACAAACATTGGGAGAGCTTTAACAGACCACATCTCTGTTCCAAGGTACGCTGAGGTGCCCGCGTAAAGAAGCTGTTACACCTAAGCATCGCCCCTGTCCAAACATCATTAAACAGTGTAAAGTAACTAGAACGATAATGATAACGATAATCACCGGGAGCATGCCTCTCGCTCTCTCTCCCCACACACGGAAACAGTTGTCCGATTCGACGGAGGTTTAGCGAGCGGAACGACAACACCCATTAAAGTAAGCGGAAGCTGCGACTCCGTCCAAGTGAGCCATAAACATAAAAATGCTATATTAAATCCAAGCCCAACACCAACACCTTGGCGTAAGACGTCTGCGATGGTACGTCTGATACCGTGAAACGATACAGGCTAAACAGAGGGTATCAGCTGTGGAACAATGTCGTCCTTTTCCACCGACAAAGACCAACAGCACAATATGTTAACCATTCCCCCGAACGAGTGTTCTTTCACTTAAAGCGCAAAAAGTCCTTCATCGGGGTAAAAAGAATCCGGACGTTCGGTAGCATCAGTCAAGCGGTACCATTCTGCTGCATAATGGCCAGCAAATGACGCGAAATACTGCGGAATTATAACATTTAATGATCATTAGTCTGGAAGATCTGGAAGGGATCGGCCACCGCGGTGTGAAGGGATGTCAGGAAGTGACACTCGACAGAAATTCAAACCATCATCCTCAGCCTAATGTAGCTCACACACCAACGAAAAAACAGCTCACTTGCCTATCTCTTTCTTTGTGCATGGGTCGCTGTCAACGTGCTGGAAGCTGTGAGGCACGTCAACTTCATCATAGCGTAGAACGATCGGCACAGAATGGCACATTGGATGTTTTTTTTCTGGCTCCAGTCGCTCCATGCCAGCTCGTAGCTAGCCACGTCATTATCGACAGATGGTGCTTATTATATTAACGACACATCACGTGATGTACTCCCGACATTACATCTTCCCAGTATCTGGACGTCCCTGTCATGCAAGGTAGACACATTTGCTTGTCTTTATCTTCACTATATCCCCAAAAGAACGTTAAAAGTTCCAACACTCTCGTTTTGACTCAGTGACAGTAACTACGTGATCTTTAAGACATTATTTTTGTAGAAAAATATATTTTGAACATATTGACTCAGTGACAGTAACTACGTGATCTTTAAGACATTATTTTTGTAGAAAAATATATTTTGAATTTATCATCTTCTCATCTCACTTACAATATTGGAAGAATAGTTAATTAAAAGATATGTTAAAAATTAAGTACATTGTAACAGATCTTTTATGGCTGCACAGATTCCCAGCGGGAAAATCCTTTCAAGAGCATTTTTCCACATACATTCTTGCACATCGATAAAAAGGGGAAAATTCTTACACAAGCATACATATGCACACACACACAACGGAGTTGGGAAAATCTCTTTCACAATACGAACACAACCGCACGGAACTGCAGTTATCTCGCTTGCACAAGAAAACGCTCCACACAGCATCATAATCATCCACCCCGCTTACATTCCGGACATGACACAGTAGGGGCACACATACAATGCTACCACCACTAACTCTGTGTGGGTGATGTTTAAAACCAATCCTCGCTCCACAACGCCCCAGCTATGGCGTCCAGGATTTCCACACCCGGGCGTACAAACTTTTCCCGTGTTTTTTCCCCGTCGACGGGTTTTTGCCGACGTTTGGGGATGGTTTTTTGAAGACTCCGTGATTGGATGATTATGGAGCAACATCATTATAGCTGTTGGAAGGGTGTACCGGGCGGAACGATGGGTGAAAATTCGTCTCACACAGCTGTGTGGAAGTGTGTCAGCATCGATCTCAAGAACAACTCGGCAAGAATGGGCTCCAACGGGTGTATCCAGCGCGAGATACTGAATCTTCACCACTATTCACCGCCGTTTTATGTATATTTATGAGGGCAGCTCGTCGGAAAATGAGATTTCTTTCTCTTCGCTATCAGCTGAACACAGTGTGTGTGTGTTGCTGGGGAGCAGACTTTAGGAAAGCGAACCTGTAGAAAACGGTAACGAAACAGATCCTCATGTACGAGCTTGATGATACAGTGAGTGTGAGCTGTGTGTGTTTTTCTCTTGTTCGCCATGTTTAGCGAATGGTGCAAATGTTTCATTTATTTATGAATGTATTCCATTTTTCTTTAGCAGCCCTCCCCCCCTCCCAAAAACCCAGCCGCCATTTGTGCTGTACACTCGCACAATCTATATTTTCTAACACGTGTCTCGTGCCATTCTCATCGCTTTATTGAAGCGAGCCCCAAAACAACCCCAACTGGCTGGCAAACATGCCGAAAATACATATTTTTCGGCCTTCATTTTCACCCATAGAACCAACACGCACACACATTGCTATGGGCGTACTAAAACGGCGCCATATAATATGCGTTTATGGTCATCAAATTTAAATCGAATCTCATCAACAACATCCTGATGGGCGGACCGGGAGGATTTTTTGTTTTTGCTTTGCTACTTGGACGCATAAAAACCGACCGGGCGTGCGGGCTACGGTGAGGAATAAATGATTTGATGGTGTTTGAAACACTAGACATAGTTGGACGCATTGGACGCGTCCGTGGTATGTTCCGAATGTCGGCCCTCCCCCAAGTGGGTGTTTGGGTCCGCGCATAAATAAGGAAGAGACATTTTGTTTCAAAAAATAATCAACAAGGTATTTATGAACAAGTCTCGGGTCCGAGAGGATACTGCTGACTCAGGGATAAAATAATGATGCCGGCGGTTTTAATATGCTCTAGGTCAGGAACTGGATAAGTCTTTTGTATGGTTTTGTGTTTAAGAGAGGATTTTTTTCTGTTTTTTTAATTATTCATTTATTTTTTACTTGTATTGTTTATGTTAATTATATTATTTTTTGTCCTAATAGGCGCAAGATTTTTCAATCAACCAAATATCTAGCAATTAACAGATGGTCATTGGAAACAAATACCGATATTCTAACGTCAGTATAGAATAGTAGTCGTGGTTTTTAAGTTCCTGGTTAAAGCACGAAAGTTGATGTATTCGAGAATTTAAGGTTTCATAATAAATTAGAAAAAATGAAAATATGATGAAAATTTACTTTGAAATAAAACTGATGTTTACACTAATGTGATAAGATTTTACATTAAATTATTTAATTTACTTTTGGTTATTAAATCATCGATGTGTCCATTCTTTTAAAAAGGATCATCTCACACTCAGCAAAAGCTTGGCAGCGAAGCATTTTTGTTCAAAAAAGCGACCAAGAAACGTGTTCGTTTGTGTGTGTAGATTTCAACTCGTAAAGCGAACTTATATAAAAACATTGACATTTTCCACCAAAGCGCATCACCCCCAACGATTACACTTCGGTATATGTGTGCGCGAGAAAAAGAGAGACAGTTAGCTGGAAAATGGAAAATCCAAACTCCACCATGAACATTTTCCTTTTACACACAACCCAACAGTGCACCCAACACGTCGTTTGTGGTTGTGCACGTTTTGCAGCCATTTTTATTTAAATCCACCCTTACAAAGTGCATCGATTTTTTCGCATCCCAGGAAAGCTCGTCCGGCTGCGAACTGTGTTCTGTTTGGATTAAGCTTAGCAGTGAAATTAACTTAAGTTAGAAGCAGTGGTTAAAAGGTTGTGGGGGTTTAACACAATTAAACTGGGTTGTAATTGCAAAAGTGTGCAATAAAGTTCGATGAACTTCGTAGAAAGCAATCAGAGCGAAACAGAATAAACAAACCATTTCGTTTATCAACACCGCATTACATATGCACTTGTCGTTGGTTTCCATACGCTTTTTGCGCAAACAATTGTCGTTAATATTACAATTTTCTTTCCTTTTTGTGGAGTGGGTAAATTAAACGTTTTTCAGCTATTAAAAACACTACAATCGTCACTTTATTGTTGGTGTTTTAGCGACGCCAGAATAGAATATGCTCGCCGGAACACGATCGCAGATGAAAAATCTAGAAACGTCTCCCCATTCGCCGACCGCACGTAAATACGCCGTGTGTCAGAAACCATGGCACGTTCGACTGTTAATTGCATGTAATAGAAATGTTTGCTCGACGGAGCATTTCCTTCCTGTCGCCCGGTGGCCACGGGGGAAAAGCTTGCGAAGGAATGCGGTGTTATGACGGGTAAAGTCACCACAGAGCGATACAGATATTACCGTATGCTGATCGTACGCCGCGTACAAGAATATGACGGTACAACACATGCTGTTTATCGAGCCTCGATTACTTCCTCCGGGTCGGACGGTTTAATTAAATGCAATAAAATTCCACCCATCGTGAAATCGTGAACGCACGCTGCATATCTAAACAAACTGTGGCGGGTCACGTGCCGTGTGTACACGGGGTTTAGGTGTTCCGTTTGTCCTTCGATTAGAGCCCTGTGAGTGATGTGTTACGATTGCTAATGTCTGATAAGGAAATGGTTTGATATCCCACAGCCGAAGCGGAGAGCGTTTTACAAATTGAAGTGTTTTACATTTTATATAGGCTATCTTTTATGGTTTTTTGTATCTTGACAACTATACACAAACTTTAAAAGACTAGCTGAAGCGGGTTAAATAGCAAACATATTACATACTCTAACATCAGGCAATTATTTCATTCCTCAATCCCCAAAACAAACGCTGTCTGATTTGATCGATTGGAACAATATTTATTTTTATGACCTGCCGATACAATTGACGTGATAATGGCCCGTATCGGAACGCTGATAATACTGTTTATTTACCTTCCCACCCATAGGTTTAGCAATGACATTTTCCTATATCCATCTGCCAGGTTGTTTCTGTGTGTGTGTGTTCTGTATAGGGACATTGATCTGTTTTCCAACCCCAGAAGGTAACGAGTGTGGCTTTACGACTTTTTTACGTACCACAAATCGTGATTTTACATCGCTCACTTCTAATCAGATAATGGACAACGATGCTTTCAACACCCTTGGCAACGCGTATATCACCTGATGAGAATTTCTCAACGTTCCCGATGATGGTACTAGTACATTGTATTTACATGATGCTGATTGAATAAGTTACAATCCATTCCAGGGATTCCGATCCGATACAAAACATATCTCCCTGTTAGTCTCCACTAAATGTGCCTTCTTGTTCGTGTACTTTGAATAACTCCCAGCTACATTCCGAAACCCATCCGATCTGTAGAAAATCAATAAAGAAACAATTTAACAGCTGTCTATCGGTCAATTATCTCTGTCAAAGCATCATCACCGGACATCGGGTCCTTATTTCCATCCTCCAGGAGCAAGAACGATGATTCGCGACGATTAAAATCAACCCACCCAGAGGGAATGTGGAGATGTGGAGACACCAAACCACGGAGCATGCCAGCTGAACTGTGCTCCAACATGTTTCGAATAATTGATGATACTTTCCCTCCCTATAGGGGGGTTTGGAAAAACTGTCCGGACACTGGTCCTGGGCTCAGTGTTCGCCCGGCCTGATGTCACCTTCCGTGTCGAACTTTTTGGCCACCGGCAATTTGCAACAACTTCATCAGAACACATCGGACATCCGAGGGCGGCCGGATGAGAAGCGGCTCGTAATTTCCACATCATTTCAAGAAGCACGTTCACCGGCACTGGACCACTATACTGGCCACCGTCCGTTGCATGCAATAAACGAGCGCGTACTGTGCTTCCACTGTACGCTATTTAGAACAAGCCTCCGAAGGTCCGATCCAATTTTCAAACCAATTCCACTCGGCCCATCATCAGCAGCAGCAGCAGCACAAGCCCCGGGATCATCATTATCCGGCTATTGACATGCAATGGACGACTTATAATAGAGAGTCAAAAGTCTGTTAACGTGTGCCGGTGACTTCAGGAGTTCGTCCCGTTCGGTCGGCACACCTTCTCCAGCTGCACCGGACAGCAACATTAGTGCCAAAGCAGTACTGACCGAAAGCCCTGCAGTCTGCTGCATTCGGTTGCAACCTCTTAGTCCTTGGCTGTCGTTCATTCGTTTGCACATTGGACACTTGGTCACAGATTTGCCACCGGATGTGTCACGCATCAGTAGATTCTAAATCGTGACCCGGTCTGTGGAAAATCTTGATGCAAGCTACCCATGACGATATGGCAACTAATACGCTACCCGGGATACTGGATGACTTCAGACTTCCCGATGCTAATGTCCAGATATCGACCACTCAAGGGACGCATCCGGGTGGTACAGATTTATACACCGATGCAGAGGACACTGTTCCATACCAACTCGCTCGACAAAGTGGACATAGCACGAGCACGAGCAGCAGTGTGCGTACAATGTTTTCCGGTAATTCTTCGCACACTAGTCGGCCACAATGTACGGATTCCCTGCTAATAAGCCGATACATCTGTTGTTGGAGTCGGTGTGTCCAGTTTTGGCACTAAGTGAACAAAGTGACAAAGAACCATGGGACAGTTATCTGTCCGTGCCTAATGTCTAATGGATCGTTGGAATAATGCCCAAACTGCAATTGAGGCTATCGATACCCAACTGGTGAGAAAATTAATTTCTGATACTGATTTTCTTTTTCATCAAATTTAGGACATGGAAATATTTATAATATTTTGTTTGCTCAGTTTTGTGCTTGCTTAATATCTCGAACATTGGAAAAATTTAGCTTATAAGACTTGTATATTTTTTACAGTACAGGATTTTCACGTGTTTAAGAGATCCTTGTGTATAACAAACACAGACAAATGTAATAAAAAATATGTATATAACTTGATGCATCATACAATCCACCAAATTGCTCATTACTCTCAACAGGAATACTAAAGAGCTCTTTATCCTTTAGAAGCTCAGGGGAGTCACTCTGATCAAAAATGGCATCGTCCTCAGTGCCATCCATGGCACTGTAGCTTGACTTTAAGTTTGACATGTGCAGGGTAAAATGTACATTTCTTTGCTTGGGACATTTTCAAAATCCTAGTGCAATGTATATAAGCCTCTTGTTTCTAACGCAAAAAATAGAGCCAAACCGACCTCCTAGATATGGGAAAATAAGGCACAAAGAGCTTCTAACTTTTGGAATCCATGTTTGTTGTTATGTTTGCTTAGGTCCTTATGGGATTTGGAATAAATTTAGCTCATAAGGTTCGTATATTTAATTATCTATTATAATCTACTGTATTTCGCTTCTCAACTACTTTTAATTTTAATATGAAATGGTTAATAAGATATTTTATTATTTATGTACACTAAATTCAAGAGCGACTGATTCTTTTACTCGTTAAATTCATTACAATCGCAACGTCCTTTTCATGATAAGTAAAGCACATAGATAACAAAATAGCTCTCCCAATATCCATCATTAATGATAGTATCCAGATAGCAAGTCACTCCATCCCAAGGCTCCCCCTTGGGGCCAATAACTAATTGCGTATGAAACTAACAAAAAACGGCTTAAACATATCACCAATTACCTTCGACCGTTTCCGAGCACTGTCCTCCCCGCATCCGAATGGATCATCCCCAACATCCCAAATTCTTTCCCCTGCATAAGTGATATTGAAATTAATGCGACGATATTAGAGCCCAATTACACGCACTGCAAGCCTTGCCACTTTGCGTACAGCCACCACACCACAGTTGCAGAGTGAGGGTGCTGACGGACAGCTTGTAATCGACACCGTATGGTAAACCCCTACACGGTCTACATCGGCAGTTTTTGGGACCGTCGGCTTTTACGACATTCAATCATCGTTTTTACGGCGATCCATCAAATTTCCGATGATTAATTGGACGCACACGGACGGACGGGCATTTTATAGGGGTACCGGTCGGGAAAATTGGGCACGATCTCCTCGTGCCCATCAGTACCGCGAAGGGGGAAAGAGTTACCGTACCGTAACGGTGTATTATGGCGTGGAAGATACTTACTGGAACCGAGCCGATCACGCCATGCCATCGGGTTAGCCACCAAACCCTGCAAACCGGGCCAGTACAGATGCGTCCGGTCGACGAGCGGGCCGGCGTGTGCCTTCATCGGACCGTTGGCGTGGTTTTGCGACAGATACTGCGCCATGTTGGCTGCCGCAGCGACGGCCGCCGTGAAGCGGGGCATTCCGCCTGTAACGAAAAGTTCAGCACGTGCGAATGGACATTATTTTCGGGTCGGACGACTGGTCGGGAATGCGCCGCGACTTGGTGAACATTTTAGGAACAGCTTTCCAAAAATCCTTTTCAAACTTACCTCCTAAGGCATTCAGTTGGGCGGTGGTGACGGGTGGTGGCCGCGACAGTATCGTATCGATACCGTGCGGATTACTGGCCGAGCTGGAGTGCGTTTGCGTCTGGGACACTGCCGTCTGGTGACCACCGGGACTACCCGGGCCGGAATGTGGCCCCTGGGCAGGATGTGGCTGGGCGTGCGAATGTTGCTGATGCTGAGCCGCCTTCATCTCCGTCATTGAGTGGAGAGCCGCTAGCGGTGGTCCCAGAAAACTCAGCTGCAACTTGTGATCCAGCATGTCCGAGATCGTGTGAGGAGTCTTACCCTTCGAACCCGCCAGATGGTTGTGGTTTACTGCTCCGGCGGTGTTGTTGTTATTATTATTATGCAAATGATGAGAGTGATGATGGTGGTGATGGTTTAACTGCTGGTGTTGCTGATGTGCCAGCTGATGTCCAACGGCAGAAAGCGCGAAGGAAGCCACCGACGGCCCGGAAGCGTTCGGCGGCTGATGACACTGAAGTGATCCCGGTTGCGTTCCACAGGATCCACCGCCGTGGGAAAGATTTTCAGGACTTCGTGAAGATCCGACACTATCCTCACCACCGTGTGGACTTCCGGCTAGTGGATAACCACCGAGTCCCACCAGTTCACCGTCCTTCGTTTGACTAGAGTATGACCGAGCACTGCCCAGTGGACTTCCGCACGATTCTTCGGGCCGAAGTTTCGAGCCGGATTCTCGACCTTCCGGTTCCGGACTACCTTCAGACCCGTAGTTACTACTATTGAGACGCCCGTTCACCGGACTATTACCCCGAGATCCGTCCGGTAGGATGTTTATCTCGTCGTCCTGGTCCGGTTTCTCCTGCTCCACACCGTACGTACCGGCAAGGTGGTCGGAAATGGCTGAAAGTCCCGTGCCGTCTACGGAGCCCTGATAAGATCGACCGTACGGACTTTCCGCACCGTGCTGATCGTGTGTACTGTCACGGGCCGTTACCACACCAGAACCTCCGAGATACAAATTCACCGGACTGCCAGTATCGCCGTGATGTGCCGGAATGCCGGACCGGAAGTGTGTGCTGGTGGCGTGCTGGGAAAGGTTCAGCAGTGAACCGGCGGCACCGGTGAGTGTGGCGGGCGGAAGGACAGGATGGCCGGACGTGTCGTACGTGGAGGACGGCGACGTCGTCGATGGATCGCGGAAGCCGAAATTACTGCCGAAGCTAAATCCATGCGTTCCGAGCAATCCGGGTGATCTGAAGGCCGCCAGCGTCAACGCTTGGTACCCGGTGCGTACCGGGTCGTCCGGACCGTACGAATCCGTCCCCGGGAATGTAGGCGCTGGTGTTATTCAGCGCCTCCAACGGTTTACCTTCACTTCTGACGCAATGAAGCTTGTGTGCACACAAATTGGGTTTTTATTTTTCTAATGTTGTTAAGACACAACACGAACGCATAACTTTTCTCACAAAATAGACACCGAATCACTTCACTTGCAAGATAGGTCAACTACGATCAACTTTCACTTATTTCCATTCACAAAGATCTCTTAAAAATTATCAATATTTTTATAACCACAATGGCTTCGTTTCTGAAACTGTTTACACTCTAACCTCAGTTTTATCTGTCTGCGCTCCACAAAGCGCTCCAAAACACTGATATTTGGTTAAACTTTTATAACTCCACTTTTTAACCTTTTCCCACTACCATGGGTAATTAGAATCTTTTTCACAACTTCATTAAAACCGAATCATACATCCTTATCACGACACAATTCCATCACAACACGGTGCACGCACACGCTCGTTCAACGGAACGCTCCACACGCACACAATACACATCCGGTTGTTGCGAGGCAACGCGCTAGAATGATGTCGACCGTTGTAACGCGAACCCGGATTAGGTAGGCCTCGATACTCTGTTTATCAACCTCGACAAAAACGAATCACACACGCACGCACGCACGCACAAAACAAATGGATCATCAAAATAGACTCTCCCGCAGGTCGGATACCAAATTTCACCCGTTTCCGGCAAACTCGGACGAAGCAGCAAAACGTCCCGTTCTGGTCAGTTGTTCAACATCTTCTCAGCACAGCATCCCAAGCAGGCAGCGTGAAAACCCGTACCGTCGTACGACGGGTGAGCATCGTATGCTCCGCCCATCGATTAAAAAGGGATAAAAAGGTGGAGCACCGAAGTACGGTGCGTTTTATGCTGAAGCGAGATGGTATGGGAGTGAAAGCGAAATATAGAAAATGTGCGATACCGAGCGAGAGGGAGAGAATCATACACTTAACGTGCGTTTGCGCACTAACACGCAGCACATACACATGCATAGCATAAAATAAAGGGGCAACATAAAGGCAGCATAAAAGGTGCAACCTATCCCGCTTCTGCACGAACAAAATGCCCGGCCATGATGTGATGGCGCTTGGTTGTGTTTGTTTTTCCTTCCTTCTTCTTCCACTATGGAAGAATGTGTGCCGGGAAAAACGGGGCAAACGCCGAAAAGGGTAGGTTTCCATCGCAGTCAATGCACCAGTTCATTAATTCTTCGCTCCTTCTCACTCGCTCGCGCTCGGTGTGCTCCATCTTACATCTGCTGCTCATCTTAAACTTGTTCCCTTTTTTCTCCCCCTCCCCCCCCCCTTTCAAGGTACAGTGTGCACCGGAAAAGGCTTCTATTTCACATTAGTACCACCTTTCCCGGCGGATGTCCCGTCGCACACACAGTTGCAAAAGGGGAAGGCACACTTACACACGTGCTCCTGGGAGGGGGGGGAGAGGTTTGGTGGCAACATAAACAACAGCCTCCCTTTTTGCGCGAGTTCATATATGTGAAGCTAATCCTTTTTTTTCTTTCCTTTTGTGTTGCCTCCTCCACCCATATTGCTCGTAGATCATGTGTTGGAGCAGAGTTAATGGGGCCGCTCCATAAGCCCTAGTTCCGTATCTTCGATTCGTTTTTACTCATTTTCTATACAACACAATAATGATGTTCAGATTACAGATGCCTTGGCTTTTGCGTTCCATGATGGCGGTTGGACCGGTCCCGCCAAAGAAGATTGTTATAATTTCGTAATTTTTAGCGTGCACTTTGTCTTTGAGTGAGGGTGAAAGTGACTGGTGGAGAGTAAGGGGAGCTAGAGGGGAAGTGGTTGCAGCCGAGTCGGAAACAAGAAAGATTATCGTCAAAGGTGACATCCGACGCTCTGTGGCGATTGCGCATAGGGTGCAGCAGATCAACGACATGGGGTCGTGTACGGCTGTTGTAATCCTTTTTTTCTCACACCATTTGCATAGGACACATACACTAGCTCACAAGCTCTGCACTCTTTTTTTCTACATGTTTTGAGAAGTGCATTTAAATGTTTCTTTGTTTTATTTCACCTGCTCGTTTGTCGTAGATGAAGAAATAATAATATTTAAAAAATATTAACAAAAAATATAAAACATTTCATGAAAATTGTTGGAACCCATTAGCAATGTTCCTTCAATTAGCTAAAGCAAAACATAAAAAAACGAAACAACATTAACGGCAGTTAATATTACACTAGCAAACGATTGTCGTAGAATTTTCGGGCGAACAAATCCCAGAAAACCAAAAATCCCAACACCATGCTAAATAAGTGCAACATGCTGTGTGCATATAGTGTGTATGCAGCCCGGTATCAAAAACCACAAACACACAGCGAAAAATAAACTTTCGTTACCCCATGCTCCATCCGCCACCGTATTCCACCCCGTTTTTTACTCGTTTTGGGAGTCCATAACGAAAACAACAGGGGGAAAAATTGGACAAAAATGTTGTTTTGCACCCTTCCAGCAAGGAGGAAAGTTTTGTGACGGGCAGTTTGCAGCTGCCGTTTTGCAATCGGAATTATTATGGGAGTTTGTTTGGTGGAACCCGTGTGCCCAAAACTTGCATTATTACCAACTGTTTCACCTGGCTTTGGTAATGTTTGGTGATTTTTGTTTATATTTTGCACAGTTTTATTCTGTAATATTATTTGCTTTTTTTTATAGTTGTCTAAAGGAATGTTTTAGAAAAATATTAATTAAGAAAATGAGCAATAAAGCTTACTTATTATTAAACGTTAATTGTCTGTCATTATAAGTAAGTCGATTAGACTAAACCTTGTAAAGTCATTACCAAGCTAATTATTTTGAACTGGTATCGGATATAATAAAGCGAAAGAAACATCACACAATAAATGCAGCTCGTCTTCATAACCATTCATACACACACGGTAGCACATCTTCTCTCCAAACCGCATCACAAATTAAACTGCCGTAAAATTATCACACCTTACCGATTGCATCGGGACCGATGGTTTTTGGAAGTTCGGTCCCATCACCCCATCACAGATCGAATGGGATGGCCGCCGGCAGCAAAGGTAGAACGATTGAAAGCAGGGAAGTGGAAAATTGAACGAATCCCTTCAAACAATGGCTCACGGATAGGTGACAGTCAGTCAGTCAGGCATTGAAGCGCATTGTGTGTTGATCGTTTGACTTTTTGCTTTGTAACTTTCCAACCCCTGAAATAGATTGCTTTTCGAGCGGTGAACGGATATCCGGTTCATTGCAGGATGTGAAAAGAGCAGTTTGTGACAGTTTCCTCATAATTTTCTGAACTAATTTAGAGCAAGTTTTACAATATTATTTAACTTATCGAAAAAATATCAATAATGAAAAGCTTACTTAAGCGTTTCTTAAATATATTAACAGTTGTGTCCCTTTTTGTCATGTACACGTCGGCTATTGTTTGCTTTATGTGGGATCATTCATTTCATTAAGCACCCCAACATGATGTTGACTTTTACTGCCGTACCTGATTTTGGATAAACTTTTCAGCTTTTGTGACACAGTGTGTTCCTGTGTGTGTGTGTGTGTGTGCCTGCAAGAATGTTTCATTTCCGTTCCCAATATTCCCACACAAGGGATCCTTTTCAACGACTGCAGGGAGTCTATAATATTCAGCTAAAATTTTCTACGCCTCATCGTACAATCCCGTTCGGCATTCTTTGCTGCATTGCTGCATTTTCCATTGAGCTAGGCACGTTATTGGTGACGTGATGCAAACAGACAACTAGGAAGGATACGAGAAAAATGGAAAGGTGCATTAGCGTTGATGATCGTTTCATTCGAGTTGAACAATAAAATGTGATTCTAAATTAGAGATGTGAATATTGAATTAAAAAGGAATCGACGAATTAATTTTTTTTTACGAGCGTGCTATTAACTTCTGTGGCTTGATTCTTTTCGGTGACTTTTCACTCACTCATGAATTAATTCATGAGTTGACTTTTTAGTCATATCACTCATGAAAGTGAGATTTATCTCATATGTTATTATTCCTGACAGCGACTATTTACTCACTCATTAGTTAGCTCATGAGTCATTTCACTCACGAAAGTGTGATTTGACTCATGGATTATATTTTTGATTAAAGTGTCTTTTAACTGACGAAATGTTGGCGTCAATTTAAGAGTAAACTCATTGATATGACTTATTCATTCAATAAGCCTAAATTCTCTTATTGAATTCCCTTTATAAATTTATATCTTTAAAAAAACCGCTTACCTATTTGAGGAAATTGTCTCATTTCATTTAATATAAGGGATGGAATAAATTTTCCTTTCTGGAGCTTATAATATTTTTTTTCCATAAGATTTAATTTTATGTACAGCTCCCGCACTCCATAAACTAATAATTAGCAGAATTAAAATAGTTCAAAACAGTTAATGATCATCCAGCAGCTAACATTTCCAGCTAAGCGACACTCGCCATCGGCCTTGTTAAGTAAAAAACCATCATCAATTAGAATGAAGTCGCTGAAAACGATTCGTGGCATAATTTATGAGCTTCCAGGCATCTCGTCCTGGTAAACAGCCCTCAGGTTCCATCCCCTTGAAGCCCATTCTTTGCCGGATAAAATACAAAAAGAGGTTTGCAGTTTATGCAACTGTCTGTTGTGATCACTTTTAATGATTCACAATTCTACCGGCACACAGCAAACGTAATGGGTCTTGTTTTTTTCGGTTTGGTTCCTTCCCAATAGTTCTCATTTTGTGTGCATTTTCATACACGGAAACAGAAACTCAGCAACAGGACAACTTCACAGTTCAAATTCCCTCGGGAGCAATCTTCCAGTCGGCCAATGGCATTCGGTTTCCGGTTTGCATCTTCGTCGTTTACCTTTACGATTTCATCATCCATTGTAGTCTTTTACCGCCGCAATTGATACCACCCGGGGTAAGCAGTTCCGGGTTTATGGGCCTCCTAGTTCCAACCGACCCTTCCAACCCAGCTGAAGTCTTTTCCAAATTCTCAAGGCTCAATGGCAAACATACACAGAGACATACCCGCCAGTTCTCATGCACATGGGCATATTGGTTGGGTATAATAGATTAATTGACATTATTTATGGACATTTAATTGCTACAAATAAGTGACACTAGAGTGAAAAATTATTATTGCTCCCATTTGAAGCGAAGTGCGCTCCGTTTAGAGAACCCCTCCTCTCGGACGGCTGGAACACAAAGCCCCGAATCGTTCGCTCAATTGACAGAGATGAAAAGCTCAAGAATCAACGAAACACCCCGGGATGCGTTGCGTATCTTTACCTGGCCAAAAGGTGCTTACACTGCTGAGTGCACATTGCTACCGACATGATATCCGATTCGGGGCACGGCAGGATGTGACTCCGCTGGCTCTGGTTATCCCTTTTTAAATCTGTACCGAGACACTGCCTTACAACCCCCTGTATTCGGCATGGTTTGAGGAACAATTTTTCAATGGTCAATTATGTTGTCCCCGGTTAAGCGAACGGTCAGTGTTACCGGGTTTGGAACTGGAGCTTCTTTTTTAAGTGCGTCCATAAATCACAACCGCTGAGTGGACGAACGGGACCGGACTTCCCATTCTAGCGCCATCGTTGCGTGCAACTAAAGGGTCGTTATTGTCAACTGGTGATATAATTATTATGCTAGAGAGAAAAGAACAATTGCAGTGATAAGACCGCTAGGAATTTTGTGATCGATTTTTACTTATAGATTTCTTTGGGGAATTGTTTTTCAATTTGTTGTATTCGTCAAATCTTCGCCTCTCAAAACCGCGTCTTTTATTGTCAATATTTTGTTACTTCTCCAAACTTTTGCTTCCAACAGGTTATCCACATCTGTAAAACATCAGATGCCGAAGAATCCTTCAACCTTGAGAGTCCTTGGACTGCCCACGAGAGTTATTGGACAAACGAGATCAATGATGATCACTTTCAGATGCCTTACATGTTGACAGATTTTTTCCCGAGCCATCATGCTGACAGCGGCATTCTGGGGCCATTAGGCAAGGATATTCTGGTGCCTCAAACTTAAACCAATGTAAACTCCTCAATACCCACCTATTCACAAACTTACCCAATGCCCAAGGCCACTGGAGTCCAAGGTATCTCAAATTCTGCACCTAGTAGCCTAATTCTATTTATTCATTTTACTCCTCTAATCACCTTCAGTGATATTACTTCTTAAAAAATTTATTCCTTATTGTATGTTTTATTCCTCTTTTATTTGGCTTCTGTTTTTTATCTTACTTAACTTATCAAGTCAAAATATCAATATGGAGTATTCTTATCTTTACAACCATTAAAATTCAATACTTGCAATATTTCAAACTTGAGGTCACTTTATCCATGCACAAGGACAGCAAGGAAAGGATGAAATTATGGAAATGTCTCCGTAAGTGAAAACAAACCCAAAATGCAAAACATTCCAACACGCGCCCGGTATTCATTCGCTTTATCAAACATAACCACTTACAGTGTACGTTATTGCTCGCATGAACTGTCTTTCATTCGATCAATGGGCCCGGGTTTTTGCAATCATACCATTTGATCACGAGATCCACCAGGATCTCCGTTTCGCCTCCTTCACTCTGTCCCTAAATTGTGGCTCGGTGACTTCGGTAGTGGCTTTGGTTGCGATTAAATGCCCTCAGCGGCATCCCAGCGGCTTTTGCTTCATTTTTCGATCGGACAACAACCGCACCAATAATTGAATCTGGAAAATATGGTAATAAAGGTGTATCCTCCTTTTTACTGTCCCAGCACGTGTGCGCTGCATCGCCAGTCGGTGTGCTGGCGGTGCCATAAACCGCAATCCCGGTACGCCTTTCGGTATCAATTTGCCACGACTTTTAGATTTCCTTTCCGATCGTGTCGGGTGGTGAGTATGTTTTTCCAACTTATGCTACATTCTTTTTTTGTGTGCTTTTTTGTGCTATCCTTTCACTGAGCGATGTTGTTATTTTACTTCACAAATGTCCATAGTTCGATTGTTTTTTTTTTTGTTTTTCTTTTTCGGTGTTGGGTAAAGGCAATGGAAGTTGTGCACCTCCGTAATGCTCTTTTTGCATGCTCTAGTTGGAGCTTTTGTTGTTTATTCAAAACACGAACTTGGTAAACCTTTCAAAAGCTATACAAAATCGAAGCTTTAGAAGGTCTGCCAACTGCTAATAATAGTGATACTGCGATTTTTCTTGAAAGAATAAAGATCACGATCAATTGTAAGTGTTTATTCAATTGTTAAATAAAAAGGCTTTAGGTGGATTATACTTTTACCCATTTTCTACAAATTCGTTGCAAATGCCGGCCACAGCAGTGAAGAAAATGGGAAAATTATTTAACAAACCAGAACCAACTCTTCTTTTTAATATCTTCATCACACACACACATTCACCTTTGCTCTCGCTCGTTTACTCAGTTTTTTAATCGCTTATTCTATTTCTCTTGCTCCATTATAAAAAATAAAATCGTTTTATGGCAATAAAACTATTCCCATATCGATAGGGTACCGTTCACAACAATCGGAAAATCGGGCGCGGTTTGCAAGCGTCGTAAAAAATCCGCATCGAAAAACATCAAAAAACCGCATCCACTTTTATGCGAATGTTGAATGAACAACGACTACGACAAAAAATCCTACTGGCTGGTGCTACTGCCGAACATGGCCAAGGAAGCAATAAAAAATGGTATTTGAAAACCTTTTTGCAGGAGCCACAAAATGACAACACACCCATCCATTGCCTTCCAGCGCGGATATCTATTTTAAGGATCTTCATCTTCGATCGTTTCGCACCGATCCTGGGTGCTACTTTCTGCGAAACGCATACAATTTGGTTTCACGTGATTTTTGTTTTGCCGTTTTTCATGTGTCACCAACAACCCTTCCTTGAAACGAGGACATCCGAAGCATAAAATGGGAACGGGGAAAACCGTTCGACCACTGCGGTTTCCCCATCGCTGCAACCGAAAGCAATCAAGAGAACGTGGAACGTGGCTGTTATTGTTATTATGATTGCTTCACATCGCAATATTAAGGCATCGACGAGAGGCGGCCGGTCACACCTGAACCGGGAAGGCTGTCGAAAAACAATCCTCCCAAAATGAATGCCTCAATCGTACGGCCAGCACAAACTTCTTTTTTTCTTGTGAAGCAATGTGTACGTGAACCTGTCGCAATAAGCGAGCGTTGGGGTTGTGCTTCACTGCCTCTCGGTACGCAGCCTCAAAAAGAATACACCTTTATATGAACACCCTACGCTGGAAGGCGAAGGCGCATCGAAATTGCCATATTGGAAGCGGTTAAAGGTGATTGTATACGACGATTTTATGACCGATGAAGCTGTTGTCATGATTGTGTCGCTTTCGATTGCAAAACTCTTGCCACTGGGAAAAGGGGTTCAAATGGATTCGCGATTTTTGAACGTGCCATCGAACTGGCCTTTTTTATTCCTTCAGGGGAGTGAAAAACACTTTTCGGTTTGGTGCATGAAGACATACAATAAAGCGTCTCTTTCATTGATCAATCTTACGATTTTTGAATGTTTTTAAAAAATATCTCAAGTGTCTTAAAATTGGAAGAGATTTGTGACAACAAACTGAATGTTATGTGGAGTAACAAAAAACGTGAGAAAATATTTGTAGAGTTTGTAGAGTAGAGACTTAATAACCAAAACATGTTAATTCCATGGATATAGAAAAGTTTAAGATGTCTCATAGTATTGAGTGAATATGAGACTGGCAGATAGGAGCATGGAGAATTCTTGTCGGACGACGAAGAAGTGGTCAAAAACTGCTCTGCAGATTCGCACCCCTTATCACGTCGAAAGCTATCCAGCTTGGTTTGTTAGAGGAAAATCAACCTCCCACCGTATCTTCATTCTACGGCAAATCCTCCAGAAGACCTCTTCATCGACTTCCAGGCGACCTACGATACCTTAGTACGGACTGCGCTATGGAACATTATGCAGTAGTACGAATTCGCAACGGAGTTGGTACGATTGTTGAAGGCCACTATGGACGGTGTGCAGTGCAAAGTGAGAGTGTCGAACATGTTGGCCGGATTGATCGAACCTTATCGAGAACTGGGGCTAGGAGATGGACACTTCTAATCTACGTTGGATTGAGGATCAATGGGTCGAAGGGAAAGTACTTGTTTGTCTAAGGCTTCGGACGATGATAGAGTTCAATTGTAAAGCAGAATATCTGAAGACGGCGAAGACCTCGAGATCGTAGAGGAGTTTTAGAATAGAAGTGTATATTGGAAAACGGATTATTGAGGGTAATCGTTCCTACTGTGGGCTTCAAAACATTCTGAAATTTATAAGACTTCAGCAACATACGAAATGCACCATATATTCGTTCGGAAGACTAATAAGAGGACTAGTCCAGGACTATGTTGATGGCCGTGAGTGGAAGAATGAAGTCCTAGATCACGATTCCATAAAAAAAGATTTGAGACCTAGCTATGTCCAAAAGACGAGCTCATTAGAACGTGCTCAGAAAAGAAGAATTGAGTCTATGTTAAGCCTTCTGTGCATACTCAGTGTGGAATTGATAAGTTCTAAACGCTACAATTCGCAAATCATTGAATAACTGTCACAATTTACCATATAATTGAAGTAATTGCATACCAAATCAAATTTTTCATTTCCTTATTGGATTTAAAGCCTAGAATTCATGATATGAAGATCCAAAACAGAAATTGCTTCTGCTCAAGCCCTTGTGATGCTCTATTGAGTGAAACACTTTATAAACTCAAACATAATTTGGAATACCTATAAGCACAGTTAATTATCTACAACTTGTACCATGTAATGCATTCAGTAGTTCCCTATCGACTCTCAAGCGATCAAATCACTTAACCTGATCTATCCTTTAGCACCCATAACCAATCGTCGGAACTGCCATTAAAATCGTTCCAACAAACAACAACAGCGACTTCGAAACGCCCCACCATTCGCTTGCAGATTCGGCACCTTCGAGAAAGATAATCTAGTGAATTATTATAAATTCGCAACATCTGCATGGAATAGGTTCCGCTAGTCGTGTGCACACGCCCTGCCCTCCATCATACGAAGCAATCGTCGACGATCTGATTTATTTATCACCCAACACACACACACACACACAATTGTTCCCCCAACTGTATGCACCGGCAAGGCGGGATGGACCGGAGAACTTGAAAGTGCAATTTTATTTTTTTCTGTGCCAAATTTATTGATTTCCCTATCCAGAGTGGTTCGATCGGTGGAAATCGCCTAGGCGCCCTACGCGAAAGTGCGCCGATAGTGTGCCATAAATTCCTAATGCGCGTGACCTTGCTCAATCAATTTTTACCGCCCATTCGATTAACTTGCCGCGGGAACGGTACACCGTACGGTTGGTCGTAAAATTTATTTAAATTTTGCACAAACTTACACTTTTGCAGTTCGCGCTGGATGTTACCCAAATAGTGCAGAAAACGCTTGCAGTTCGACCGGTAGCGTCCAATTTTTCATGCAACACATGCCTAACCTATAACAAATTATTATTCACATCCACTCCGAACCGATCGGTATTTATGATAGAGTATTGTGAGGGAATTGAATTATTTAAAAAAATAAACCCTCCAACGCAGCAGTAATGCCGGATGTTGCTGTTGTTTGGGCACACAAAAATAAGTTATAGTTTTGGCTTTCGGAAGGGAAAAACATGTCTTTCTGATCGTGCCCAAGCGCACTTGCCCTGCCACGGTAGCCATTTGGCGTTAACATACGGATTAGCATATTTTTTTAATTAATCAAAGCACAATCGTTAATTAAAATGTCCATTCCTCCTAGCGGTAGTGATTCGCACAAAAAAAATACGGAAACAAATAATCCTCATTACACCGTCTCAACCGTCTTGGTTGACCGTTGGCTGAGGTGAAGAAGATGGCGAAAAAAAATCCCCACAATGCGTAAGTCTTTGGGTGAAACTTTTCTTCCCACCTTATCTTACCACCCAACTGGTAAAAGAAAATGTCACCCAGAGGACAGAGGAGGAAAAACCTGTCACCAGCCTATGGTGAGATTGGACACGGAAAATCGGGAGGGAGTCGGTACGCGAAAATTAAAAGCACAGTGCAGCACGCAAAAAAAACACAGTTATTAAAAAAGAAATCACAGCCAGAGGCTTAGTTGTTCGTGGCAGAAAAAAAAACCCAGAAGAGAAAAAAAAGAAATCTCCAAACCTGCCAACGCCATTTGTCAATGTTCTCGGTTTGACAAGGAAATGAAAATTAAAACACTTGGCGGAAAAATGGACGAACGGAGCTGCGTGGTAAAATTCACCAACAGAAAAAAACCTCCAATTCCACGTCTAAAGTGCTAAACACTAAAACAAAGTGCAAGGTTCTAGAGAAAGGAGATAGAAAAAATGGAAAACACCGTTCACGACCCCAGCACAATAAGATGCTGCTTGGAGTTCTGGAACCAACAAACCGGCAGCGACGCAACAACAATTTCCTACCGGAAGCAGCACAAAACAGACCCCCGGAAGAAGAAACATAATATCGGGGAAAATCTGTTTTTCAACGCTAATGTATTTGCCTGTATTCATAATTTATCATCCAATAATGACCCATCGTTTGCCTCGCACAATCGTCACGCTTCTGGTTCCGTTCGGTACCGGGTTGCCTTACGATCTTCGCCAAACCATCTTGGAGCAACCCCGGGAACGCCCGGAACCGATTCTTGCCGACTTCGCTTGTGCTCCCAATCAAAAGGCCACTTTCGTCCATTATTCAAATTCGATTTTCGATTTCGAACTCCATTTCCCGGCGGTTCCAACGACGCACAATTGCTGCAAGAAAAATGACCTCCCCTCCCGTGTGCTCCCCATTTTCTTTCTGCCTCCCTCTTGGGGTGCTTTGGTTTCCAATTTGGAATTGACTTTTGCACGGTGCTCCTTCCCAGCGCAAGGGGCGACAAAACCGGCCGCTGCCAAACTGTCAATTGATGGAATTGATTTCGCCTAGTGCAATTTTCATTTCCTTCTGCGACTGTTTGCCGCCCGTAACTGATGGCGTAAGTTGCTGCAAATCTTATTGCCCCCGGCTGGGGGACAACGAAGGAACCAGTAAGGAACCTTGATCAACGATAATTCTTCATTACAATCACCGTCGTTTTTCTCTCTCGCGCTTCCTCTCCTTCGCTCCACTTTAATGCAGCCATCCATTTGCAATTCTTTTGGAGTATCAGTTTCCCGCTTTTCGATAAGTATACCGATTTAGCAAGCAAAATCGGGAAAGTTTTTCCTTCCGCGGGCCAAACACCGAACCTCCGTTCGAAGAAGAAAACCGAAAAAAAACACCGAAGAAAAAAAAGAATAAACGATTTGGTGACGTTCCGTTATCGAAATATGAATTGTGCCAATTATGAAATTAAAACACATTTATCATTTTACCATTTTTTGTTTTAGCAACGGTGGACGAAATGAGGTGTTTGTTTCCTTTGGCGCAGGATCATTAATAACATGAGTGAGGATCATAATTATTACGCTTGTTTAATGTATTTTACTTCAGAATAGTTTTGATAAAAATGACGGAGAAATTGGAATTAATAATACAGTATTGATGAGGTGTCGATCAAGAATTTTATGATAAGTGATATCGTTCCTTACCAGGTTCCAAATATCTTGTAGGGATGTTCTTGGTTTTCTTCCGATTCAGGAAATTTGAACTACACCTCGGTTGCATAACATGCGGAAAATTTTCTGAAGGGGTCATGTCATGCGAATGGTACTGGACGACTCAGTCCGTGAAGTCTTTTGAGACCATCCTCATGCCAATGGAGTCGTGGTAGGATCCTAAACTGGATGCAGTGACGACGTTAATGCGTCTGCCATTAAGCCCGGGATATTGGATTGATAGACGAAGGCGACCTTGTAGAGTTTTGCAGACTTTAGCAGTAGACCAAGACCGCGAAGAGGTTGTAGCGACGGATAAGTAAGTAAAAACAAATTCTTCGTTTCCAGACTCCGATGATCGTTTTTCAGATTTGTCTCTTCTCCCCGGGGACACTTGTCACACTCGTCGAGGTCTATGTGAAGCCCCTACTTCCATTCCTCTTAGGATCTCCTTGGGGTTTATTAATTCTGACCCAGGTTTGACTGCAGCACAAGTATTGAACTACTGCCATTACTTGCATTTTAGTAAAAGCTTTGAATCATATCCTTGTATATCACGTATTAGTAGTTTTAGTAGTGCCTGGGAGTTACGCCATGAAATAGCCTTCCTCTATTTTATGTCCTCTTGAAATGTCCTCTAGCAATACGGCCTGGCCGTCAATGATGAATAAAAAAAAATGTCCTCTACGAATAAGTAAGTGAAACTCGACTCAATACTCGATACTCAATAGTTCCATTCCAGTCTTTCGTCTGTGTGAACAATTGCAACTAAGCAAACTAAGGAAATTTTATTTCAAAACTAATGATCTCAGTTGTCTGAAAGTAACATGTTCTGCAATACTGTGGGGTTTGTTGCTTAGGTTACAGATTCCTCGGACACCGAGAGACTCTCTCTTCAACGTTGGCCCCATGAGCTCCCTTCCATGAGATTCATTCTGAATCCCAAATTCTTCAAATTCTACAGACAGTCACTGCAACTCCTACCACAGATATGGCTGACATTTTTATTAATTACAATTTGATTTCAAACGACTAGAAAGCGACGATACTCTTTAACGAATAACGTTCATCTACTTAGCTACCATAGAAAGTTTATAAAAAAGCTAAAATAATTTACTCATTACCAGGTAAGCTTTTCAAACAAAACCACACAAAATGATGAGATGAAACTAAATCCGCCTTTTCTTAGAAATGTGTAAATAAAAGATATTTACACTAAATTGTTATCAAACGTCGCACGACTGCCATCGTTGCATTGTAACATTCCAAGCTGCATGCAACGCCACATGATTTTCTTAGAAAACTTTCATAAACCTCCCACCGACCGGTGGACCCTCGGTATAAGAGTGCGTGGCGAAGTAACAGACGCGATCACACTTCATCAACTCTCGTCTGGCAAAGTACCGTGAACGTGCGTGCGACTAACAATACGATGCACCGTCTTCTTGCAGTACTGTGTGGGGCTTGCTTCCTTCTCCCAGCCAGTGCACTGAAACATCACATTCTAACGAAAAGCTGGAATGAAGCACAAACCGATTGTCTCGAGTATCTACAGATCAAATCATCTCGTGTAGTGCCCTATCTCGCCCACCACTACGAAGATAACAAGACGACAAAGCAACTGATCTTCTGTATCGTACTGAACCTACGCATATACGAGTCAACAGAAAATGTGCTACGCGTTGAATTACTACGCCAATTCTTCAACCCCGACGTGGACGATACACTGTACGTGAACCGAACGAACGAATGTCTGCTGCGAGTTCGAAATTCTCTAAACGAAGACTGTTTCTACGGCAAAACGCCATACTTCGGTGCGATCGAGTCGGTACACGAGATGTTCCGATGTTTCTACCATTATTACGGCAATCTCAATCGCAATGCACCGCAGCTACCGCTTACTGCACTGGAAATGCAACAGATTCGGCAAGAGTGTGCTAAAATTGTCGGAATTCCTGAGGGATTGCTCAGGTGTGGATCGCACCTGAAAGATCATCCTGCGTACAGCATATTTTCCCAATGTGTTGTGCTGAGGAGTGGATCAACTGCGTTAGAATTAGATGATAATTCAATAAGAAGTTTTACATTGATCAAATCATGATCGTTTAGAGAGAAATTAAAGGTGAAATAAAATAAGTTTTTATAAGCATGGAAATTCAATGAAGGCAGAAATATCACAACTAACAGTTAAAATCGTTAATTGCCTTCACATAATTTTAAGCCCATTTATGAGTCTCAGCTAGAACAAGGATATAATATTCTTTGCGTATGGTTTCAATAATCGAATAATTTCTTCATTATAGCATAAATTGTATAGGAAGAGCAGTGAAATTACATCTCCTGTTTAGCACTTCCCTAAAACATCCACTATTCAAGATACTTCAATGAGGTATAGGAATGTTCGCAAGAGTGTCACTCAAGAACAAATCACCAATATTCTAAATATTCTGTATTTGGAGCACTCGAAAATAGTGAAGTAGATAGATCAACTTCAAAATCCTGATTAATTCCACCAAAAACCTCCAATTCTTCTATAAAACAAAAGTCGAAACTCTTTGAGGTTGTAACAATAATATTTACAGACATGTAATAATATGTTAAAGATAGGTAGCTTTGGAACACATGTTTTTCTTGGTTATTTAAAGTAAAGATTCATTTAATCTTTGGAGCTTTCCAACGTAGCTTTTCCATTCTTTCATTTCATACATTTTCAATTTCACTTTTAGTAGATTCAAGCTACTTCTTCTTCAAATAAATAATAACATTTTCTTTATTCTCCCTTCTCCATATCATTTTAAGTATTATTTTCATCTCATCTTCTTCTCGAATAAAGCTCCCGTACCTGAGACGAGTTTTTCGTTCTAATGCATTTTCATTTACGGCATTTTCAACTATGGCCAATAGCAAACCGATAAGTTATTCAAATTGTCCAGGCATCAAAGAATACTTACCATGCATTTGTGTGCAATAATTTGTCTTGATGTCTTGATCGAAGAAATATAAAACTCATTATACGAGTGCCGAACTGCTGAACTTGTACCTTCGCACAACAGGACACCTAATCTCACCTTCGCCAACTAAAGGCAGCCGGGTATGTTAACACCCTGCACCCAACAAAAATGTATTCTTTCTCGTCTTTTTTTTCTGCTCTCCACATTTTTGTCCTCTAATAGTGCAACATTCCATTTGTGCAGACTGAGGTAGAAGATTAGGAACTACCAACACTCCCTCCGTGTCCCACTCCCTCACGACTAATTTGGTGTGCAACCATTACGCTAAACACCGGTGGGGTACATTTCACCCTACCAGAACAAATGGTTTGATCATTTAAATTTATCAAAAATAGTTTTGCACCAGTGCGCACAAACTACAATCTAATGCCGGTGTGTCGTGTTGTCGTGGTTGTCAAATTGGGTGCTCCACTAAGAGGGGGCACATTTTTCTGCCGGCTCACAAATTTTATCGCATTTATTTGCGACAAATGTTGTTGGATGAGTGAGTGCACAGTTAGAACATACCGGGTAACTAAAGGGGGAGAGTAGGTTCTTGCGTAACATCAATCTAATTGCAGTCTGTCGCAATTCGATTGATTTGCATCCCGGAAATCTACCGAGTAATATGATTGATGCAATGTCCTATTTGAAAAAACAAAAACAGAAGAAAACTAGAATTTATTTTTAAATTATTTTGTACTTTTTAGAATCTTTTAGAGATTGCATTAAACTAACTATTGCTGTTGAATTGATGCAGTTTCCCTAAATGATTAGGGGAAAACAAATTTACAAAACAATCATATTTCATTTTCCATCGTTTCACTGTATATAGCATTTTAATTGGATAATCAAATGGTGTAAACACTAGCTGTAAACAACGCACTGTTACCGATGCACCGATCGCATAAAATCCGACTGGCGCCGGAAAGGAAAACGCCTCCACGCCACGTGTCGGCCACGTGTCCCGGATGCTGTGCTGCGTGGCAATCAAGGGCGGAAAACACCACGCAAACTGCGTCTTCCCAAAAGAGTTAACTTCCCATCGGTCCCTAAACTAAATTAACCGAAACCTCTCGACCGCGGGAAACAAGTGTCACCAAGGGCGGACGTGGCGGAGTTGTCGTTACGCGATTCGGTGTCGTAAATCTGCATCAACAACACATTAGAAGAACTTACATATTTTTACACCACCCTTCCGAGGTGGTGGTGGTTGGTTTTCCCTGTTTGGAAAGCTAAACCCCCAGCCCCAGTAAACAAATTAGATGCGCCTGCCAAGAAACACAAACCGCACCACCGCATGCAAACTAAAACAACACACAAAACAAACAAAAAGCTCAATTCATTTACAGCAAACGTTACGTGGTCAGTCGTTTCACAACTTTTCAACGAAAGACAAATTTTCGTACGAAACGGTAGCGTAGCTAATTAAATTATAAACACATTTGCCTTTCTGATGCAAAAAAGGGATAAACTTTGATGCTACTTATGTTGCTTTGCTTCTCGACTAACTGTACGGCCCCAATTGGACCCATAATATGGATGTTTTTGAGGTTTCAAGTTCCTGCTTTTCCCAAAAAGGGAGACATACAGCGGATCTGGATGCGTTCGTGCCTAAATGGAAGTGTTAAAAAATACTGCTTCACTTGGCATCGTGTTAATGCATTCGCAAATTGGAATTTATTTTGCGTCTAGCACGCGTGAACCAAAGGGGCCACCAAGAAGGGCTTGACACACAGTATTTGAATGGCTTTGTGGTTTTCTTTCTTTCGGGCGAAGTCCGACCAGAGACTGGGAACGATGGTGAAGCTAAATTTATGATTCGGTTACGGTTTTACACTCAAGGGAAGAAAAAAACCCAGATCGTTCACTTCCGCACACATCGGTAAGAAATCGGCCAGAAAATCTATACATGTCGGGTTAGTAAATTAGTGTCCATTATCGAAATGGAACCAGGCGTCTCCGACAAGACGGTGGGTTTGAGAATTTGAGTTAAGAGCTGTGTGGTCAAACAACTTACATTAGAAGAAATTAATAAAATCGTTCCAGCCTGGTTGTAAAATATATTCTTCCTGGACGTAAATAATTCATTCCGGAAATTATTTTTTCAAAAACCCAAAACGGAAGCATTTTATGTCGCCTAGAACTGGTACAACAATTTGTTAACAATGTGCAGTAATTGTAAGCTAAAAACCTATTGTTGATGTTGCTCCAACTAGAAATAGAAACAAAACCACCAAAGGCAAATCCATTCGATACACCTCATCAAAATGTACATACATGATCAAATGCTGTTCAATATATTCAGCAACAATATTTATTATGTCGTGCAGCGGATATGATGGTATCGCCGGCAGGTATTACACGTGGGTTTCGGGCGCATAAATATGCCTGCACGTGTAGTACGGCACCGTTACAATCGTGTGCTCGTTTTCGATCGGTTGTAAAAATTCCACCTCCGGGATTCTACCATACCGGTGAGGATGTGAGGGTATAAATTATGTTGCTTCTGTGTGTTGGCCGGAAGGTGGAAGGGCGGAATGCGAAATTCAATACAAAGAATGCTCATGAGAGGGAATTCTATAATATCGTAGTTGATCGCTTCTAACGTTACATTTATTGGCGTAACACCTGTCGGTGAACGGAATGTGTGAATGTTTGTTCCATTCCTGATTAGTGTTTTGGGGGAATTCGAACATTGTTTGTTGAAAGAAAAACGAAAACTCTACAAGTATATTTAACAGGTTATCACTAATAACTGTAGACTTGGTAAGTTGATAATTAAGACTTCCACGGGTGTCAATCAATTATTCTGGCGCTTCCTTGAAGAATTCTCAATAATATTAGGGATTATTGATTTTCAAAACAGCTTCACATATGACTGCCTCCATTAATTTAGGTTAAACATAAGTATTCCGGCTCCTTTTTTATCCTCCTGACATAGGAGAACCAAACACCGTTGACGACTATGACAATTGCTTCCTTGAGTAACTCTCAGAGACATCAGAGCCACCAAGAGCGGCCACCAGCATTGTAGGTCAAACATGAGAATTTCAGGTTCCTTCTTTATCCACTCGACATAGTAGAGAAAAAACCAATGGCGTCCATGTCAGTTCAATCAATTCAACTACATCCTTGAAGAACTCTCGGGGATCTCGTTATTGACCTTCAGGACATGGTCACTGATGGCTGCATTCAAAATGAGTATCTTCGGCGACTTCTTTGTACTCTGGAGCAGCGACTGACCAACACCATTGGAAGCTCCAGGCAGAATTGATGTTGGGACACACCACTAGCAGCCAAAACTACTGCATAGATGCAGTTGAATGTCACGAAGGAGGACAGAGAGTCTTGTGAACTTTGACGATATTCAGGGCATCAACAAATGAAGAATGTGTAGAATTCGGGTTCAGTAGATGTTAGACCATCTTGAATCAACCAATTTAACATCAAAACTAGGGGAACGCCCTAAGATCCGCTACTATTCGGGACAAAGAAGAGATGTAAACCGGTGATATCTATGTCATCAACGTAAGTTCTTCCCCAAACAATCTTCTTCTTCTACGGCACTACAACCTCGAGAGGCCTTGGACTTCAGTGACTTGAATTTACCCGTAACAGGAGAGTCAGTCCTGCGTAAAGGGGAACGGTTCCAATTGGACTCGATCCCCAAACCACCCTCAACAATATTTAATCGTAGGCCATTTTATTCATCTAAGTGAAAAAAATATTTTTCAAATAATGAGCAACTTTATCCTTACTGTAATGAAAGCAAAGGGGTGAATGTGGTCGATTTCAAGAAAATTTTTACATTGAAAAGCTGGAAATATTAGTATTTACACACGCATTGTTGCTCATTGAAGTGTACTAACATCGTAGAGCAATGGAAACATTAACTACACGACAGTTCATAAGCCATGTTCCGGAATATATGAGCTGATGGATCACCGCCTGAGTTTGAGTGATAAGTTCATGATCCCTCCACAAAACCATCGCTAGCAGTTTGTCATTCCGCTTTTATGTGTGCCCGTTGGCGATGTTTTATCAGTGTGCTGGAATCGATGAAGCGCATACCGCATGGTTCACACTGATACGGCTTTTCGCCGGTGTGTATCCGTCGATGGATCACCAACGTCGTGTTGCGTTTGAACGTCTTGGAGCAGAAATCACATGAAAACTGTTTCTCGTCGCTATGGACCAGCGCGTGTCGATCGAGACTGTGCTTGTAAATGAACGTCTTATCGCACAGCTCACATTTGTACGCCGGCGTTCCCAGATGTTTCGTTTCGTGATCCTTTAGCGTAAGCTTCTTCTCAAACGTTTGCCCACAGTGGGAGCAGACGAACAGCGGTTTGTTCTCCCGATGGCTGTTGTACTGATGCTTGCGCAGCTTGAAATCGGTCGAAAATTTGCGCGGACATTGTTCGCACTCAAACAGCTCAAGCGTAAGCGAATGATCCTCGGTGAGATGGCGCAGCAGCTGATGATCGACACGGAACATTTTGTTACAAATCTTGCACACGGTGTCTGATTCTTTCGCCTTTTTCGTCTCGCTCGGTTTAACGGTCGAACGGCGATGGAACGCCTGGTGACGGATGCTTTTCTCGTACGTGGTAAACATTTTCGGACAAATGTTACATGGGTAGAGGGGAATCTTAAATTCCGCGTGATCACGTTCGAAGTGACGCGCTAGAAGGGAGTTGTTGTCAAACTTCCTGTTGCACACCTGGCAAATAAGTTGATTTTTTGCCATGGCGCTCACATTTCTGGTTGCACTGGAAGGGGACTTCCGTTCTCGCGTTTGTTTGCGTGCATTTTTAAGCATTTGTACATCCTTCGAATCGTGACTGCATCCGGATTGGATGTGTCGCCGTAATTTGCACGCAAATGCAAACATTCGGCCACAAAATTCGCACTCATGCATGTTCCGTACCTTGGTCGTATGTTTCTTCTTGTGCGCGTTCAGATGTGCCTTGATCATGAACTCAGCCGGACATAGTGCGCAGCGATACGAGCAGCAAACCTTGTTGTGCTCGCGCAAAAGCGTCTCGTTACAGTACTTCTGTGGACAGTACAAGCAAACGAACGGGTAAACGTGTTCGATAAGGTGCCTATTCACCTCGTTCAGTGAGTAAAATTGAAGCAGACATTTATCACAGTGGAATGGCAGCAAATCCTGGTGTACCATACCTAAATGTTCTTCCAGCGTGGTCTCCGAATCTACGGCCTCCATGCATATGTAGCAGCGGAAAATCGTTTCATCAAAATAACCTTTACCATCCAGTGGTGCGTCTTCTACGTCAACAATTTCGTACGAGTTCTCGCTGTGTTGTTCCGAGTCGGTTTCTGCCACATCTGAAACATTATCGTCTCGTTCCACGATGAGTTCTTCGATCATATTAGCATCATTCGCATCGTTAGTCTCCTCCTTTTCCTCTTCTATCATCGCATCCATGTCCAGATCGCTTTCGTTTAGTGTCATCTCTTCGCACACCAGCTCCTCTTGCACAGGGTCCTCCTCAGCATGATCTTCCAGCTTAATAATTATGTCAGGTGGATTACGTTCCTCTTTTAACAACATATCCGGTTGCAGCATATCCATATCCGTCTTCACTACCAGCTCTTCGATGACATATTCGGTGGACATGTTATTATCGTTTCCCTTCGATACATAATGTTTGCCACTACTGTCTGTCGAATCGGCTTGCAAATGGATGCGCTTGTACTGCCTGTAAAACGTGAGAGAAGAAAGTTAAAAACAAAACAACTCTTCCATACAAACGTTCTTTTGCCGTACGTCCAAAGTACATCGAATATCCGATTTTTCTCATATATCTCTGCCCGGATATTTTCTATCACGCGAATTTCCTTTATGCATTTGATGCATGCGTTATGGAAAGGCCAATTCTCTTCCAGCTAAAATAGACAAAACGGTTACTGTTGCGTAAAGTTTCACTCCAAAGAAAAGCGTACTCACGTCTATCTTGAGCAAGCCAACGATGACGTTGGTCAGCTCGTTTACCGTCAAAGCATCTTCGAGCGGTTCCAATTTCTCCTTATTTCCCAAACACAACCGACACGTTTGGTTCGATAATTCGTATGTTTGACCAGGTTCGGGATGCATTTTCTTTCCCAAGTTGCGTATGCAACAACAAACGGCTACCAAAGTAGAAAAAAACAGTAGCTCTTCTCGCGCTTGGGAAATAAACATGAACGCTGTCACAACAATGGCCAGATGACATCTTGCACCAAGGTGTATAGATGTGCTCTAGAGCAAAACTGAGCTTGATGAAAAACAACAAAAAGTGCCGGTGCTGAAGAAGCGCATTGGGGGATATATTTATTTTATTTATATTGTTGGACAAATTAGGTAATAACGACCAGAAACGAATGAAAATTTAGAGATACTAGGCGTAAAATAATGCCTAATAAAAGTCGTTTTCTTTGGAAATTGCGCAAATTAGGTAGAACAAAAATATGACCAACACCATGTGTTCCATGCGCCCGCTGTGGTTGTCACAGCACAACAAAGCGCGATTGTCAAAACGACGCTGTTTTTTGAAAAACAACGGCAAAACCCGCCATTATACCTGCCGCGGCATTGTTGCTGTAATTTGTGTATTGTGTAAAGTAATTTCATTTTTGTGCCAAGTTTTGTAGAACGTGACGAAAGCCCAAATCTAGTGCAGCAGTGCTTGTGAGTAGTGCTCGGTTAAAGGGTAGTGTTATTTTCGTACCGTAACACCCAGTGGTTAGGTGAGCCGCGCTGTGCACAAAATCGATTGCATCTCCGGTCCGGTGTGCTAACGTCCGCTCGATTTGCGGCTGAGTTTTCTCATCAATCACGGTGCAGAGAATGAGCTCCGGTGTCCCTAAACTTAGCACCTCGCTGGACGAAAGTCAGCTCAGCCAGGTTCGGGAATGTTTAACCAGCTTCGCCGATAATACGTAAGTAAATGCACATGTACCGCACACTTTATTTCATACCAATGTGAAAGCCCTAAATGTCCCGGATTACGCTTGTTCTTCGACACGGTCTAGTATTTCAAAGTTTGGAGAGATGCGTTCGGATTTGATGTCATGCTTTGCCAACAGCTGATCGCATCTTGCACAGTGCAGATACTCACTGGTGGGTTCCGACAAAAACCACGACAAACAGCAAAGTGGCCAGCAAAACAGGAAACATGCAGCTACCGTCGATGACCAGGTCACACCATTTGCGTGCGATCGAACGATCGGTATCTGATGGGCACCACAATCCGGACAGCAGACCGGTTGTCCTCCCGGGCGCCAACAACTCAGTGACGTTTGATAAAGAACTGAACGTTGTGATTCGATCGAAACATGCCGCGGTCGCTTTCGGTTCGGTGTTGGCATCTGTTCAGCATCATCCGTACTGCTGCTGCTTGTGGAGAAACTATCGTGAGGATCACTTGCCCGCGATCCAATCCTTACGCGCTGAAGTAATTCTTCAGTTTCAGAAACACTTTCGCTAGAAGAGGAATGGTTAATATCCATCTCCTCATGTTTGCCATCAGCTTGCCCTCCATTCGTCACTGTTGTCGTATTCGAACCAGCCGGTGCACGATAACTCAGCATCTCCGAATGTTCGTTTTGCAGGTGCGCCAGCAGTTTTGTTGTGTCTCCACGCTGGCATTCAAATAGCAATCCACAGAACACGCACTTCACACGCAGAGTATTCATCTCTTGCCGTGTCTAAAATATTGATGCTGTTGCCACCGAATTACCTGTTGTGCTTTTGCATAGCAGGCTATGTTTGCTGTGAAATTGATTTGAGTAAAACAAATCATCTGCCTATAATTGGTTTCTATTCCTTATTTTATTTAAGTATGGTAATTCAGTACAATTCAAAGCAATGAATTAACAAAAATCCTTCTTTTGTGTAGTTAAACACACATGCCAGCCACATGCTGGAAAAGTAGAAGAAAAAACATCTGTTGTGCAAAGGAAACACATTTCGAAGGAGGAGAATTTCCTGTTTCCTGCGAACTACCTGAGAATAGGCCACCGTGCACAATGCTTAGAACGATCCTTTTTCGTCCTCTCGTCGATTTTCCTTTCTATCGTCCGTGTTTTGAGTGTATTGCTATCATGAACCTCGCCTGATGGCAGCCGGCTTAAAGGCGCTTCCGATTACCACGTGCATAGATATGCTACCGGGTCATACCAAATCCAACCATGTGTCTGCTCACGCATCAATAGTGCAGCATAGGAACAGATTTCTCCATCGCAGCAGTCCACTTCCAAGCGGTATGTTTTGAACTGCACAATTCCGTTGCATGTGCGTCTGTGTGTGTGTGTCCCCTCTCTTCCTCTTGCCACGCTCGATCACATCTGTTGCATTTGAACCGCGTCATTGCACGCACAGTGTGTTCAATGTGCCATGGCCCAAAACAAAATCAAGCGACATTCTCCCTGCACACCCGATGGCACCCATTTTTATGTTACGGGTTCGGCCTCACGGAGCACATCATCTTCGTAGTCGTTTTCCACCGTGCACAGAACATAGGGTCCATACACACAGGAACGGTTTTGTGCCACGTGGTAGTGGTAGTGTTTCGCGTTATTTTAGGGAGCGTCGCCGTCTTCTTGTACGCGCGCACACTTTTATCTATTTATCCCGGTCATTCCAACACAGACACACAGGACGACGGCACGCTCTCCGTCGCGATGACGATGAATGCTGCTGTGAGCTACACCGCCTCGTGCATCGGTTGCCGTTTATTAGTATTCACGTGAAATCTCCCAAGTACAGATCGCGGAGCGGAACACGCGCGGTCCCGTGAAGATATTACGCTTTTACCCCACGCGCACGCTTTCGCATAATCGGTTCAATATATTGCTTTTGCTCTGCTCCGCATAGTTCACACACCCTGTGTTATTTCGGTTGCATTTATCACGGTGTACATTTAGTGAAAATTCTCTGTTTTTTTTGTGTTTGCTGTGTCGGAAATTACTGGTAATTCTGTCGGTTGATTTGTTCTGTAGCAGTGACGAGGAATATAACAAAACGACGTTCTCTGTTGTGGCGAATCAGGCAGAACCGTATGGAATACATGGTGTGGACCGTACTGGTGGTGATGATGTGGTTTTTTGATTGCGAAATTAGATAACTTCTTCCGTTTGTGCGGTCTTTTGCAATCTGCAGTTCATGCTGCTACACTTTCTGTGAAGAAAAATATGTTCCATGTGTCTTCTAATATCCGTATGTGTGCGAGCGTGTGTGTCGGATGATATTGTAAATCTCATGGCCTTCGTGCTATAATTTGAATGCATCCCTCTAGTGTTTGACATTTTTATCAAATTAATATAAATGTCAGTTGTCAACTGTGCAGTTTTCATAACAAACAGAACTCTTGTTTAGTTGTAATCTCGTCCAAAATATATCTCAGAAACAGAACTTTCTCTAAAACCCAACGGAACACATCACCCCTTTGCTCATCCAATTGTGCTCGTGCGTTTATGTGGTAGTGTTGGAATTAGTATCGCTACACGGACGTGCATGGGGTGTGGTGGTAATTGGTGAAGGAAGGATGCTGGGCCACTGGGTATTGCTCTCGCCCTTTCGGATGATGTTGCTCTCGGCACAGCAGCATGCACCGACCATGCGCAAATGATGGAACCAGCAACACACAACACGTTATGGCCATTTTTTGTGTGGATTTTCCGGATACTGTATTCCGATGACAGTACACACGCGAAACTAATTAAAAAAGTGCCATATAATTTACGACGCAAGAACCAAACGTGCTCTACGGGCAAGTGAGTTTAGACAGTCTTTAGTTGCTTCCGTGCCAAAAAATGTCCCACGAGTGATTAAAGATTGTAGGAATGTTTATTTAACTTTGCCCGCCAATATGGCAGTGAGGGTGACGTACACGCTTGGTGGAAACAAGATTGTAAACAAAACCTCGTCACTGCCGCCGAATGGGGAGAATTTAAAGGAATGAATGTTAGTGCAAATATCATTCTGCTGACGGACGGTGAACGTTGTACAAACAAATAGATAAATATTCTGAACCTTCTTTCGGTCAGCCAACAGATAAGTTCACTTATCTTGGCCTGCAAATTTCTCAAACATCATTGAGGAATGTAATGGGATTAAAGACGAATACTGCAGCGCTTTATTCCCTCGAGTGCGTCGTTATTTGCATTTTAACCGAGATAAAGATCAAGAAGGTAATTAACAGAACAGCAGTACCGTGCCAGTGAAGTCTTCTTATCTTTGGTGCAGAAAGTGCTTGTTTGCAATACATCGATAAAGTGCAACCGCGTGCACGATCAGATCGGATCCAAGGCAAGGATTTCTAAAACTGTCTGCAACACAACAAAATCCCTTCGTCTTGGTATTGGTGTTTCGTGTTTATTGATGAGTCATCAGTGTGCCGCTCAACCCGAGCCTCATCTATCCGTACGCGTTCCCCTTTGAAATGCAATGAAAATGGTTTCTAATCCCAAATCGGTCGTACGTGCCTGTAACGGCATGGGAAATGCACAACCGTAGCAACTGATTTCGTTCACAAGAATAGAGGACGTTAACGCGTTTGTTTCGTGGTAGTGAGACGCAAAAGGCGGAATGGCAACAGGGTTCTCATTCTGGTGGTCAAGGTTTTCCTTCCTTTTGTTGGAAAATGTGGAGCAGTTTAGTTTAGGGGGAGCGGACAAACAACGACGACCTCTCTATAAATCGATGACCCTCAACGTGTGGAGCTCTGTGGATGGTAAACGTTTGGAACATTTCTATTTTCGGTCTGATGAGCCAGATATTTGCACATGGGAGTCGTAAAATGTATTATTGCGAATCGGAAAACGTAAATTTATCGAGATTTTTGGTGATCAGAAGATACTAATAGGAACAAAAATTCAGATCACACCCCAACTAAAGGTTTGAGTAAAATAACTCCACAAAATGTTCACTTAATATCGTCTCTATAAAGTCTTCCAACTATCTCCTCCTTCTGCTAAATCCCAAAGGATTTCTGGATTCTTTGTGTGGTGCAACGCACGGTTTGCATTTGCCATGCGAAGCACTGAATCGTGGCAATTAATTTACCGTGTTTTAATTAGAACCTTTAGTAAGAGACGACCCGAAAGCACCATTCATTCGGCTGACGGGCGGATGTATTGCTACGCCGTACGGTTCTAGCGATCATCTTGCGATCCTCTAGGGCAGCAGAGTGGCGTATTTCGTGTGCGGTCCATTTTCTTCCCTTCTCGTTTTCATTTTCACTCTGGTGACAGGAAAATGCATATCCAATGACAGCCCCTAGAGTGAGGGACATACTAAGAAACCACCTCTACGATTCCAGATGAGCGAAAACAGAAAAGAAACAGAAAGTAACGATACATTCGTAGTGGAATCTCCAAATTTCCATCCACACGGTGGTGGGTTTACAAATGGCCTCAATGAGTTCAAAACCCGCATTTTTTTCGTATAGGAATGAACCGAAACGAACGAACGCATCACGTCGGAAAAGGATGTTTGATCGACAGTGTGGGGAAGTTTTTTGAAAATTTTTAAAAATAACAACACCCTTTGCCACCACTTTCATCGCACCCCTCCGACCATGAATGCTGTGTCGGTGGCGGGTGGGCCATCATATCGTCAGTGTTGGTGTTGAATTCTCGGTTTCCTCGGCCGGATGTTACGTTTTCGTGCATCATAACGCCATCCACGAGAGGGCGGTGATCTATTGTAACAGACGTGCGTGTTGTTCTGCGCGATCAAAGAGAGTGTGGGAGCCACGAATCGGATGCCCCATTCTAGCTGCATCTCAGCCGTTTCTCGATGCCAATCAAAACAAACTATAAATTATACGCAAATATGTTAGTTGGACACGAAAAAGACACATGGAGTGTGGTAAAGATCACTTCTGGTTAGAGTTTGAACTGTAGATGCGTCCTTAAGCATTTCGATCAAATTGTTTCTTGGGTAATTCCCTACGGAAAAGAATGGTTGTCCGCTCGGAAGGATGCGTGGGTGTTCATCGCACAGCTGCTTTAATATTGCCACCTCTGGGAGGTTCCATAAAATTTAATGTAAACATGGTACGTAGCGCATGGCGTTCATCCCCTATTGGTGATATTTATAGTACCACGACGGTGCATGGTTATATACCTTCCCCATAGTCACGTTTCAAAACAAAAGCCAAAAATGTTATCAAGACTTCCAGACTGTCCACTGTCACAAATCTTCCAAAGTCCCCCTAACGGGGAAAAAATGGGAATTGTTTAGAAAACTATGTTTAGAATCTGGATCTCTAAGCTGCAACGAGTCGTTTAAATCAAATTTTAACGAATCACCCTAAATTGCATTCCTTACCATACCATCCTAATACCATCTTAGTGGTGATAAATTTGTACGATGCACTTAACATATCTTCGCCATTTGTCGATCGCTTGGTGGAACTCTCGTAAGTTTTGTCCCTCAAGAGTCCCTTGTTGGAAGAAGACGTCCAAGACTAAAACGAGAAAGTAAATCCCGCATCTCATCGAAGATACGGTACGATCTTCTCCTCCAATGGTTCATCACTGGAATTTAGTGGGATTTGCTCCCAGCCGATAATAGCGTATTAGTGTACCGATCTAATCTTGTCAAATTCCGCTGCCCGGTTTGATGTTAGAAGCATCTCTTCTCAAGAAAGCAAAGTAAAAAAAAACTATCAACTGAATGAGCTGTTTATTGCATTTTTCCAACACCGAGTTTTTACGGCTTTATACACACACTCTCGAACGAACGAACGAAGCGATCCACGGTTGTATGTCCCACCGGCGAGATGTGCTGTGTGCGAGATGTCTAAATTTAAATCACAACTTCTCCTGCGTGCAGAGTGGTAGTATTTCGTCCAATCCATCCATCCATAGTTTATCCGCACGGTGTACGTGCGTACGGCGGCGGTATCTTTGGTTGCGTCCACGACCTCACCTAGCTTTACGCCCATAGCTGAGGTGCTGGTGTCGTCTTTTCTTCATTGGTTTCCCGTTGGTCAGAATTTACCTTCCCGTGTAGCCGGCGGTATTTCGCGTGTAACACACGTTTTTCGTTTGAAGTACATAACTCCCAATCCGATCTTGACGTCTCCCGTTCCGGGTAGACATCTTCAAAGAGGGCACCCCGACACATCGCAAAAGATCGCCGTGGGTCGTTTTTTTTTCTCACTGTTGAACACGTGTTGCGTAATCTATCATCTCGATTGGAACGTTGCACACGTGGCACGCAGTACCACCGGACGCGGCGGAATTGAATCGAAATCACTG
>KB663610.1:7233867-7278376 GCA_000349025.1 Anopheles minimus
CGTCGCCCGGCAGTAGTTTGTCCATACCGTACGATCGATCGTGTGTAGTGGCAGCACACCCATCCTACGCATCATCCACGCCCACGTGGCCGACTTATTTCCTTCATTTGATTCTTCTGCAGAGAGGGGTATCGCTTTTTTTTTTTGTTCTATGGAGACGTTAATTTTTGTGTAATTTAGAATTGACCTGTGTGAACCACAAGCGTTCCTAAAAAGGGGAAACAACTCGTATGCAAATAGCTGTTGTAGCTGGAAGGAGATGTAAAAGTATAAAGTTTGAGAGCAAATTAGCGGAAAACATTATTCTTCCCACCACGTGTTGACACTCTACTAGTCAATTTGAATTACACAGTTTATGCTAATCAACTTGCAAAAGTGCGCCGCACACGATCACCTTCGCGGTTGATCGCAATAAAGTGTCTTGTTGTCTTGCAGGAGAGTATGTTTTTCCGAAGTGCTGTTGTCTACAATAAAAAGAAAAGGAAAGATAAATGGTGCCAAAAAATCTTGCAGGTACTAAATCCGGCTGCGCCAACGAAGAAATAGTTCAAATAACCATTTTCAAAGTTCTCACGACACCGTGTCGCCAACCGCGCAACCGTTTAAGCAACAGTCGCGTCTCGTTTCTAACCACAGTCTCGCACACACACTCTGTTGTTTGTAGTGACCGATTGCTTCGAACGTACTAAAAGTGAAGTATCTTTTAGCACAAGTGTTGGTGCATCCCTTCAGAATTCCTCCGCCAATGCTCTTCTGCCCAGCAATCGATCTTTCTCGGACAAGCAAATTGTAAACACACACAGTGGCTGTTGTTTGTTGTGCATGTCTGGGATGGTCAAAGCGAATGTACGATTTTCAATAAATTTGCGTTCTGTTTACTACGAAATGCAGTTCGTAACTGATGAGACAAAGGAACTTTGTGTCTAGACATTGGGGGTTTTCGATCTCTCCTGCACAGTGTGGCGACTGTCGAAGTCTTCCAACTTGGGGAACATTCCAATTGAAGTCTTGAGGTTGAAGTCTTAAAAACCAATGAAAGATTTAGTGCTTAAATATCCTCTCCTACTGTACTGCAGGTCTTTGCAGAAACAAAAAATGTATACTCACAGCATCAATTCATTCGAAATCAATTTCAATAAAAAAAGAATATTAAATTAGGATGTAATTTATTTAATGCACAACATGAGTCGCATTTTGGCATCGGACAACGGGAATTGCATGGTTCGATTTTCTCATTCAGTTGCTCTATTTTTAGCTCCATTGAAATGCCGCCCATAACCTTCAGCGTCACACTACTGATCGATCGTCCAAAGGCCGCATAATAACTAGCAGCCCCCCTGTTTGTCCGGCCAGCTGCATAACTCAATCCCGATCAATAGTCCGCCACATTCTAAGGTCAACTTCGGTGGTGGAGGCACGCGTTTTGATGCTGGATTACGATGGACATTGGTTCGGATTAGCTTTAGGCAATCACTTTCCTGATATGAAGATGAAGATCAAGAACAGATACAAATCCTTAGAATTAAAGGATTCCAAATTTCAAGTCTTGGCAGAGCTTGGTTGAAGGGACGTAAACACACAAAAACAACCCAGCGGAGCCAACGAACGACACGAAACATGTAGTCGGGTTACCATGGCTTTGGCGCATAGTGTAAACAAATTCCACCGCACCGAACCCAGCTCCGAAGCCTCGGGTCCTGCTATTCTCCCTTCAAGGAGCAAAACTTTTCTCGGAGTTTAGCAGGTAACTCACAGTAGTCCCACGACTCGAAGAGACCTCCTACGGTGTACGGAGCATACAGTGTATGACCCAGTTCTAACGCACCAGGACCAGCAGATAGTAAAGAGCAAACCGCTTCTTGTTTAGTACATTCTGTAACGCACGGTTGTTTTGCTGCTGTTTGTGTCTAGCTTCCTGGTGGCGTGCAGTAGTAGTGTTGACCGGTTGAGACACACATCCCATTCGGATTGTCGTCGTAGAAGTGTTGTACTGTCGGGCGCGCACCGCCGCCTTCATTGCAGTTAACGGCTCTGCTCGGTCGGGGTCGGTCCAATGTTCAATCAACACAGAGGTGCAATCGAAGCAGAAACCGCGCGTACGCATATCGGGTTGAAGGAAACATTGAACCGAAAATAAACGGCTCACTGTAAACTGTGTGTACAGGACGGGAGACGCGGTGTGTGTGTGTGTAGGATCCCGTCCCAAACAATACTCACGTACCGACATCATAACAAAGCAAAGGTATGTGGGAGTGTACAATAAAACAGGAGGTTATATGGTGTTTTCCAATATAGAAAAACAGAAAATGTTTAGTAAAAGGAAAACATTTTTCATTTTTAAAGATAAAGATGTTATTTGGTTATTAGAGGGTGAACGATTTGTCTGCCAATTCCCCAACCTCAGTTGGAAAACATGAAAAACTGACAGCATGTTTTTTGAGGGTGACGAGTGTTTACATAAGGGAATTTCCCTTCGTCATCAGCAACCATGTTTCGGAAGGTAAGCTTCCCCCCTCCAACCAACCGGAAGCATTAGAAGGTCGACTAGAAAAAAAGGATTGATTGCCCAATGGCGAAACCACCCATTGGTGGGCGCGTGTGTTGAAAGATGCCAACCGTAAAATCCATCATTGTTTTATAAAGTTTCATAATGAACAGAGTTGAAATGCAGCAACAGTACGGATTATGTTTCTTAGTGTAGCTAATTGATCGATTTAAAGCGACTACCCTACCGCGTGTGTGTAAACAAATGTTTCTGTCTAGCAAACACTCATCAGTAGGGATTTCCCTTTGGCCTAATTTTACCGAAACAGAATAGTGAGCGAAATCTACCGGACACACTGCCTGGGGTACGTCACGATACGTGTTTCTTGGACAGCTTTTACAATGACTTTTTACGATCATTAACTGGCAAAACCTTGAAGTTTCAGCGGACTCGGATCTCCGAGAATATGTTATTATAGCTTATACTGGTACATAGCTACGAGAAATTCTGTTGTTGCTGCTACAGATCCGGGGAAATGTGTTGTTCGATGAAATCATCCCATCCCGACGTTGACTAACCCGAGGCAGCTGATTTGTTGATTTGCGTCTGGTTCTGTTTTGATTTCTCGCTGCTGCTGCTGCTGCTATATTTCTTACTTGCAATGCAAAACATGAGCATGGAGATGATGTTGGGAATGCAAAGGCAACAAAGATGGAACATTTGAAGTAAAACAAGGTACCTCTTTGACTTGCGGTACATGGATCTACGTTCTGCCTTGGGTCGTGTTTTCGCAGTTTTATATCATCGACGCTTGTCTTGAACGCTGTGTTTGTGTTTTATATTTGCCGACGTTCGGTGTTGTGTATCGTTTCCGGCGCTAATGACAATTGATCCAACAGGAAATGTATTAGACGATCTTTCTATTCGAGCGAAGATGGGGAGAGGAAGGATGTGTACTAATCCATTTCAACCTGTCATCATTTTAATGTAAACTATCCCGGGTAAAATTATGAAGAACGTCATATGGGTGAATATTCTTTTTTCATTCTTTTTTGTATACATTAATTCCCCGCTGTTCACAGATCGATCAAATTTGAATTATTATATTTATTGACTTAATGTTGTCCTTAATTAATTTTTTCATAACAATCATTCATATAGACTTTCAGTAAAGAGTCGTTCAAATAATGAGTCAACTCTAAAAAAATTCTTGCAACTTTAGAATAAGTATTTTAGAAGGAATTATAAGTATTTTAATCAGTTTAACGATTAATTTAGATTCAAGAATCTGAATCAGATTCTCCCAACATATTATTAACTTAAAAATATATAAATTTTACAACTTATTACAAAATGTGTGCATCTGCTGTTACTACTGGATGTTTCCCGAATAGTGAATACCTGTAGAAATTTATCATAAAATAAACATCACTTCCTCCGCTGATCTCATTAGTACCACGGTTATCAACGTGCTTCGTTAAGCAAATAATCATCACCACCAGGCGCCTCCACCAACATAAGATCAACGATCGCGATATATTCGGGGGCTACATGGTATTGATTTGTTTTCCCTGCAACCAACCCTGCTAATACGGGTGTTAAATTTAACGAAATGTTCTATTTATAGTTTGAAAACATGCCGTTTGTATAAATTGAAAAGTGTATGTGATTGTGTGCAGTTTATTAAAGTTCATAAATTGTTTAGTAAGGAAGAAAAAGAACGATGAGTTCCAACGGCAGTATCCCGCTGTGTTAGTCCGTCCAGTTACATCCGCCCAGGATGGTGTCCAAAATGATCGTTAAAAACTCGGTGGGATACCTTATTGGGGGTTAGTGTTGTGTATACGTGTGCATTAGGCAAAAATCTCCACAGGCAAATCCACTGACACTCTATTATCTTCCGCTGATCTGCTGCGTAGTGAGTAAGCAATAGCACCACGAACCGGGTTGGGTTCTTCCGCCAAATGCTTACACTATCCGATCCGAGCACACACTTGTGAGTAAGTTGCGGGGGAGAACCACATCCGAAAGGAACCAATTTTTATGTGCCAAAGAAAAGTGACCAGAAACCAGAGGGAGTGTGTGGGAAAAAAAGAAAACATTGGAAGCAGCAGTGGTAGCAAACAATCATGTCTGGCATCTTCAAATACACACCGAACCGGACGGCAGCCTCTACGCCGAATCGACGATCAGCCTTCGGCACTGGATTCGGGTAAGAGAAAAAGTGATTCAACGAAAATTGAGCGATATGTTATGGAATGCGTAACTCAGAAATGAAAATTGCCAGCCGGAACGGTTGAAATCGAAATGATCTTCTCCGGCTTCTGAGACGATGTAGATTGGAGACCAATGGTTAGTGGAGTGCATGTGGCGTATTCACCCTCACGAGTGTTTGTGCAATACACTTAAAATACAAAAAAAGGAGAAGGAGAGCTATCGAAATAAATTGAAAAGACCCCAGAAATTGTTGCCCAACCTTTAAGCACTGTAGCTGATAAGCGTTAAGTAGGATGAAAGATTTTACGGAGTTTTGAGCGGCGGTCCTTGGGCCAGTTTTTGGCACTTATTTCTTCTAGACCCATTGCTACTATTATCGTTAATGGGAGAAGCGTGTTGAGGCAAAATAAAAACCACTAATAGACCAGATCGTCACGGAATGGAGGAGCTTCATACTAAAGCGACGCTAATGGAAGAGTCACTAAAATCGAGTCGGAGTGATTCACGGCAAGAACATGAAGGTTTCGTAAGAATAATATGTTTGCTCTTAATAACATGTGTAAGAATAATATGATAACTTCAAGAGGTCTAGGTCTTCAATAATGGCTTCTTTGACTTTTATTTACTCTGCCAAAAGCAAGCATTTTTTTAAAATTAAATTGAGAAAACTCAATAGAGAACTCACATCCAAAAGGGAGTTAGTTCTTATCTTGAAAACTAGAAGGCACTCCTCAGAAGTTTTTTTTAGTAAAATCATAAATTATGACATCTGTAACATCTGAAAACAAACCGTGATGGTTGAAAGACTCCTATCATAACAATGCTTGACTATAGCCACCCTCTGGACTGTTCGTTGAAGCCACTCAAAAAGAGGTTTGATAATTGAATCAATTGAATGTGCTTTGTGCGGTTGTGCGCTTGATGAAATCATACTCTCAAATGATGAATGTACGATACACCATCCCGAGTAAGATACGGTAATGCATCAAAATAACAAGGCCGAAGAACGCGATTTGTCAGCTTCCGTTTCACGCGAAAGTTCCCGACCGTTGTGCACCGAAAGGAATGATTAGTATCAAACTAACCGACGACATTGAAAAGATCAACGCCCTGAGCTAATCAACCTGCTTGTTAATGTACCGCCGTGTGCTCGATGCATCCTAATGAATATGGCCCTGCCAAACAGACACGGAAGAGCGCAACTCTTCACAATTAGAACATAGTTTTTGGCTTCGTCTGCTTCTCACACACAGCCCCACGGTCAGCAAATGTGGACGCGAAGCGATAAAAATGTGCTTTTGCGTGTAATGATCATTTTAATATGGTTCAAGAGTATAGCGTGTTAGCGCATACAGCCAAGGGATCGTGTTTCAATTCCGGTCGACATCACCATTTATCTTATCCACCGCATACGCGGTGATGATAAGTGTTATAAAGTGATGCAATTTCGTAGTTGAAACACCCACCCAGAATCATCACCCAGTCTTCTGCCGGACAGAATCATGGGTCTCACCTACACGAATGTTTCCGTGTTGGGGACCAATGCAATGTGGGACACACACAGAATAGTACACCCGAATTCTTTTTCGAAAGAATATTGTTTGATCTCCCACCCACCGGGAAATCGCATCTTTGCTTCGACAAGATCCAAACAATCATTTATTTAGCGGCACATGATGCTGCAGCACATCAACGGCAGTCATTCACCCACGGTTGCAATAAAGACGAATGATCCACATCAATCAGACCATAAACGGGAAGGCAATATTTGCTGCGCGCGCCCTGTTGTGGGCAGAAACAATCGATTTGATTTAAATTGTGATCTTTAGCGTATAAATCTCTCATCCCGTGCACAAATATCGGTGAGTTATGTTGTGTAGAAGAATGCTAAGCGGCTTAGATAGAGAAGAAATGTTTTAACGGGCATTGGGAAACAGTTTATAGCATCCGAAGAACGAGCTGGCCTAAAAATGGCTAGTTTTTTAATGATTAAAATTTATAAATGTGTTACGTTGATGCTTTTTCATGTTTTAATAATGATTTTTTCGAATGTTTCTTTACAGAAGTCCCGGTATACACCAGGATGCCACCATGGACAACTCTTGTAAGTATATGCATGTTGCAGATCAGAAGATTCAGAAGACGTTTGTGTTTGGTTGATCTAGTTTTTTTTTTACAAAATTTACTTATATTGGAAGAAAAATTTGAAAATTGTATCAGTACGGGCGAGATCTTGCAGAGCCTGAAGCTTAACAATGGTTCAAATTCTTTTTCCCGGAATCAGAGTAATTTGTAGCTTTTAGTGGAGAACTGACAATACAATGCTCAGGAAAATATACTCAAAGAAATGGCTTAAATACCGCTATTTCATTGTTATCGGAACTAGAACTTTAGTGAAACTTTTAAAAACATTCTACATAAAATCCTTGAAAATTCACTTTTTTTGCAAATAACTTTTTTTTCGAATCCGGATTTTTGAACTCAATTCACATCACTACTGAAGCGTAGAATTGGCCTGCTTTTAAATTATTTTCAACACGTTGAATAGTAAGCTATGACGACACACAACATTTTCACCTCAACAGACTAAAGTAACTGACACGTTAATCAAAGAAGGTTCATTCCTGTACCGACCGTGCCTCGTTAGTTCTAGCAATTCTCCTTCGTGTGATAATTGTACTGTGCAATTTACTTTTGGAAAAGAAAAAAAACATTAGAAAAAACACCCATTTCATTGATAAAGTGTGCCAAAATGGAAGGAGCGAAACGAAAGCTGTGTTGGAGCGACACTCATGTTACGCCCGTTCGGCGGAAAGAAGAAAAGCCAACCTTGCCTAGCCGTTATTTTCAGCAATCATCGTCAACTGCTCTCATAGAATGTCTAATTGAATCATCCACCGGTATTTCGGCTTACTTCGAGGGTTCTCTCATACATTCGAATCCCTGGCAGGTCTTGTATAATTTTCCCCACCCGTACTTTTCGTTTACAGATGCGATGGGATTCCGTTCTCCGTCGATAAACGCCCTCGCCGGTCACGGTTCGCCCGTTCAGGTGCGCTCGTTGCGCGACAACGAGGAGGAAATCTCGACGCTGCGCAAGGAAAACTTCAACCTGAAGCTACGCATTTACTTCCTCGAGCAGAAGGCGGGCATCTGCACGGACAGTGACACTCCCCTGCTGGGTGTGACCAGCTCATCCTCCACGACGACGAACACGTCATGCGATGGCAACTATCTGAAGCAGAACATCGATCTTAAGGTACGGTACCGAAGCAAATCAACTCCACCGCCGCATAGTGGTGACATGCCCCGAAATTTTCCACACATCAGTGAGCACGCGTAAATAATTTTTCACGCACCATTTAACTTGTTTTGCAGGTCGAGGTAGAATCATTACGACAGGATCTCCAGAACAAGCATGACCTGCTCTGTCAGGCGGCCAAAGCGATGGAAGTGTTGGAGGAAAGCCACAAGAAGGCGGAGGAAAAACACCGGGAGATGGTGGACGATCTAAACAATCGCATCGAGATGCACCAGGTGGAAATAAAGTCGTTGGAGAAGATGGCCTCTGAGTTGCAGCAGCAGCATCGCGAACTGCAACTATCGAGCAGCCGTGCGGGTATTGAAGATGTGACGCATGCGGTGGACACCACGACCGCCAACAAAGTATCGATACGCGATAATGTGGGCGAAAGTTTGCTAGACTTCCTCGACACGGTGCAGCAACACAGTGAGTTAAGTGTGCAGGAAAAGCTGAAGTTACTCGAAATGGACAACGCGCTGCGGCAGTGCCAGGAACGGAATGAGGAACTGAGCCGCCAGGTGGAACAGCTGCAAACGGTGATCGATGAAAAGACGGGCAAGGTTAGCCAGCTGGAGGTTGAGTTGGGAGAGTTGCGATTTGAAAATGCGGAACTGCGGGAGGAGTCTGAGAAACCGCAAAGTAATGTTGAGGTAAGTAAACGTGTCTAATATTGGGTCCTTTTTTATTACTTTAATGTATCTCCATTGCTTTGAGTTCATGGCGAGGTCTCTTCCACTCGAATGCTAATCAAACAAGAATGGATCAATTCTTTTTTATTAATTATTTTGCTTAAGGAATCGTTTAATACCACCACCGATAGCGAATGTGTATTAACGAATCGAAACGATCGCTCCTTGAAGTTGGTGCTCGGTAAGGAAATGGCACAAGCCTCACTAAAATATTTCCATCTGCATCAGCAAGAACTTCCCAGTGACATTCAATGTTATACTGTGGAGAAGGAACCATTTACCAATCATTCTACGGAGCAGACCACTCTACCAAACGTTTGTTTCCCCTGTGAGGAGCTACAGAGCTACAATCCACGGGTCACAGTCGGAAGGGGCAAAAGATACAACAATTCCTCATCAGCCCATCTACTCTGTCGTCGCTTTATCAACGAGTGGGTGAATCAATATTTCATGATTGTACCACGGCCTGTGTATGAGTACAGAGCAAATTGCTGGGATGAAAACCATCATGAGCAAGAACATTGGTCCAGCATCGTTCAGTGGTGTTTGCAAAAGTTGAAACTGTCCAACAGCGTTATCCGGCGGCCAGATTTGTGAATTGGAACGAAATGAACATTTTATTCAAAATTCAAATTGCGGTCTACTAAATTTGTATTTCCGTGAATAAAGTCAATGCTTAGATGCTCAGGTATGAATATTCTTTAAGCAAATGTTTTAATAGTTCGTCTGTTTCTTTTTCCTAAATCTTTGTTTCCAGATCGAACGACTTAAGCAGCAAAACTTTGACGTCCGTTCCGAGCTGGCCGAGAAGCTGTGCGTACTGGACGATACGGAAGCCAAGCTGAGGGAAAAAACGATGGAATGTACCAAGTCGTGCAAAATGGTGGAGAAGCTTATCAAGACAATAACCGAGCAGGATAAGGAGCTGGAAAAGCTGAAGAGAAATTCGGTAAGATGATTGTGTTTGATTCGTAAATGTGGTTGGTACAAAAGGAGGAATAGAGTCCCCAGTTCATTCGCCTATTTCGTGAGTATCCATTTTGGAAGGATTGGACCATGCAAGGCTGGACACTTCGATTTCAGTGTATATTTTTTCGATCGGAATCACTCTCCTCGGGAGGTCATAGGCCATCCAAGACTCTTCTAAGCAATCTGCCTCGAACTGGCAATAGGAGGTTTTCATTAATTTTAGACGATCTCCCTAAGTACAATCGATCGCCTAATTTCCAATCAAACCACTAAAAATACTTAATTTAATTGAAAAATAAATGTTGAGTGTACACTAGTACTGATCGTTACAAGCATTCATCAGCTGCCAACGGATGAATAGGGACCCTATTCGACCTTATTACCAAATTGTCGTACTCTTTTGTTAATTAAAATTCGTGTTATTTATCCCGTTCTTGTGGAAAACCGATAAACTGTAGCCGGTTGAAATGAATGGCCGCGAATCGAATCGGAAGGTATATTACCATGTTATATCAGCTTTTTTATAGCACAATTACATTATCGCACCGCAGCTAACGAGCAGAGCAGAGAATTATTATCTAATGTTCATTTTTTTTTTTGTACATAAATTGCATAAATCCCCTCCCAACAAACGACAGTCAAACGTTCGTGGCGGAAAACCTAGTCCAAACACAATTAGTACAAGCCGTCGTTAGAACAACCTTGCCATAAAGCTGTGGACCTTTCTAACACCGCGGTCCTCCTATTATTTGTTCTTCCTGCATCAATTCCTCCTGAAGTACCTTACGTACCCCAAATGGGAGTTTAAAATTGTTTTAAAGCTGTTTTGATTGAATCATTGACTGTGAGTAATATATTTCTTTGTAAAATATCATCTTGGTGACGGAACGACAGTGGAGAAGAGTCCACTCAACAAACTGGTGATCTAACAAACACTTTCGCATACGTTACACGTCCGGGTTCCATTCTATTTTGCACCATCGAACAGTTCACGTTTTGTGTGAAATAATATTATTTATATGTATATTGTATATGTATATTTATCCTCTTCCTTCTGTATTATAATTCCACTAAAACGTTTGGGTTTGTTTCTTCTCCCCTCAGAACATATCACTTGCATCCGAGCACGGTAGTATGGTGGTGCCAGAAATTGTGGATCAGGACCGTAAACCGGTCAGTCAGGCAGAGTATGATGCGCTAGTGCAGCGGGCTAAATTACTTCAGCAAAAGAACGATACGCTCATCCACAAGCTGTGTGGAAGTGGTGGTGGCAATGGCGATCATCGTAACGACCGTAACATCATCATCAAGCAACTGAACGATGAGCTCATCAAGGCCCGAGAGGAAGCGGAAAAGGCCCAAAGATGGCGCAAAGAGTACGCTGATCTGTGTGCCATCTCAACGCATCGTTTGGAGGAGTTGGCCGGATTTCTCGATTCGTTGCTCAGAAACAAACAACTGATCGGTTCACTCTCAACAGACAGCCGCAAAGCGATCCGCAATGCGGTGGATCGTAGTTTGGATCTTTCGCGTAGCCTTAACATGTCCATCTCGGTGACCGGTCTGTCACTGATCGGGAATAATAGTCTGGCGCAGCTTAGCTGTCTGTCTGGATATTTGGATCATTCGATTGGGGATGTTGAAGGTCCGGTCCAAAGCTGTAGCGATGATGTCGAGGAGTACGACAAAGAAAACCGTGGAACGAATATAAAGGGCAACACATTTACCAGCGGAAATCCAACGAAACAAATGATTGAAACGTTACGCGCAGAAAATAAGGCTTTGCGAGGTGAGTTGTTGGAGCATCAGCAGCAACGGCCAAGGCGACGAGAAAGCAAGGAGCGTAAATCTCTTCCCATTGGGGAAATTTATTCCGACTCAGAAACATGGTCCGAGCCTGATCGGGGTGTCTCGAAGGCACGAATTGGTTTGGAGGATAGTATGGCACTTCGGCAGAAGAATGCCTCAGCAGGTCCGGTTGCTACACTCAACACGTCCGCATCCGGAGCACTAGAGTTGAGTTCTACTTCCGACAATGAACCATTAGCGTTGTCCGGAGGAGTGGCCGGTTCGCAGCGAAAATCGTATTCATCGGCCGAATTTAAACAGCTGCAAGATATGGTCACATCGCTTAATCGAGATCTTCAGGATAAGAACGGCACCATCCTCAACATTCAGAGTCAACTAGTTGATCTGGACAGTGAGCTGCAGCGAGAGAGGATGCGGTTGGCGAACATACAATCTGAAGTCACCGGAAGTCGGCAGCAATCGGAGCAGTGGGAACGAGAAGCGAAAGAGTCGAGAGAAAAGGCTGAACGAGCGGCAGACCGATTGGTCGTGTTGGAGAGCGACATCCGACAGCGAGATGCATTGATCGAGAAGCTGCGAAAGGAGCGGGAACAGGCGGCGGTTGATTTGCGTGTGGCTGTCATGAAGCTGGAATCCATGCACACCGAGTACGGGGAGCTACAGCAACGACAGAAGCGTGAACTGGACGCAGTACTGGCGAGGGAGCAACAACAGCTGGACGAACTTCGCCGCAGCTTAACCGAAACATTCTGCAACGAGATGCAGCTCAAGCAGCAGTCGTTCGACACTGCGCTGGCACAGAACTACATCTCCAAGAACATCCACCAGGAGAAGGTTCGTGAGCTGAATGAGATGCACTACCGACTGGAAGATGCACACAATGACATATCCACGATGGCCCAAGCGGAAGAAACGCTCCGGAAGCAGCTGGTCGATTGCGAGCGTAACGTGCTGGCGATGAAGAAAAGTCTCGACGAGGCAACGCTCCAAGCGTCCAAAGCTGCGGTCGAACGCACCAAAGCACTCAACGAGAAGCGACAGCTCGAGAGCGAACTGGGTCTCGTGCGGGACGAACTCCAGCAGCTGAAGGTGGAAAAGAACGACCTAAACGAGCAGCTGCAGTCGATCGTGCGGATGAAACAGAACACGCGCAGTCCACGATCTGCGGCGTTGGGTGGAAGTGCACGTGCGGATGGACACCTGTCAACCTCGGGAACCGATGAAGAACCCGTCGGTCGACGACAGTTGGAAAACTCCTCACCGGATCTAGGCATTGAGAGTGATCCGGGCCGGCTCTCGAACGTCGAGTTGGTGCATGGAGGTGAGTTGAAGTACGTAACATCACCCCAACAGCGTCCTCTGCTCAAAACCCTGGAACTGACGAAATCGATGTCAAATCTGCTATTGAATCCAGCTCAGGAAGGTATGTTGGAATTGATCATGCTCTACTTCTCGAACGATCGATTAAATCGTTTCTTTTGTCTCTTTTTTGCAGTCAAACTGGAGGATGGCGAATCGTCAAAGGGTGGCGAACACGAACAGGCTGAAGCGACAACGATTGTGAAGCACGATTGCGCCAAAATCGAAGTTGATTACCGAGATCTGGCCCGTCGTTACAACAAAACGCGCCAATGTCTGGCGGTGGCGTACGACAAAATTAAATCGTCCAACAAGGTGAAGAAGCAGCTTGAGGTAGATTTAAAGCAACAGATTCACAAGACACATGTTGTGCTGAAGACAGTGCACCGTAATATGGACCCTAGCGATGGAAGTAGTAACAACTAGAACCCTGAATTTCTGCGCAGTGAAGCACTCCCCAACAACAACAAAAAACACCAATACTTACAACGGTTTGAGGAATTTTTTAATCAATTTTGTATATATAGAGGAACGAAGAAATGAGATTCTAAACGGGGTGAGATTCAATGTACGTGTGACAAGGACACTGTTCCATATTCCATTTCGGCGTCACGACCGTGTATGACGCCGTGTACATTTTTAACTTGAGCTTGAAGTCTGGACTGTTGCAAATGCTGTGTAAATATGGTGGTGGCAAACAGAGAGTAAGGCCAGGGCAGCAGTTTGAGGAAGAAGTGAAACAAGAACCAGAATTTTAGCGAAGAAAGTGTTGAAGTAATTACCCATGAGATTAATTGGTGAGGGCGAAGGATGAAGCGAGCGAGAAGAATGTGAGACTTATTTATTATGAACTGTTATTTGATAATGCGTGTTGGTGTGTGCTGATTGATTGGACCCGTGGATGAGCTAGAACTATAGGAATAGAGAGGACACAGAAAACGGCAGAGAAAATAAACCCAATACTGTTTGATAAGAGACAAAATGAGCATTTCTGTTTGAGCTTCATTGCAGACTGAATTCGTGTCTTAACATCATTTCCGAATTTTGGGCGGTAATATTGGGAATCATTTCAAGTTGAACTGGAATTCTCCGATCAAACCTCGGATGTGCAAAGCTCTAGGACATGACAGATGTGTCAGTGGAAAATCGCTGCATAATTTACTTTATCTTGAAAAGAGTCCAAAGACCCCGGACGTGTACTGGCAGACACTTCAAGGCCAACAGTTCGTGTCAATTTAGAATTAGCTCTGCTTCCCAGTCGAATTTTGTCTAGGTCCTATTGATCCTCAATCCAATCATATCGGCCTCGAATTTCAGTTGGGTTTACTCCTCGCATACTGCCGCAGATGTTATTCCACAGCACTGTTGAACAACAATCAGAAGTGTCTATCCCCGTTGCCACAACACCTTGGTAATATTCGAAATATTCCGATAACATGTTCTTCAAGGAGTTCTGGGCTAATCTCCACTTACAATTCGGACCACATTTCCGACATAATAATTTCCATCAAAAACCAGCTCCTTGATGTTGGAGCACTCCAAAAACCTCCAGAACCAGTTTCCAGGAATACTCAGTATTAAGACATTACCAATTTGGACACCGGCATATCCCTGGATCTGAATGTGATAGTAAAGAAGACATAAAAAACACCAAACACATAGTAGATTTGATTGACATTCGTTTCACTATAGCCTAAGATCAAATAATTTAATGTTTCTTTTCTCTTCCTGCCAGAGTGTGTGCTTCTATATTTTTTTTTCTTTCTTTCTTGTTCGCTTTGCTACTATGTACGTTCGTTACGCATTTGTTCGTTTTGGTGAATGTTTCACACAAGAGATCATATACCGTTTAAATCACAAATCTTCGTTGACTGCTATAAAATATCCCGCGTTTGTCCCGCTCTTTGGCGCCTTCCATTTGCTTAACATCTATTCTCATACAATCATGAATGAGTGGTGTGCTTATTATATGCATTTTTGTCTGCTGCGGCAAGTGCTACAAAGTTACAATACTATCGTAAAGCCCGTGCTTTTGCTACAAAACGAATAACTTGACTTGTGTAAAAGCGTGTAACGCATGACTTGGTTGTAGGATGGTTGTATCGTTCGTCTTTTTCTTCTACTCCATTAGTACTATCATCGCGCTTGCGAAACATGAGGCCAACAACGGTAAACTACTTGCTGCATGCTACACGTACTATGCAACTAACTTCTTACCATAATTACGATCGTTGTTCACGCGGACACAAGAAGCACAAGCACAAACGCATAAATACTCAAGGCAGGCATTTGTTGTATCTGTTTTCTACACATTCCTAAAACGCTTTTAGTGTTTGATTTTCCTTTAAACCTCCCGATTGCCTGCAACAGGGGAAGCTGCTAGTGGAACGTTTGCTGGCATTATTTGTACGAAAGACTAGAGGGCATTTGGGCTGCTCCATGTGCGCTACTGCTGCTGCTGGCTGCTAGAGCTTCCTTGCGCATTGTTGAATTGGTTGATAGCGACAATGTGTTTCTCCTCGTGGTACGTACGCAGGATGTGTCCCAACACGGATGACGTATCGTTGTCGCTAAGCCACATCGTCATCGTGGAAGAGTTGTCCAACATTGAGATTAGTGCTGTAAGGAAAAGTTCAATTAATGTTACATACACACATGAGGAGAACAAAACGAGTGGACCTACCAATAAACATCTTCGGGTTTCCTAGACTAATTTGTACTTGTGGTGAACCCATCAGAACACGCAGAATCGGCGATTCTGCCGGCAAGCCATCATTTGCGCCTTGCACACTTTTCGTCCGATTTCCCAGTAACCATTCACACTGTAAGGAGGAAAATATTTAAAGGAAATTGATTCATTTTCAACACTAAATTGTGACGTTATGGTTAATGAACCTTTTGAGAAGAGTCATTCATATGAATCTCCAGTAAGGTGTGATTCAAATCATTAATCAATTCTATAAAGATTCTTGAATCCTCAGAGATAAGTGTCTTAAAGGTAAGGTCTAGAGATGAGAGAGTCTTTGAGGATTAATTCTTGAATTGAGGAAATTCTCAGACGAAGATTCCCAAATCTAAATCTGAGTTCATGAATCTGACATTTTTCAGAGAAATTTCATGAATTTTTAGAACATTGATGAGGATGCATGAAGCTCCAGAAAAGATTTTCTGAATCATTCATTCAGATCAGATTTTGAATCAGATACTAAACTACTACTAAATTGACTCACTGCAGCCGACTGATTGTTGTGTGTGGCTATCAACGCCTCGCGAACGTTGCCCTCCTCGAAACCCATTTCCGCAATGGAGGACACCAACTCCGGCATCGGGACGACCGTTTTCTCCGAGTACAGGCGTACAATTTCCAGCAAGGCAGCAATGTTTTCGTGCTTTATCTACAAAACAAATAAATGTGTTAAGCGATTGGAGCACAAAACCTTCCGACACAGAAAGGACGAAACGCAACTGTAAAAGGATCGCTCACGTCCTCGTGTGAAACGTCCGCGCATTCTTCCTCGTCGATCGAGTTCCCGGTCGATGAGGGTGTAGAAGCCGATCGGCTATCACTCTCGACGTTTGACTTCTTGCGTCCCCGGTGCAGTGCAAGACCACTTTCGCATGGTGATTCACTTGCCGCAGTCGCATTTGCGTCCAGAATTTGATGCGCCATGGTGGAAGTGGACGCACTTGAAGCGTTCTTATCACAGTTGAAAAACCTCGACGTACTGTCGTTCTGTATTAGCCAGTCTAGGGCTGCCGGGAACACGTTCCTGTAATGGGATAGACAGTTGGGAAGTTAGTAACAACTCGGTGAAGATACGTTGTAAGCATACTTTGTAATTTGTAAGGCTTGATTAATTTTGTCCAACGAAAATCCCATCTCGAGCAGCGTCTCGACTGAGCTAATTTGATGACGCTTTCGGTTGATGAGTCGTTGCTGAAACAGTGCGATCAGTTTTTCCGCACATGGTCCCGTCCCGTGCACGTAGGCGGACGCTCTCGAGAGTGATATCATAATGCGCCGGAGATCCTGTTGCAGCTGTGAAACGAATACAAAACATAACACGGTATAGTTGTTGATAGATACACGCGTATCCATGGTGACGTTGGCTGGGTCGAAAAAAAACCCACTTACATCCGTTTGCAGCATGCCTAGATTATAGTTAACTGACGCGTGATTTATGCGGGACAGTGGAATATGGCGCGTGGCTGCCAGTATCTCCGCCGGCGAGGGTCCTTTAAGGCTTTCTTCGGCTGGCGTGGCATCGATACGTTTGGCCACAAGTAGAAACTCCTCTGTAAACATCATCAAAATCGTTAATGAGGCCATTTCTCTCAGTTGCACGTATATGTTTACCTTCATCATTAACATCACTAAGCACATCCTCATCGCGGAAGATGCGTCTGTTGTGCGACCTTATCATCCGGTACCGATCGGCCAGCTCGTCCAAATCGGACGAAAAGTGGGGCATCGTGAAGGCATTGCTGGCGAATTTTTCCAGGGCGTACATTTTAAGCTGCCGACCGGTTAACGTCCGAAGCACCTCCACATCGACCATTCCCCCTCGTGGACTTATAATGCGCAGCAAAACGGAGTTTGCGGAACAGTGGGCGGAAGAGCCATCATCCTGAACCTCCTTTTTGGATCTAGAAGCAAATAAGAGTAAAAAGAAACCCCCGGAACAATAAATGGTACAGCAGAATGAAGCATCCGGGGTGTGCGCTGTCTCGAATTTCAATCGATGGAAAATGGAGCGGTTGCTTTTGGAGCGATGTTCCCTCAACATGAATATCCCAATTTATCGTCCTATCCCTAGCACATAACGACATTCGGGGCATGATGAATATTTAAACAGCTTCACTGACCTATCGTCTACGTGTGAGCCGATCCCGTGTATGCGCCAGAGCCAATCGTACAAACAGACACTTACCTGGTGCTTTTCTTATTTTTACGAGATCCGAACCACCATCTGAATATCTTATCCATAAGCGCTCGTTCCTGTTTCTACTAACTTACCTCGAACGCCATGAACCGCTGGTCGACGGTTGCTGCGATGGGTGCGATTGATGATGCCCTTTCGATGCGCGTTGCCCATGGCGATGCTTGAGCTGACGTGATGCTGTTGATGGCTGATGTACCGGGGATACATTCGTTCCGGGTGTCGTCGTACCCGAAGACGGTTCCGGACCCGTGCTGGAAGAGGCCGAACTGCAGCTAGACGTGCCATCGGCTAGGCCGCGTGGCGGTTTGCTGCGTGACTGTTGCCACCGGGCACGTCGTTCGGCGAACTTTTCACGCATCCATGGTATCATTTTACACCGATTATATGCCAGCGACCACCAACGTTGCACGGAACAATCAATACTGGCAAGCCATCCGTAGTGCTGCTGCTGCTGTTGGTGTTGAGGCTGGAAGATTTGGGTCAGGCGCCATCCTGCCGCAATTACTTAATTAACCCTTGCACTATGAATTAAAAGCGTCGTTTGCCCATATTCCCCCCGAGGGTTTGTTGTCCTTGTTGAGCGTGAGGTAGGTGAGTGTTATTCACAGGAAGTTTGGTTCCAACAACGCGGATCTCGTTGTAGCGATTTCTATTGATCTAATGTGTGTGCCTTCTTTTTTCCTTCCGCGCCGTTGACAACTTCCAGCATGCAGGCAGATAATTTTGGTTTATGTTTTGGTTCTTGCGCGATAGCCACAAAGATACACGCGCAAACAATCACAACAGTGGGACAGCCTGCGGTCATGCGAGTGACATTTCACAGAGCAAATGTTTTAATAAAAAAAAATTCGAGCAAAACAATCTTTTTCTAACAAATTATTCAAAACTAATTGAGTTGAAAAAGTTTTGTAGATTAATATATGAAAATTGCATTCTTATAAAGCATTCGCCGGCGTTGAATACATAATGTAAATACAAAACTAAAGGTGCCTGATACGTTATGCCGCTTAAAATGCCAAGAAAATTAATAAAATACAACAAGTTCTTAACTTATACGAAAATGGCAAAAATTTGATCATTTATAGACTCCAACCAAACTACTGGATAGCGCAAATTGATTTGCCTTCATAGTATTGGTACTAGGGGTAACTAAAGGTGTTCGAAAGGATTGATGTTGATCCTGAAACCCGCTTAATGATAATATTGTACATCATCTCGTAATAACACAAACTATACAATCAGCATGTGTGGTTTTATGTTGTTTTATTCCTCCTTTCGTCGCACACTTTACGTTGTCCTTTGTCTTGCTGATATTCTGCAGTTGGTATTTGTAGTGCTAAACACGACTGCAACGAGGAATGGATCGTAGCAGCACCGCCACCAACCGATTTTCCTTATGACGAGCGCGGAAAACCGGCTCACGGCCAACACCAACATTTTCCTCCCGTTCCTCCAATACAACACGCACACTGACACACCACCATCGATGCTTACTTGGATTTCTTGTTCTTGATCTTCTTAAGGTAGAATTCAAGTTCCTTGCCCTCCAGAATGTAACCATCGGCACGACCAACTTGTCCGGGGCGGGAAGCGATACACGCTGTAAAGAAAAAAAACAAACACCATTAGTAAGACAAAACTGTCGAGGAAGGTGCATTCCATTAAATGCCATGCGAAGCAAGCGTGTAGAAGTTCTTATTCAGTGTAACTATGACGATGTTGGATCATGTCTCACTGTGTCCAGCAGAGGCAGCTCAAAACGAGTATACCAACTGGCAAAATCTGCACCGAAGTGTAGACGTGAATCTCATCTTTGTTATCATCATGCAAGAACTTCCTCCTTCGCCAAACTGATGTGATTCCCATTGGGTACATACCGAGCAGACGACCAGCGTTGAACTGTTCCTCCACGGCAGGATCGATCTTGGCGTTCTTCTGGCGTTTGACGAACTTCCGCAGGTTGCTCTTGCTGCGCTTCTTGCTCAACACATCCTCTTCGCCGGCCTTCAGCTCGCGCTTCTTGCCCAACGGCAGCAGGTAGTGGCTTTCGTACCACTGACGGAACGGAGCGGCATCGATGACGATGATCGCGTTCTTCACCAGCGTCTTGGTACGGATCAGCTCGTTGTTGGATGCGTTGTACACGACATCGATGATACGTGCCTTGCGAGCCATACCTTCCGAGCCCCAGGCAAAGTTGCCCGAATCCAGACGGAGGGCACGGAATTTCCTGTTTCCACCGCGGGTTCGTACGAAGTGGACACGGTTTGGGCCAATCTAAAAGAAAAGTTAAAGTAAAACCGCGATGAGTTAGTTACGGAAGTGAAAAAGCGCACGGTTGGTGTAAATGTGCTTCTTACCTTGGTGTTGGCGGCCGGGCGTCCTAACTCATACTTCCTCTTCTTGCGGATGGCGGCCTTCTTGCCACCGGTGGCTCGCCTCTTATGATAGCTATCGCGGCTAATACCTGCAAGCGACACGAGACCAAACACGGGAAACTATTAATTCACATTCCCAACCCAGTGCGGCACCATTTCACACGGAAGGCTCCAGACGATGCGGCGATGTTACAACGGGTGACAGCCATAACACAAATACATCGGAAAACGTGGACTTTTGCAACGGAGAAAAACACTGCACAAACCGTCTCGTTTTCCAACATTTCACTCACTTCATGTGGTTTGCTCCGTTCCGAGCCAGCACACAGCCAGTCACACACATTTCCGATGCATTTTCGTTCGTTTCAGAGCACTTATTCCGTGGACATGGATAGGCGCCGACTTACCCATCTTGATGTGTTGATCGGGAAAGAAAGAGCGAAACCGGAAAAGCTATAGTGGCAAGCTTGGCATTTGACGTTTCGTATAACATCGCACAGTGCTGCCAACAGCAGAGCGCTCTACAACTGTCAATTGACAACCGCGATTGGGCTGGTATAAATATTCAAATTTGAATATACCGTTCACTAGTGGTTTTTCTATTTTATAAAGGATTTATTAAGTATAAAATGTCTAATAGTCAATAAAGAGAAAATATCATAGAAATAAATAAATTAAAATAATCTTGAAATAGCGATAAATTATTAAAGCATTTCGGACAATGCAACAAAGGAAGTCCAACACGTGCGCGAAGATATATTCCATACAATAACGTTTATTATTGTTTATTGTGTAACTGTGTGCCTATTTGTATGTCTAGTTCTCAGCTTGGTTTCATTCAATTACAATAATTGGCCTTGCGCTGAGTGAACATATGTTATCAACCACACGCACCGAATCAATTTACTTCTGACTGCGTTGTTGTCAATTTCTTTATCGTATTTGGATGTAGAGTTTTACTTGGAAGAGTGTGTCTGTGTGTCTGTGAGTGTGGGTTTTCCTTTTTAATTTATATTTTGTTCACTCTCGTTTGCCCTGCGCTTCATTCCCTCTACCGTTTTCATGAGTACTGACGGTTCTGGGTTCAGATTTAAACCGTAAACCGTGTTGTTGCAACTGTTCCTTCAGAAAGGGGATCGATGGAGGGATAGTAAAAGGAAACAGTGCCGAAAGCGAAACACAATTTCCAATTCGCTTCCTCTATACAGACTATTCCGGTAAATGTCTCTGTCGTCGTTATTTAACGCTACAATCACATTCAGCTTTAGGTTTCTGCCTCGCCCCAGACGTTTGCTTTGTTTGTTTTTTCTTTTCTTTTCGAGGATAATGATAACGTCTAACTTTTATAAAGTTTTCAAATCCGATAAAATGATTTACGACTGATTGTTTTGTAAAACTGACTATTTAACAAGTAGGTAGTAACAAAAGTTATGTTAAGCATAAAGAACAGAGTAAGAAGAGTTTTGCGCCGGTTGTAACAGATCGGCCACATTGCTAACAATGCATGCTATGTAAGCAAAAAAAACAATAAGATGAAAGGTTGCAAAGAAACAAATACAAATGACAATTAAGAGTAGTATAATTACAGAGCGTAATAAGTATTCTGTACAACACATTTGAAAGCAACGCCATTCCACTTGAGCGTCAGCGTTTGTGTAACGCTTTGCGTAGTTGCGATGATAGACAATGAAGGAGTTTAGCAGTAGTACACATATGGAAGCCTTCGTGGGAACCTACACAGAGAGACAGATTAGCCAGATTATCCAGGTTCAACAGCTGGAAAGCAACTAGCTCGCTCCCCCCGCTATAGCCGTTTCCGCTATAATGCTAATCAACAATAAATGTGTACGCATACGCAAATATGATGTACTGTGGTTTAAAAATAAAAACTTATTAGGTGCATTTGTTTTGCGTGTTGCAACAAACTTACATATCTTCATCGTGCGTATTACGACATGCCTTCCTTCCTGCCTCGATCATGTCTTTTTGTGTGTGTTTCTGGTCCAGAATTTCCTTCACTAGGCATCTCGCATTCTACAACAAATCTATAGCGAATCCGTATTGTACCTTCCTTTGGCGATGATTTTTTTTTACGTTTTTTATTCCCTCCCACTTTCCACATCCTATTCTTCCCCGCCGCAGATTTCCTGTATTCCGGTTTTCTATCATAATCTCTTTTGAATAGTGTTCACGCAACAATAGTGTACTCCTCTGTGTTTGTTTCTCTTTCTTCTACAAGAGTTTGTCAATTTATAAAAATAGAAGTCTATTTTGTCTGTTACTTGATGATTTGATTTGCCATATTTCCATAGTCAAAATTCGGAAAGGTACTGCCGCGTTCGTTCGACCATCCCGGGAACATTGAAGTGTAATTTGTTCTGTTCTATTCTATTCCTTACCCTTTTACATATATAGTACGTCTTATCAACGCTACGGTTTATCTGATTTTCGTTTGTTTGTGTGTGTGTGTGTTTAGTTGCAGTATTAACCATACCATGTTACGCCAACGTGCGGGCTAGAGAACAGGTATTTCTTTTTTCTTTAACGTTTCATCAAAAAGCGCTACACATTTACGTCTACGAACCAGTTAGCGCGTAACGTGGGATTAGTGTATCCGTTTGCACAGAGGAGCGTGTGCAACATGTAGCAAACCAAAACCGAATCAAAATAAAGGTACAAACGAATATTGTTTGTGTATTCGTTTCTGGCGCTGGCGGTGATTCACAATCAAAGCTGAAGCACACTTACATTAAACAACCTGTGTATCTGTGTACATTATCCTTCGCAGCCGTAACACGGTTCTATTTCCAACGATATACCAACACGATACAAAAATGCAACAATATCTCTAACACAAACACAAAACCGGAAGCAAAAAACGTAATCCACCTCCTATCTATTATGTTTCGATTTCGAGTGTTATTAGTTGCTTAATAGGTTCCGATTAGTTTTGTGTTTTCTTTTTAACTTCATTTTGCATCCATGAGGCGCCTTTTTCTATAGTTACGAGATGGTGCCCACCGGAATTGAAGAATGCTTACACACTACCTTCCCCTCTTCTTTACCGTGCGTCTTTGCTTAACGACAGGATATAATATATATATTATAGTCAGATAACAGAATAAACACATCACATTGTACCTTGCAGTAGCATATTACACATACACATAATCATATACAGCACACTACTAGAAACTAGAAACACTGCGCCAACGTGTCTGTGTGTGACGACATCGCTGCAAACACGCTGCTCCTCTTGGCGCAGATTTAATGCAAACACACAAGGAAGGATAAGGAAGGTTAGTCGATTAGTTTTATGGAAAAACTTGTCCATCATGTATAAAGAGGATGGGGTTTTAGGGAGAAGGGTGGTGGTTGTTGTTTTTTTTTTCACAGCATTTGCCTTAAAGGTTTAAAAATCCATTTGTCATGATTTTCTCGGTGGTGTTGGCGGTGGTACACGAATGTTCTCATATACTGAAAGGAACCAGGAAAAAATAAATGCGTTAGGAAATGGAAAGGAGGACGACCGATGCAGTTACATACCTGATAATGAGTTATTTAAATCGTTCACAGTTCTTGGTAATGGTAGCTGTGAGTCAGACGTAGATCTGGAAAGGAAATTGAAGAAACTTTAGTCAACGGGTGTAGAAATGGCAATGTGGGAAGCAGAAGCAAAAACAAAATAATGCTAAACGTCCGGATGCACAGCAAAACAAGTACAATATTGAAAGAGGTAACTTAAATAAATCAAATAAAAGCTTAATAAAATAATGTACTATACACATATCACGATCATGCATAAAACAATCTCTCCCCTCTGAACGAAAGTCATCTAAGCCAAAAACAACCACACATCATACGAACGAGATTTGTAACGCAAACGGGTACCTAATGGTATGGTTGTGCTGCATACGATTGTTCTGCAAGTCTTGTCTTGTGTTTAAGCTTAGTGTTGACAGCGATGGGGGTAGCTGGGTACGCTGCAGATCATTCGAGTCGCATGCATATCTGCTCGCGGTACACCGGTAAGATCAGAGTGTGAAATAATGCATAGAATACGGTGTTAAAAATACTGCCCCAAAACATTCGTCACTTCATACGGGAAGGAAAACAACCAACGCAACTCTAGCTAGCGGATCAGATCGGTTCGAATGCGGGGGTTAGAAATGCACGGATATGATTTTCCAAATCCAACAATAAGGATGGAACAAGATTGGACCAATTATATACCACAGATGCTAACTAATGTGTATATATGCGAGACCCTATCCTAATGCGCTTCGCCCAATGTATCTTTCTTTCGTTTTCGTAACATATGAATATTTTTCCTTTCTTCCTTTCAATTCTTCCCATTAATATCTTCTCTATAACTTTGTTTAAATGAATTTTTGGTATCTCATTCCTGCAATGTTTCGAGGATCCGTTTTCTTTCGGATGCAAATGCTTAAGCCGCAAATGCTGCATGACATATCGAACCGAAGCTAAACGGCGATCAAAGATGTACATCATCATGAGAATGAAATATGCTTTAAAAAAACTATAAGCTTGTGGTGCATATCACTTCAATTTGGGCGTCACAAACGCTCGGAACGCTTAGGAGCAACATCACAACAGTAGATGACATTTATTGCACATGTAGTACACACCGCCACACTATCATATATTGCACATCCGGCACATTAATTAACTCCTCTGCTCATGAACGTTTATTCGCCATTTTTGTCTTAAAATTCTCACTCGCTTCTTTCTTTCTAACCTGCTTACTTCGAAATTGGAAAGCTCATGTCACACAGCTTCTTATATCTCTGACTAACTGTTGCAGCTGACATTTTGATTCTCTCTCGTTCCTAAAGACAAATCGCAACAACACTAATGCACAGCGAAGGGAAAAAGCGTTTAAATTATTATTAAGTAGAAGTAATATCACAACGATGTACAAGCGAACACCGCAACGCAGCGAAACATTGTACGATATTTACAACTAATTCCGCGGTTCTGATGTGATCGTACCTTGCCAAAAAGAAAACTGCCCGTCACTCTATTTCCCTACTAGCTGCTTATTATTCGATAAAGCTTCAATGAGAATGGATCAACACAGACGGTTTTGAAGATACCATCGTGAACCCGTTTGGGGGTGGATCGTGTTACAGGCCGTCGTGCGGACCGTTTTGGGGGGAAAAACATGGGGAGAAACGTGTACAACTTTTTGATGAACAACCGGATTGTTTTTTAAATTATTGCTGCTATTGCAAACGCTAAGTAGTAGTGGTAGTAGTAGTAGTAGTATACACACACGGGCACCGAACGTGATACGGGGGGGATAATGGTGTAGCCTAAATTAGTTTGGAAGGCGCTTAACGTTACTTAGACATAGATTTCGTCGACGTACTTAATGTTGGTATACTCGCGGCCCACTTGCAGGCTCTGCTTTTCCGCCTGCTTCCGTTGCAACAACGTCTGGATGTAGTGCTGGACGGCAAAGTAGACGAACTTGTATTGAGCTTCCGTCTGCACCATGCCGGACCGTTGCGAGCGCACCATCTGGATCGTCCGCTGGATGTCAATTTCACACTCGTGTCCTAAAACGGGGAGCCGGACATTGGGGTTTAAATCTCCAACAAGTCTTCCACGTTTGCCGACGACACTTACCTTGACGCAGAATTTGATCCAATATCATATCGATCACGATAAACGTTCCAGTTCGGCCGATACCTGCCGAGCAATGCACACAAATTGGGCCCTGGAAAGAAACCGAAGGGAGTTAGAGCGAGTGATCCTCAACATATCCCTTCCAGACTTTGCTTACAGGAGTTAATCCTTCCAGCTGCAGCTGGGCCTGGCGTGTGTTTACATCTTGCAGGAAGTTCAACACACAGCCCGGATCCCCCGGGACGCCATGGTCGGGCCACACCTGGAAGTGGTACTGGTAAATTTTGCGATCCTCCTGTCCACGCCAGGAAAGGAGGAACTCGCGAAGCGTATAGTCGGCGGTACTCGTCTCGCTCAGACACCGCACCCGTGCGTGTCCCCATTCTTTGCTCTGTTGCGGATCGGGCCAGTACTTTTCGCACTTCTTCTTGCCCCGTTCCATCTCTTTGGTTGTCATGACGATGACGCGCGTGTTCTCCTGCCAGATCATGTTCCAGAAGTCCTGTATCGTGTTGGTCAGACATCCTTGCGTCGCGATGTACGTCTTGAACATGTCCTTCTCGTCCCGCTTGTGGGGTGATTGTTGCTGCAACTGCATGCGGGATGTGATCGACTCGTTGCGTTTGTGTTTCATCTGGGGTGAAGAAATTTGGAACCAACATTAGTAAGAGGATATCCCGGAAAGAGAGAGCTCCCAGCATTAGTGTACCTCGCTGTTGGCCTTCAGGGAGCACTGGGAGCAGGGTTTGTTGAGCAGCTGACAGCTGGAACAATTTTTCGTCGGTTGTCCCGACCCGGAACTATAGGCCGGAGAGATGTTGTTGCTACCGTTGGTGCCATTGTTGTTCGTGGCGTTTGGTTGTGTGCCCGCGGTGCAACCGTTCGGTTGGGCCAGGTTTTCCGACGATGAGCTCATATCGTACTGTTCCGCCTCGGTCGGTTGACGGATGTAGTTGGCATTAATGTAGTCAGCGCCCGGTACGGAACTGTCCACATCTTTCAGCTTCACGCGAGTATGATCAACTGTTGGCGGGAATGGGAAGACACAAACAAAGAATTATTCACCATACGGAGAAGCAATTCCTTCATTTACAGCTAGTATTGGACGGAAGTTAAAAGCTTTCCATTTAGTACTTCGTAGAATCACATCCTCCTCCTACGAGTAATATCCACCACAGGATGAATAATAAGACAGGCAACAAGCAAACTGCATCATGCATCATTAATCGACCGGGACTCGACGCTTCGTGTACGCCGGAAATAGACAGCGTAGCTGCAAGATATATGCGCAATGTCGCTAAAGAAACAGGTTTAACTATCCTCTCAAGGTACGATGATTCCACGCGAGAGAACGTATGTGTCTGTTAATCATTCAGCGGCAAAGCCATTCAATCGTAAAGGCAAATAGAAAGATCACTCATGTCATGTTTTTTTGCCACTTTACTAGTGCCTAGTTCCTTTGCATTATGATCGTAAGATTCCGTTTAAGCTAATCAAATCTAATATCAATGATAGCATCACAATCGATTCAAGTGCAATCGATCGGATGCCTCCAATTGCTAGATTCCGTGTCCAAGACTTGTTAAAAAAGCAGGAAGAGTGATGTAAATACTACCAGAAGTGAGCATTTATAGCTCCCTTCAATTGACGCACCACTTATTCTTGCTTAATTGCTTCACGTTGTGCCACTACACAACATGTTAAGATTTTCAGATATCTCCGATACCTCCATCCAATTGTTTGACTACTCTTAATTCCAAACGCTCCAATATTTTAGTTTAGAACTCGTGCCAAACAGAAAAAAAACAATCCTCCAGTTTGCACAACAATTTACCAGTGAGTAGAATTTTAAAGCTTCATTTGCATCTCCGTTACTCCGGTCGGATCATGTTCATACGTACTCTTTAGCTATTCTGTTCTCCATTGTGATGCTAACGATGCTGGCGACGATGATGAAGCTTGATTGGCAATCTAATTATCGCACCTGAAGACGAGGGAAGCAATAACATGTCTCTCTGTCTCTCGTGGCATCGAGTTCCTGCTCGGTTGACCGACATTTACGTAACGTTGTCACCTGCGTTTTACCCTGCAACCGTATTTTGTTGCTCTGCCTGTCATTTGCCTGTCATTTGCACAAATGTGCGACACACGACACTCCACCAATTCTCGACCGTAAAGCGAACGAGATGCATCGTCCAAATCGTCCACTTTTACCTCTTCCAGCCGTGGGTGAACAGTGCATCCGTCTCTCCATGATGGGGACATATTTCGACGGGCCAACAACAAAAGGGCTTTCAACCAATTTACCTAATCATCATCATCATGATGCACAATAATCGATCGAGCATGCAATCGCGTGGAACGCAGAGCAAAAGAGCTTGCGTTATCTGTTGGTTGTGGATGCCAACCCACAACCTTGACCATACCCGTGACCTTCCTTGAGGTTAATGCGACAATCGATTCTACCGGAGGAGAAATGAAAAAAAGCCTACAATATAAATCCGGACAATGCAGAGATGCAAAGAGAGTGAAAAAGAGAGACATTTCAATATCTCACACATTCCCTTAGCTGGTTGGTAAAAAGTTGTTGAATAAATCGTACAATTAGCGCAACCAACAAACAGAAACATAGAACACCAACGGTTATCGATTGCTTCCTGATTCACACGAACGAGCTTTACATCGCCATTATGTTGTTCACACGATCCAACATACGAATAAAAAAGGGTATCACTCTCACAGATCGTTTAATTCGTGGTGTTGATTCAATTGCGATCATTAGCATTCCCGCGCACATTCTCGTTTCGGTTTCGGTGGAGAAGTAGTGGAGGTGTACCGCCAGGTATCGTTTCCCGGTGCAGCAAAAAAAAATGTGATGCTGCTATTTGCCCGATTGTGGCAGAGCGATAGATTGAAATATTGGCATTTTATCTGTATGTAAATAACAAAACCGCATACGCACGTTCGATCCTTCCTGTAGTCGTTACCGCTCGCGTACGTATATGGTCAGGTTCGCTTGTACAGCTTTAGCAGCGATCGAGCGAACGAGCAAATGTGTGTGTGTGACGAGGGCGTCCGCATATCTGGCGTCAACTTTTAAAAGATGCCTTTTTTTGATCTCCCGCATCGTCTAGCAAACGTCACGAGGCAGCAGCACACGGCAAAAATATAATTCTGCGGAGGTTGCTGCGTGGGTCTAAGTTCTGATTGTGCTTACCAGCTCTAGAACTGTGGCAAGAAGAGTGCGCTCGGGAAACTTGTTTAATTTTAATTACAGTTCCTTTGTAGAATGCGCCATACCACATGACCGTGAAATGTGCTCATGAGATATTGACGGTAAAGAGATCCTAAAGAAGATTCCTTTTATTTGTTGAGAAGGTACTTGAAATGTTATGCTCAACATATGTATACCCTCGGAACATAATGTATTTTAATAAGATTTTGAAATCAATTTGCTTGTAATAGCAATAATTGTTCAATTATTTTCTTCCCCCCAACAATAATTGCAGCCATACTTACATGGTAAAATGTTCTTATATCTATTCTTGGCGCGGTTCTCGTTCCGTTGGCCTTCGCGGCGCGAAAACGTGTACCGGCACTCCTGCTGCTGCAGAGATTCGAACTCCTCCCAGAACCCGCCCTTGCCGTACGATTGGCCACCGTTTTCCCGCTGCAACTGCTCGACCCGATCGTTGATGCCGGCCGCCGTGATGCGCGTCGCATTGAACGGTTGCCGCAGATGGACGACGGTACCGCACGTTTCCACCATCGGGTTGCGCTTGTAGTGTTCGATCAGGTCGCACAAGGTTGCAAACTTTTGCCCACCGCCAACGTCGTACATCTTTTCCTGCAAAAGCGATAGAAGAAAATCACACGATGAATGAGCGGGAGCGCTTGTATGGAGCTTCGACTTGGGGATAGGAAAGAGTGCGCTGCAGTTTGTAGTGAACAATCATTCAATGAATTCTATGTGTGATGGTGAAGGGAAGAAGAGAGAATCATCTCCCCAGTGGTGACCATTCACCTTATTTGTCATTCTCCAATACGTTCCATTCGACACATCGGCGTCATCAGGCGCGTGAAGCGTATAAACCTTTACCGACGTACCATAAGCGGAAGAGTTTTGTGTCTAATGTCTACCAACAAACGGTTCGTATAATGCGAGGTTCCGGTCAAATGGGAAAGTACGCACCAGCCCTGTCTGACACTGCACGGTGTCTTCCACCAACAAGTGCAGTTGACGCGAACACTGACTTTAGTTCGTAAGCGAAGTTGCCGATAAACGATTTAATTATGACTAATTCGAAGGTTGTCGTCGACCGTCACACCAAAAGGGTTGATACCTCCGGTGTGCCTTTGTGCGAACGATTGTCACGTCCGTCGTATGTTGCTAACCGTTGTAGAGTTTTATGATCACCTGCTGTGTGCTTAATATAGTCTCGCGGTTCAATATGGATCTTTCAGAACATTGCTCGCAATCTTATCTTTTTTATGGATAACTTAGGAAAAAGGAATCATTCAATTCATGAGTTCTCCAATTGGAAACTCATGAGATTCAAAATACTATAGACATATTGTATAGAAGTTCCAGATATATTCTACATAAATTACTAGAGATGTATGCATCATCCAACACTTAACAATACTATATCTGCATGTTAATGAACTCCTAATATCCAGACACACAATCCTTAAATAATCCCTACAAAACGGAGAAGCCTTGTAGATGAACATAATCCAATTATGCTATGGAGTTTGCCGTCTTTGCTATTATTGCATTAGTTTGTGCAAAAACCGAAAAACCTCTACAAAAGCCTCTAAAGCCCTCTTATGTACACCACCCAAAATGTTGTTGGTGTGTTCTGTTTGTTCTGTTGATTCATTATTCTAAAGCTAATTGCTCTTCGGTCTACCATCCAGTCACCTTGATCCAGTTTGGGCAAGGTTGGCGGAATTACGGTTAGCATAATTTTCCCATTCGACTCCCCTGCGTCAATGGCGTCACAAGCTTTCATGTGGTTTATATTGTTCTATTTTGCTGACATTCGTGCCTATTTTCTATTCCATCTTTGAAACAATTAATTGAGTGTGAGCTGTTGCATAATGTTTCACTAACTTCCTTCTTTTTCCTAACATTTTCTACCTGAGATATCTAATAATTAGCAACAACGCAGTTCAATAACCACAGCAAAATAAAGCGACAAACTTCCCTTGGAATTATTATTGTGGGCCCAAAGCTAGGGATAGAAGAAGCGAAAAAAAAAACCGCCCCTCGGACAACTTAAAGCTGCACCAGCCGTTCGTTGCCGGTTTAAATCGCTACAAACACGGTGTAAGACCTTCGTCGTCGTTCCATGTTCGGCAGATGGCAGAAGGGCTACAGCCATCCGTCGTCTGGGCGCTGTTTGCGCTGTCCTGCTGCCCTCTCTGCTGCTACTACTCTGACCCCACTACCTTGGAAACCGCAACGGTTTATGCGTCACTTGTCGACTTGTACGCTGTGCTAGTGCCAAGGTCATTCAGGCTGTCGCGACACGTTGAGAAGGAAGCGAGCATTAACATAAGAGCCGTCATGCTCTGTTCTGCACACTCACACGCGTGCGTATCTATCCGGTGCTTTAAATGACTAAACACATGAGTGGACACTTCTATTTAGGTTTAAGGTATTAAAGCTGTTCCAGCCAAAACTCCTGAACAAAACGTTGAGATAAGGTATTGCGCTTTAGATGTGAGGAAAATAAGCAAATACAGGAAATCGTTATCTAATGCACACGGAGTATTACTTACATGCCATCGAATCATGACGTGCGTCACCTTGTCGTCCGCGCGGACCGAAAGCACGAAATCACTGAGCTTGCTTTGAGATTCACGCACTAGAAACGAACCATTCTTGCCGCGTTCTAGGATAAGCTTTTCCGCCTCCTTAGCGGACAGATTGCCGTGGAACCATCTGAAATTGAAGAGACCGTGATTTGGTTAGTGTTAGCTTCACACACTTAAACTTGCGAAATGAAAATCAACCCAATTCGAACCAATTTCTTATAGAGCTCTTCAAAACTAATAACAACGATCGTCACACTATAATTAATATATTTTCACTGCTCGTTCTTTCCCTTTATTTCTACGTTAGAACCCCAAAAAGTGAACCACCAACACAAATTCTCACCCAACAGAACAGCTAATCGATAAATCCGTAAACAAACTCAGTGCCCACGTAACGACACGGGACCGCAGCACACCAAACGATCAAACTGCTTTTGCGAAAGGTTCCGCTGAAGTTCAAGTTCAAGTGTGTTCCAACCGATGTTCCAATCGATTTTGCACGTTTATCTCACGTCGAAGGAAACTTTGTGAAAAAATACCACACACCCCACACAAAATCTTCTTCAGAGACACAACACTTGGCGTACACGGGTGCACTAAAACACTAAAGTTTTATTCCAGAGTTATCTTTAGCCGTCACTGGGCTAGCTGTAAACAGCTAAAGATCCAAGAGCTTTCTGACATCGGGTCGGTCGAGAACGCACGAGTGGCGTGCTCGTTTTGTTATGTCGTACGGACGCAAGTTGTGGCGAGTGGTTGTGTTGCACGACCAGTCCACCATACTGTAGCGTGACCATGTTTGAAGATAACGCACGCACGGAAGAATGCCGTCGTATGACGTCATGAGTCACAAAAAAACGGGTGGGGACACAATGCGCAAACAAACCCCAGCAGAGCACGTGCACGTTGGGGGTTGGGAATTTTTGCTCATCGTCAACCCTTCTCACGCGACTTGATGCTGTGTTGCGTGACGAAAGCTCAAGCGCAAGCTTTCCGATATGCTTTGCTCATCGGACATTTGTAGAGCTCTATGGTCGCAAACGTGTTCCGCGTACCGGAAATGCTATCACTCTATCGAACGTAGTGGTTCCCCGCATACAAAAAACACACGACAACGTTATGGGCTTGCGAATCTGATGTGGACGGATATAATGAACATCACAAAACTGTGTAGTATTAATGGCTTTTCACACCCGCCGTTGGTTTAAGAACGAGCAATATGATTCGTCATAAATTTGCATTTCTTAAAAGCAAACCATATAAAGGTGTAACACAAAATATGTACAAAAGTTGCAGCAAAGAAGCATCGTCAGCACAGCACCACCAGTGACTCATTAGGGATTTGTTTGGCTGGCGGATACCGCCGGAAAGCATGAATCAGCGAAGCTTTCGTGCAAATAAATGTTGTCAATGTTTCTTAGAAAAATGTCCATAAATGGGCAATGTGATTTCATTAGTACGCTGACGTACGGTTTTGGTGGATTAATGTTTTTTTTTAATGGCACGTGCAGACATCACGAGGCTATTGTTGCCGTCAGTGGGAGTGGACGAGTCACGAGACACTTCTCGTTTGGAAAGTATCTTCTTCTTCTATGACATGACAAACCAACATTTCTTTATCTCTGTAACATGTTAGTTCATCGTACAAAGGAAGGGTCTGGATGAGATTTTGGACCACTCCTCTCGTATGTGTCTGACGCTTTTAACTTTTTACCAACGGGCCACCAACTCTAACCATATCAAGTAACTAACTATGCACTAACTAATATCAACGGAAATATACGAGCTTTTTTTAAAATATTTGTACACACTCTGATGAATATTTATCTTTCATAATTTGACATAGTTTCATGCGCTCGAGACGAACACAACCAGCATATGTTGGAGCAATTGCTAAACAACACTGCTGTCGCCTGGCTGTATGCAATCAACCCCTAGAGCCTCCGTTGAAAATGAAACCCCAAAAAGCTGTGTTTTCTGCAGTTTATAGACAGAATCATCATGCCTCTTGGGAGGGAGAGGAGCAACACAAGAGCGGTGGTGATCGCATGTCAAGAGAAGGCAGAAGGTAGCAAGGGACGCTATCAAAAGGGTTCGACGGTTTGCGTAATTTACCGGTTTGTATACTTCTTGGGTTTCTCGCTCATTGGGCACATGGGTCAGAGAGAGGCACACACACGCACACCTGTATATCCGTAGATGATACGCTGGTTGTTGGTTATGCATTGCTCAATCCATCAACCAAGCTCGTCAATGGATATGTTTCATTTCAGTTCCAGCAGAGTTACTTCCAGTTTTGGAAACCAGGTCCCCAACTACTCCCTATCTTGTTAATGTTCCTTAGCTTAACAAATTGCAAAGAATAATTCTTTCAATTATCCAGAGATCCATATCGGCAAGTCTGGATACTAATAACCAGTTAGCAATTCCGACAACTCCGTAGTGTCCGACATTTAAACGAATCGAATCCACATACAAAACACGCACATCGTGGTGCGGTGCTTTCGATTTAGTAATTAAAAACAAACGCAAATGTTTTATGAGGTCCATAAAGCAAGAGTACACTCCCGTTTGCGGTAGCCTGTTTGTATGCGCGTTCGTGTGTGAGTAAGTAAACAATTCAGCACGGTGACATTTTGTTGACACATCCCATAGTAAGTCGATATAGAGACGTTTCGCTGCCAAATGCAGGTGAGAAGATCATGAGATCATCAAGATCTCATCATCGATGTGTGTCTTCCAGGTCTGGATATGACATACTGCCCTGGACAAAGGAATCAAAATGTGTGTTGTGAAGGAAATACAACATTATTTTAGCTTCACTTCACAAGATCAAGCTAACAAGTAATGTAAAGTACGTGATCAAATTTGGATACGTTATATGCTGAGTAATTCTAACTTTGATCGTCTGTCTGTTATTCTTGATTTTCGTTTAATTGTTTAACTTGATATTCATCCTGTCTTTTGAAGAACCGTAGTCGCTATCACTACTCCACCAACGCCTCTATAAGATCGAATTCGAAGTACTTTTCTACATATGTCCGGGGTTCTTCCACTGTTTTTGCAATGGAAGTAAGAGAATATTGTTCTATCAAACAAACAAGCATTCAATTCAAATAGGTAGTGCACGATTGAATATTCATTATTTAAGCAGCCGCAAGAATACGATCGCGCAAGCCACTGTCAGAGCCTTATGTTTGTTCAAAAACGTAAGAAACGTGCCATTGTGTGACTTTTTTCTTTGCTCCTTTTATCCACACCCGTGATCTACATAGCTTGGGGCAGATTCCTCAAAAAATGAATATAATTAAGAAATTATAATATCAAAACGAGTTCAGGCTCTAAAATGTTCGCTATGATCAATGATCTGTGGCAGCTTTTTGCCGTGGCCATTATTGAACGTTCCTTTGCTGGTATAGAACAGCTCCTCACATAAACAGGTTCTATTAGTCTATAAAAGCACCGCCATACACAAACCCATCCTCCTGCTATTGCCTCACTGCACGCACCTTTAACTCTGGACGATCTATTAAGTTGAAGATATGCAAAACATTTGTTCATCAGCGTATGGTGGAATTCAATAATCTCTCCTCCACACTCGTACTATCCAGTTGGTGATATTCCAGCAAAACTTCACGTTACCAGCTTAAAAGTGGTAGTTTTGCGTGATAAAAACAATTTCTTGATTGTATTACAACCATTAATTAGTTCCAGCAAGTACATCGAAAGCGGTAGTGCATTTCGGGGAGTTTCGAGAATGTGAGGAATAGATAAAGATAAGTTGAAATCATCCTGACACTAGTGGCATTTAATGAAGCATCTAGTGCAAACGAATGCAATATGCAAAATAGTAAAATAACCGCTCCGTCACGATATATGAACATCCTATTTCTAAGCACCGGGAAACCGTGCGGCTTCGCTCACCGGCAGCTCCATCACTGTCGATTGACAGGTCCGCCTTTCCTCGGGGTACTCCCATACGGAGAAGATATGATAGGCAGAGATTGGCGCATCAGCGTCACGTTTATGGAAATATTGAGAACCTAGGTGATTCTCCATGAGGATACATACTGCCGGTGGAACGTTGCATAAGTGGGCTTAAGGGTTCCACCGGCAGTAGGTTGACAGATACCCCTAGGGATAACTAATGCTCGCGTGATATTTTGAACTCTGGGGATGTGGAGATACTGGCACGTCGCTTCTAAGCTCTCCGTGAAGGTCACCACTAAATGTCATACCTGTGACACATACGTTCAACCGGCTGCTGTCCAAGGAATGTTAATAAGTGTCCACGTATGTTCAAGGTTTCATCCGGTAACTTCAGTCGAATGATTGCTAATTTTGAAAATGAAGCTTACTGGAATCGAATTATTGATAACCTTCCCAAAACCAAAGAGTTATACGGTAAAAAAACAAGTTCAACCCACGCGTTTTCTTGTTTTTATGCAATCGATCGTCAGAAAACGAGAAGGTCAAGATCCCTTAACGACATACTTCACATTTAGTGGGATAAGTGCATAAAAAAGAACCGCTTTACGACGTAAGCTATTGTAATGTTAGTCAAAAGTCGTAACAATAAACTGCGTTTGGTACGTGATCGTTGTACACAACTCTTCGCACAAGCTGATCACATATTACCGTACGATAATACTGATTACTCAAGCGAGTTAAAGATCACCATCGTTGAAGTAAAATAGCATGGTATGCAAGACCTTCCAGTACAAAGGTGGCCTGTTGTAGTAATTTTTACGCCGCAATGTGGTCTATACAACCGAAATTGAAAGTAGTTGTGTAGGTGGGTGTTGAGAGAATATTTTAAGCTGCACCAAGTTACCTTCCCCTAAATGAACCAATTTAGCTTAAGACGGTCCTCACCAAAATTGGACATGCATGCCTTTTACGCCATCCTCTCCTGCGTCCATTTTGTACGGAATGATCCCATTCAACAAAACCAAACCCTCTCCCGCTTCGCTTCTTTACCAGTTTCAGCGGATTAAAAAAAAAGTGAAATAACAATTTCGCGAAGAAGCAGAACAAAAAATAACAACGCAACTCTTCCATGTCCACCAATTGACACCTACAGCTTTTACGCAGTAAATGTGACACGAGTTAGAGGGGAGGCAATGCTATAAAAGTGTAATATTTATCCAACAATAACATTACCCCACCTGCGCGCGTCGGTTTGGCCTCCCTGCGTCACTGCCACCTCCCCCGGAAAGGTAACAACGGGGTCGAGGATAGCAAATGATCCGTCGTTCGCAGCTCCGTCGAAGACAACGAAAGCAAAACAAGGAGAGACTAGAAAAAAAACAACGGAAACCTGTCCATTTTACCTACTGCGGCCGGTTGTTACTTTCGCGCCTGACTAACCTGTGGTGGAGACCTCCGGCACACAACCACAACCTCCAACAGACGGAGTCCCAACAGAGTCCTCGGACCACTTTTAACCTATCGGAGGTTTGTGGCGATCCACAGTATTATTTAATTGTTTCCGACAACTAGTAGCACGTGGCCTCCGGATATCATCTCCAAGAATACATGTCCGAGTTAGTTCCCTCCAGGTATTCGAAATCAATCAAACATCTAATGCATACTAACGGATAGAACAGCAGTGCGGTCCGAAGTTCCGCTATCGCGGTCGAGATAATGATCTGTGCCACAGGCACCGCCAGCAGTGCCGTATCGAGTGTGGTCGGCAGACGGCTAAGCGGATCATGATCGGTTTCCTCCGATGTGGGTGTCGTTATCGCGGAATCGTGTTCCTCCTGTTGCTCTTCCAGGAGATGTTTCTCCTTCAGCTGCAGCTGGTGCAACTCCTGGCGCTGCTGAAGCTGCGCCTGCAGTTCATCCTCCTGATCGATCTCCTCCAGGATGCCACTATCCGCGGACGAAATGCTCGAGAAGCGTCGCCGCAAACATTTCCGGCCATTGCGCGTAAACTTCCCCAAGCCTTTCTGCGACGTAGAAAGGTTTTCGTGCTGCTGTGCCGGGTTCTGCTGTTGTTGTTGCTGCTGCTGCTGTTGGTGCTGCTGACGGATCACTTCGGTCGGTGTGGATGAACGACGCTTCAGATAGTCGACCGTACCGATCGTGTTGGTCAGCTTGAGCACGTACTTTTTCAACATCTTCAACTCCGGTCTGTTACACTCAAATGTACTGTTAATTTCCGCTTGTACGGCGGTATGTGAATGCGATTTCGTCTTCTGAACTGCACCAAACTGTTACGTTTCCGGTTGGAACTCTAAACAGTATATGTAAACAAAGTTCCAACTATTTCTTCAACACTGACTGGGTTGGGAGCTTGGCCACATCGGCTTCCCTCTGGGTTTGCTGCTTCGGAAGCAGGAACTCAACGATGTGCTCGAAGAAGAATCCACCACTCATTTTTGCACGGCACTACACTACCACTTTCGACACTCCTTTGCTTGCGTTTCGTTAAACGATCTACGCTTTGGTTTACTAATGTTTCTTATTTCTGATTATTCAACACACTTCACACGCACTGGTTAAGGCTGTCGAAAGAATGTTTAGCTCAAGTTGGTGAACACCAAACGTGCCTAAAACAGCTTGAAGTTCTTCCGTGTACTGATTCCACAGACAGTGCTATCACAAACACGAGCTTTGTCCAATTATTCGCTACTGCTCTGGGGAACTTCGAATTGACTGCGAACTGTCGCCTCGTCTTCGAGATGCGCTACTGCTAGCTGAACTTGATCCGCCGCACTAAACCGATCGTGGTCGATCGCGTGTCATTTAATACGAGATCCGTCTGTACGAACCGGGTGTCACCGCCGTGCATTGGTGTTTGTGTGATCCGTCCGGCATCGCAAGAGTCCCGATACACAGCAGCCCGCAGCAGCAGCACAGCAGATGATTACGGTGATCGCGAAGCGCGAATTTGTGGTCGTCGGGTTTTTTGTTACGCCGTGTTCCAGCCAACCATCCCTTCTCCTTAAACTACTCCGCGGCCAGACGTGGTGACTGTCTCGCACGATATCGCAGGTGTACGGCATACGCACACCTGTAGCTTAAAAGGGTAAACTGCCGTCATCACCACTACACCGTCAACCGAGATGTCGTCCAAATCTAATAATCTGCTTCGGAACTGAACGCATGCTATACCTGAGGAAGGCCCGGTTGCTGCGTGGCGCAGTAGAATCAGGAAAAACAAAGCATTCCAGACCCGAAATGGTTTCCTGCTGAGCTAGCGTACGATCGAAATAGTACCATCCTTGCATGTTTCAGCTTGTGAAAGACATCACACATCAGTTTACCTTTATGATTAACAATTTGCACTTGTAATTCGAACATTCCTGATGATGCACGAACTCAATTCCCCACATTCAAGAAAGATACAGTGGAAGAGATGGAAATTTGTAGTCTTTTTTTGGTATTTGCAATACCAAAGTGGTCCAACAAATCGACCAGCTAGTAAAAATAACCTTGTGGACATTACAGAGGGCAGCAGAAAAAAAAAATGCTTTGTGCCGCAAGACAACTGGCCGGCCGTGCATTTTTGTCGCTAAGGGGCCTGTCTCTCAACAGGCAATTCACACTTGCCAAAGTGACCTTTCTCGATGAAATAGTAAATGACAAATTTTGAACAAATAAGTATGTCCACAAAGCTGTAAGCTACCTAAAGCTTCAGAAGTAGGGGACTTGGTTTTAATAAAGTTTGTTTAGGCACCACGAAAAGACCTTGAACTTGACCAATTGAAATAGAAATCATTATGATTGGAATGAGTACACGATTGATCCTTCTTCTGGCATCGTACACAATACAAACACGTGTCACAAAATAAAATTGCCCTACGTTCGCATATACATAAGGCTGCAATTTTTTCCAAGCAAATATTGTCTCGTGGGAATTTTCAGAACAAACGCGACGCTTTCAAGCGAGAATTTACACAGGTTTTTTTCAACGTAGACAGAAACTCAACTGAAGTGTTCTTCTGTTTGCTCAACAATTTACCATCAGAGGGTGATTTTTGTCAGTTTTTCTATGTGTGTTATGGTTTTTTTTATTATCAGAGCACCTCTTTGTATTGGAACTCATCCAAAACACTCGACCATGAGGTGATAATAAAATTGTTTGTCAATTTGGTACGTCCATTTGTTTTTGTGCCATCATCCCGATCCCTGAGGTGAGTGTTTCGACGGAAAGTCGGATTATTCGTTGATGGGAGGATAAATCGGATAAAGAAATATGGAGTACTACCATGGAATGTTCTCTTTTTGAGAATTACAACCTCAGATATCTTTGGATAACTGGACCTTCCAAGATGCTATTTTATTTTGCCTACATTTGGGTCCTTTCTATAGTGTACAGGCGACCCAAGACTTCGAAACAAAATAACATGTCCAAACGTTTATAAACGTAATCAAAAAAATTAAGATACTCACACTACTTCCTCGATTACATGCTTGAAGTCAAGAACTCTTCCCAAACTCGTATCAATTGGACATTTCTATTCAACATCCGGACTCTGGACTGCACAGCTGGACTTATTTATCACGTGTCGAAGTAACGTGCTGTCTGCTTCATGGAATAATCGGACCAGTGGTGGACGACTGGACCTGGTATTCTTATTCTAATCTTTATATTTGATGGCAAAAATTTATCGTCTCTGCCTTCGCGAACTTAAAGTCATTACCGGACACTCAAAACTCATAACCAATCATATTTCTCAGATATGGCAATTTTTTTCTCTCTTTCTCTAGTGCTCCTGCACTCCAACTCATTAACGATGACATATTCCCGATTACTGTTCCATACGGCTCCTTTTCATTCGCTCATTACGTTAGATTGCGCCTTTTGCTGTGGTCCATTAAACGGCAATATAATTCTAACACACTTTGTAGACGAGCTCCCGCGAACATTCAACCTATTTATAGGAGAACCTTTAAAAGTGTGTTTGGTCGCGCTTGAATAAACCACGATCACACCTCAGTTGCAAGTCATTTCCTTGCCGTTTTCACAATTGGCAAGTGATTTACGGCCTGCGGGAGCTTTCAATGCTTTCCAAACTTATTCTGTGTAAGCTCTGGATACGTACGGACAAAACGGAACGTTGGAACGTGTTGGGAAACAATAAACAAATACGTCGACACATGAAACTCGTGTCATATTTTATTGGCACATGTTTCCGTGATGAACCATCCGAACCATTTTCCGCATACCCAGTCGGAGATATACATACAAAGGGAAAAGTTTAGTGGACGAGTGATAGCAAGAACACATGAAAAAGCATCTGATAAACTCCCAAGCGCAAAGTATTTAATTGCACAAAAATCGTATTTGCTTTTGCGCCCCATTTCCAGACAACCGGAGTTCCGGAACGCTGGAATGTGTAGCATTTAATCTGTTCGCCCTTTTATTTGCTGCCATAAGGCTAAAAATAGTTATCTTAAATTTTCTCCTTTTTTTTTCTTCTTTTGGTGCGGAAGTATGCGGAACCAGTCCACGAAAACTTTGATCATCAATTGTAGTAGAAGCTGTAGCAACGGGTAAAACAGACACCGTTCGCCCACGGTGACGGATTTGGGATCTCGTTTCGAGCGTGGAAAGTAGAATAAAAACAACGGGAGCGACAAACAAATAATGGCGGACAGAACACGGTCGAACATGGTCGCCCGATCCGGTTCCCGAAGGTGCGATCGATTCAGCATCGTTCAGCCGTACAAACCAACGCAATTTTCGGGCGGTGTCACATCCATCTGCCTTTCCAACGTTATGACTAATGGCTATTGAAGAACTGCGCAAAAACCGAATTTGTGTTACTTAAGGAGTAATTCATTTGTGTTGAATTGTAAAATTTGAAGTATTTGTTTAAAAGAGCAGTATTTAATGGACATGGAGGGTTTTTTAACTTGTCTGCCTTTACCCTTATGTTTTGTTGTATAACTTGCAATCTTAAGATAATACTTGTAATTTCAAATGGCTTTTATAAAACTGAGCAAAAACTCACATACAGTTTACTTAAGAAGCAATAGAATTGGGTTGAATTGTATAATTTGAAGACATTGATTAACTTCTTTTGTCTGCCTTTTCTGAATTCTACATTTTTCTGACATCTTAGACATCTTCCAACGAAGAGACAAAAGTTGGAATTTCCCTTTTTACGCACACACTTCCAGTATACGGTACGTCCTGATGCTAGTGATCACTACGCAAGATCACGTACGACAAGTCTCAGGACGAAGTTTGTTCCTACCCCGACAAGGTCAACTAAACCAATAAAGACGTGATCTGCGATATTTGTTAGCTAGCGGTAAACACGCTTCGATGACAATGATAACGAACCAAACGGTGTGAAGATACTCAGGCCGGTGCAGTGCAGAAAATCGTGCGCTAACTTTACCAGCACCGTCAAGGCTTCCGTTGCGCGAAGACTTTCGCACATTTCCTGTATACGTTCGGTCACGTTCAGTTCCTGCGATGATGGGACAGACACGAGGACTAACGCAAGAAGATCGTGAAGACTTTTAGTATGCAGGACACGATACAACACGGGATTTTTGTTCCATTCTTTACATAAATTGACCTCTCGTCGTTGTACAAGGGGAATTAAATTTGAACGGATCTCAGAATTCACTGGCGATCGTTCACTAGTGCACGTACGCACTAAGCAGCAGATATTTGATATTCTAGGTACAATAATTAAACGAAACACACAATGACAACTGAAGCTAGACTGTTTTGCTCAGGAACATGCATACAGCAGTTTCTGTTTGCATTCTGCCCTGGAAAACTCATCTGCAATGAACACAATAATTCAAGGATGTTTTTTTTTTCTTGGCACTTTCAAGATTTTAAATATTGTTTCTTTTCAAGTGAAAACCGGCCGATTGGCATTTTATTCCCTCCGCTTTAGAGTCGCTTCCCTATGGTGGGATTAAAAATTACCTACGGACAACTGACTGAGCAATGCAGTTGATATTTATGTGTTTATTTAAATTGCAAACAATAAACCCTATGCAAATCACCTTCGTTACTATGGCGCAAGCGATAAGCTCAACTATTCTTAAACAACAAGCAAACTGTTGAGCTTTTTCATTTCGGTGCATTATATGGAGTGATAAAATAAAAGTATTAAATCTTTGATTGAAAAAGTTAAATTTTCATTTAAAACTTTACATTTTCATTTAAAACTTTACATTTTCATTTAAAACTTTACATTAATTTTTACGATCGCTTGAAGTATAAACTTCCTATTCAATTAGAAAGCATGATCCAAGATGAAATCATTTAACTGCCTCATTAAATGTTTTATGAGTCCGTTAGTACTGGATAGCTTCCTCGTTTCTGTGCAAATCGTGCTTGGTTTCACTGTTTGTTCAGATGTACCCAACATCTATACAACCTTGAAAAATCTGTTCTTCACAGAGAATGTAAGTGTTGCACCTCTACCGTATTCTTTCACTGTGTTCCAGCAGCTCAGTATAGCTTATTGGGTGCGATATGTCGCTAAACCAAAGATTATTCCGAAGGTGCACGGCCATCGACGGAAAGTAAATCACGTCATCATGACGCCCTTTCATCAGGAAGGAAGCGACTACTTTGCGATAATGATCCTCAACCGTTACCGATGATTGTCACCGGTAATCGTCGAGTATCTTACTTCCGTAATATTGATCATTGTGCGCACATCTCTTACTGCTTCCGTTCGGTGCTGTGTGCCGCATTTAGGATGCGGTGAGTCGTGCGCAATCTTTCTAGTCGTGGAAGGGAAGGCGTGTTTTTTTTATACACAATGCTCGTTAAATGTCACTTTCGTTGAGTGCGCGAGTACATTGCGGCGCGGATTGCTCGCTGGTAATTGTGAAGTCCACCAAGCGCAGTAAGCGAATCCGCAGGATGCATGCAAAGTGTCCAATTTTATTGTGCTTTTTCCTGTTTTCGATCTTCTTCCATCAAGCGGTGATGAGGTATGCAAATTCCACTACTACACCTTTGAAATTCAGTATTCAGCAATAAAGCGTTGAATTCTTAGAGAAAAAAAACATTCTACTTGATACTGTAAGGCGCTCATTCTGTTTCCATGTGGTTCAAACTGGTGAAGTGACAGAGTGCAATAGTACATGGGTTTTGCGCATCTCCATAAATCGAATATGCACGTACAGCTAATGAAACAGTGGACCCGGCGGAGGTTAACCAAGATTCATCAAAATGAGGTAATTTGTATGCCCAGAATGAACACAGACGACCAATATTCTATGACGTCATTGGCATACGGGGTTTTAATCGAATGAAAACAAACCCTAAGGAATATTTCATTCATTACCATCAACGGACTGTACAGGTAAAATTATTTATACTGTATAGATATTCTCTTGTGTGATTATAATGTATTTTGTACAGTAAGTGTCAGTTAGTTGAATTAAATTAAATCGCCTTTTAATCATATCGATCAGCTTGGAAGGGAAAAAAATATCTAAATGATAAAGAATAGCTTGCAAAATCGATAACTACAATGAACCACAAAGTCCCATAATGCTTACACAACTGCTAAATCATTCGAACACCGACGCGCATTTGCCTAGTGTTGAGTTCACCTCTTACCGAAAATAAAACTCCCCTAAATCCACAGCATAAACTGGTTCGTTCAGGGTTGCATCAAAATTTATGTTAATCATGATCGTCCGATCGAACCGGTCCAAACCGATTCATCTGCAATATTTTCAGCATCGAGAAAAGTTCAATGCCGAAACACATTTCACCCAAATCTGTACGGCGACAGGCGGTCTAGTATCGTAATAGACAAATTGGTACCCATGCGAAACTGGCAGCCGATGAGTAATCCAACCTTGCCGGTGGCAATGGTTGGCCATTTCCTCGATTTGTCACAATCTCTACTGACCTTCTGCAAAACACAAACAAA
>KB663610.1:7278536-7343902 GCA_000349025.1 Anopheles minimus
TTGGGTTTTTGATTTACATACGATACGATATGTTATTTCATTGACCCCAATCCGTATTTTTTAAAGGGTATCTTAGTTTATCTTTGCGTTACGATGTACGGGATCATATTACAGATGGCTTTTATAAAATTTCTTACAATAATTTTGTGTCAATCAGTAGGAATAAAAACAAAACAATTGGAAGGACGAATTTCCAATTCGCCTGGCCGTCATACAATACGAAAAAAAAATAGAACAGAAGAATATTCACACAATTAATATTTTGATCTCTATCTCCTAACCCAATGATCTAGCAGAGTGAACTCGTAGATCCAAAGTGCTGTACTTTGGCTCTTTGACTCAATTAATGTAGCTCTTCGTCGAATTTAAACCTTCACAGAAACTTCAATACAAATTTTATCTACATTTAAACCATATGGCCGTTGTTGTTTGATTCTTTAATAGAGGCTTTGCGCTCTTTTTTCACATTGCTAAAATTGCTCTTGGAAATAGTGAGAATTTGGAATCCTTTAGATGTCCGTGGTCAGATGTTGCGGCTAACTTAGATACCTTATACTTGGAACATGCTATTGGTTTTGTAATATACTACAACAAACAAATGTTTTCAATGACATATGTACACTCTAATTGTTACAGTTCTTGTCTAATTTGCGCAACCTTTTTTGGCCTGTTTCGAGCATAATAAACAAAATACTACAATTTTTCAATCCATGATTTATATTTGAGTAAACAAAATCACAATTTGGCTCTTGCGAGCTTATGTTCATGCATTTCATGATATTTTGCTTTTCACTCCAAGAAATTTGAAGAACCAATGCCAGCCAAATAATGGTTAACTATACTTATTGGATACCGCGTCAAGTTAGATGGATAGTCAAGTACCCTTACAGGGAAACGTTTCAAATGAGAATCGATCTCTGGGATCCTGCCTTGTAAAGACCGGTGCCGTTATCGACTCTCGTATTCTAATTTTGTAGCTTGTTAAAACTTAAAATTAATCAGTTCACCTAAATTCTCCTATTCTACTATTGTTGGAACTGACACTGACTGTTCATTCACAAAAATAATCATTAGAGGACTAAGTAATAATATACAGAATAACTCTATTTGAAGCCTCCTGTTGCGTTGTGACTTTCAGTAGTATTCGCAAAACGAATTCAGGTAGCAGTTTTATATCCTTCATATATGACTTCACGACGATCTCGTAAATAATTGGTCTTTTGCACTTGCTGTTGGCAATTTGCTTGTTAATTCTATATTCTAAAACTTACGTTACCAAACTCTTTTATATTCTAAAGCCATATATTTTATATTCCATAGTTAGATTATTTGTTTGTTCTTTTTACTTGTCATCCTAAATCGGATGGTTCAGGATAGAACTGTAAGGATTTTAAACCCGATTGTCTCCTTCTTCTTCTTTGGCGTAACGACCTACTCGGCCATGCGTGCCATTGCTTGCTTACTACACTTAAATGATACCATGCTGTTGGATAATCGTTCCGTACTACATGGGAACGATCTAGATGAAATTCGAACCCCGGTCCTGCCGTTTAAGACCAGCACCGCTGTCTCCTCTGCCACTGAACCGCTCCAAACCCATTTGTCTTATTATCAAATTGAGTAATCTACCTAAGCTATATATCTTAGGCTTATTTAATGTTCCTTCTTAAAAGCCGAATCGGGCTGATTATCGGACATCTCGTCTAAGGGATTAGCTAAGGTTGCTCTGTATGTAGCAGTCTTTCAAGCATTATCTGCAGCTTAAACCTGAGTTCTTTGTTGGCTTAATGACCTATTCGATCATGCCGGTTATGCCCGTTTGAATCCGGCGCCGCTATCGCCTCGGCCACCGGACCGCCCTGAGTTTAGCATACAAATTCCCAAAAAATCTCGAATAAGCAACTAGCGGTCCAATTATTTGATTAAAAATAATATCGGCAGATGGAGAATTGACTCTATATTACGAATAAATTCTGTTTGTAGCATATCCTTGAAAGTACCTCATGATTTCTACTCTTGCAAAGTCCCTAATATCGCTAATTATTTTAAACATGCTGATTAATAAACTACAGCTGACATAGCTGTTGAAGGCTCACGATCAACATGGTTCTAGAAGAATTTATCTTCAGCAATACATACAATCGTTATCATCCTTATTCAGTCCTCAATTTTCCAATATTGGTTTTATTTACATTCTACTTCGGGGAGCTACTAGCGCACCGGATCATTTCTACTATAATCGAAAACCCTTTTTTCCACTGAAATGGGTGAAAGATTTCTTACCGTTCGGTAGTAGGTTCGGCACAGATCAATGGTTGTTTCAGTTCGATGATTTGTCCATTTTTCTCCTTCAACTGATCACCATTTTCCATGTAATACTGCACAAGCTCGGATAGGGTGGCAAATTTTTCACCTAAAATGAACGAATGAACGTTTTACTAGTGATGTTGATTGATGTCGCTCACCGCACGTACGCGGACGCAACGCTACTTACCACCGTAGAGATCGAAAAAATCACCATTGTTCTGGATCTTTATGTGGGTCACCTCTTGACCCCGCCGAACGGAGAGTGTGAATGCGCCCGGGCTGGAGGAGGAATGTCGGGCGAGAAACGAACCATCGAAGCCACGCTCCAGTAGCATTGTTTCTGCCTCCACACCGGACACTGATCGATGAAACCATCTGGAATGAGATTATAGGCAAAATGAAGGTGTAAGTTATAATGTTCGAAAATAGGAGCTGATTTAAATGATTTGTTAATTAGTAAGTAATATAGACCCGTTTGTTTAAATCGTGAAACAACAAGTTGTTAAGCTGTGCAAAAATTACAACATTTTGCAAGCTATTTTTAATGCAAATACTGCGGAAAGACGCTTGTTCTCAGCTCCTTTCCTTCTACGCTTTCAGCCAATCGAAAAGCATACAATAGAAAAGACATCTGTCATCATCACATCAGGTGAATCGGCCACGTGCCAACAATTTGAACCGATTCCTCACAAGCCCCCCCGCTGCTGCATCGATAATTACACACCCCACGGGATGGCCTGTGCTTGCATCGGATCAATCCATCTGCAACATGCAATAGAATGCACTTTTGATCGTCTGCCAAACGATGTGACCTTTCGTAGCCGAAACGATAACACTTGGTCCTCTTTTGTCGACCGAAATCCGTGGCAGAGTTCAATCATCGGATGCAGAGGGTTTTATCTAATCCGATGATTCATTTGCATCATCTCGTGACAGCCTGTTGCGCGTACAGGTTCATTACACTGATTCTTGGCTCACCGATGATGCGTTCTTTCTTCAGCTGCTCTATACGCTTGACCTAGCAACCTGTCTCTCTACCGGTTCCCCGCTTGGTATTAAGATAAAAGTAGACAGGAGGTCCTCCACGTCGAAGTATGAAAGTGAAACGGGAATAATGACTCAGTTCGGTCGTTGACGACGTGTTAACTTCGTGTCCGGGGGTTTATGAGCTACACGTGCAATTATTGCTCGAGCATGTCCTATCTGCCAGTCAGTGGCTGTGTCCACGGCAACATGATCGAGCCCTTTCTTTTACGCCGCCCTTCACAGTCACACCAATCGGGGAGGTGTATGTGTCGGTGGTGTTGCGTTTTGATTGCACTAAGCTGGCCATACTCTTGCGATGACATAATTGCAAATGCCCGACTGGCTTCCTTTCTGGTATAAGTGTAAGCGACCGTGTTCATGTGTCCGACGACATCACCCACCGGCAGCAAACAGACGTAATAGTAGTGTGAGCTTACAGACGTACTGTCGCCGTGCGAATGAATGTGCGTAAAGCGAAGGGCCACAGAATACTTGTACCGTACACGACATTCATTCGGACAACTGCCTGTGTGAATGCATAAGGGGATGAAGTTTTCAATTATTAAAGGGAACGATTGAAATAGAAGAATCGGGAAGATTGCGGGAATGTAGTATAAAAATGTATAAGGCAAAGGAGATCATGAGCATCAGTATAAACTAATATTGATCTCAACAAATAGAATCTGGATTCTCATACGTCTACACTCCAGATTACCAAGCCCAGAACATGACAAGCTCAGGAGTTGACATTCAAGCCCAGAAGTTGAGCCTGTATTCTCATAAGTCAATCCACTGGACTCTAAAGAGTGTCCTTAGCCAGAAATTGAACCTGGGCTTTGAGGTGTCTACACTCCAGCGTGTCCAAGACCAGAAGTTGACTTTTGGGTGAGTTTATAAGGAAATCGGAACATTTGAACATCTTCGGAGACGTCTGAAGACAATTCTTGAGAAAAACCCCTGGACACTCTTGATATGAACGGCTCAAATTCAGCTCGTCGGACTCCAAGAGGTACAGGAATCTTGCAGTATAGAACGGACATGACAACAATACGAAATTTTAAGACACGAAGGTTAATTTATTAGTGAATTAAGGTTATAATTTAGTGAATGAGACTCAAAGTTTTCATCTGTTTCCAACATATCTTATTGGTAGAGCTTAGTGTCGTTATAAATTTTAAGATCACAAAATTGCAAGTTTAAAGATACACGATCTAGGACAAACATATTCTCGAAAATTAGAAGAACGCCAACTGGAAAACATATTAAACACATTTTGAAAAATGCGATAGTAGGAATATTTTTAGATCTTGAATTATGAGGATCTTCTTTGTGTACATTGTATGATCATGACTCGAATGATTCAACGTTTTATCAGGTAAATCCATGCTGGTACAATGATTTCTTCAAATATTCTCGAGATCTATTTTTTCTTAAATCGTCGGTTAAAAGACAATTGGTTTACACTAATGTAATTGATGGAAGGGTATCATCACAATAGCCCTATAGTTTAATTAACGCCCCTGGTTAGACTCCAGCGCTTCCTGTCCCGCACGGTAAAGCACGGTCGTGTGGCCAAACCACCGAACCGAAGCAAACAGCAACAACAACAAAAAACTCTTCTCCTATTAAAAGATCACGCTATTTATGAGCATTACGCACATTAAGCGCGATTAAGTCATTAAATTTTATTCCACCCCATCCGAGAGTGTCTCGAAAGCCTGTGGCCGGGCAATAACCGTACAGCCACAACACGGAACGCCAGGTTTTTTTGAGTTTTCTTCTGCAGCATCCCTGCTCGCACATACTATGGCAACAATGTCACAGTAGGTTGAACCATTTAATTATTCATCTCGCTGCTACTCCTGCTGCTGCTCCAGCCGTCCAATATCCGTTTTCTGTGTATTACCTACTATGTTGTATCGTTGTTAGGTTGCCGTTGCCAACCCGTTCCGGGAAGATGGAATGTTTGACTGGCTGGCTGGCTGGCTGGTTGGATCGTTTGCTTTGATATCTCGTGACGAGGGTTTCGCGTGGATCGAAAAACAATATATGGGAAAATTATACACATTACCATCATAAATTGTGTACCATTGTGTGAGAGAGCATCTGCTGCACCACTGCTGACCCGACACACAGTGGGGACCACGGGAACGGTTTTCTCTCACGGCGTTAAGCTCGTCAAACGATGGGGCCATTTTAAAAGGGAATAAAACATGCGATTCTCCGGTTGGAAGAATATACTAGCGAAACAATAAAAAGTAAGGTTATGGTTGGTAGGATGAAGATGTAACTGTTTTTATTTTTGTACAAAAGAAAATTCGTCCCCAAACAATTTCTTGACAATTACATGCAATTGTAATTGAAAGATTACATCTACTTCATATTACATCACACCATTGCTGGTTCGTTTTTTCGGATCCATGCGCATTTGCGTGGTATGCTCATCCAAGGGTTAACCATCCCAAAAAAACAGACGCACACGCACACATACACAATAGAAATGTGGACAGCAGGCGGTGTTTGCTCCCATCCATCTCCCCAATTACCACCTACCCTACCCTTTGGAGGAAGAAGGGTGAACATAGTGAACTTCCCCACGCTGACGCTAGAAACAGCTGGCTAGTAACGTGAAACTGACCATTTAATGCACTTGGTGACCCGTTTTCATTCAATTGACCCCTGTGAACAGTTATCCCGCTGTCGCTGACGATGACGACGACTCCCATCATATCTCTAATTTTGCCAACCAATTTCCACCCTTGCGGGCTGCAATGAAGGGTTCCTTCTAATTCAATGAAAAAATACAACCAGAGGCACTCGGCTACTTTGTAAGCAACAAGCGTGTGCAGTTCGTGGATGAGCGTTAATTTATTCCCCATCCCTACCCTGCGCCACGACGCATTCTGACCGAACACTCCCAAAAACTTGTTAGTTAAGCGCTCAAGGACGACGTTTTCCTTTGTCCAGCAGTTGCACTCGCGAAACGGAAATCGCAGCAACCGGGAGGAAATGTTGCTACGGAGAGCTTCGGTTCGGTGCTTTCGGTTCAGTGGTAGTTTTCCTCAAGAATTGCATATTGAAGGCCAAAATTGTGGGGTGGGCTGACCCAACACACTACATGAATCCACTGTAAACATCCGAACGGGGTTTTAACCCCCAAAAAACGCATACTGAACTCACGCTCGCATCACACTTTCTCTTCCCAATTTGGTCTATATCTCGCTCCTGCTCTTGCCGATTACTTTCTGGTTTCTTTCCGTTTCACTTCAACACTCCCTCTCAGCTGTTTATTTCTGGGTGTAGTAAGAACCATTCGTCCTTCCTGGGGGCTGCTGCACCGGGGCGGATAAAGTGGCGTGACAAGGCGTGTTGGAAGAAAAAAGTGCACCAGGGCGCAACCAGCCGCCGAAGGTGAACGACATAACCTGGCAGCAGAGTGTTGGGGCTTTGCAAAACCGTTTTGATACAAAAATCCATCCGAATGGGAAAATGTTTCGCCACATTGTACGGACGGGAGCGAGATGCACACCAACCAAACACACAAACACATGCGCGCACTTGCACCCACCCGAAGAAGTTCGAGAGGGTTCACATTATCAAGCGTACGCTTATAATGACCCGTCGAACCCAATGATAAGGCATAACTTTTAAATCGTTTTGATGTTTCTTTTTTTTTGTTTCGGTCGTTTCTGGTTGCTGCCACTGCAACGAAAACGGACCCGCTACGGACGATCGCGCGAGGGTGGATTGGCTTAATTAATGATAAAACGGCAATGGGTCATACCTTCGCGAAGATAATGCCGCCATCGATGCTGGGTGGTTGAAGATACACTTATTTACAAATGGGTTTAGCGCAGAAAACTATGCAAACCGACGGAATCACGCACCAGCACATAGAACTTGCGATTACAACACCACCACCCCACAGAAACTATATTGGCCACACTGCACTCCGACCTTCCTCCTCCCCTTTCCCCCTCGCAACACCCTTTCTTCACACCCCCACCGCACACACACACACTCTGCACACACACACGCGCGCGCGTACACACACAAGCCACAGCCGCACGGATCACACTAGAAAGCACACACGCACTACGCGACGATTTCGCGACACTCACTAGCGAATTCCAACGCCCTTCCTTTCGGGAATATGTGGAGAAGACCAACCAGAATCCCGAAATTTTTCGGACGGACGGACGCACGCACGCACCCACACGGGAAAAGGCTTGTTTCGCGATCTTTCTCACTATTTGATATTTTGTTGAGCAGCAGGTCTCGCAGGCGAGGACCGTTTTGACAGCTCGACGGAACAATAGGCAACAATAAGATTGGCAGTTGGCTGTCCGCTACGTTGACGGCCGTGGTTGATAAAAGCAAGGTGTCTACTACGTTTTTCGAATGCTGTTTTTTCGATTTTCAGCTGGACGACTATTTGTTGGGTTTCTTTTTAGTGCAAATTTATGGGAAGTATGACCAACATCCGATCAACTGGTGAAGAACAAGCACATCGCACCAACAGATGTAAATAAGAAATTCGTGGTCACATGTGAAATGCGAAAGATCTCTTTTCCAGAAAGAAATAAATTTATAAATCTTTCACTCTCATGCAAAATCAACATTCCACGAGTCATACCATGTCTCCAAATCATGCAAAACCCACAATTTACTCGGAAAACTTCTTTTGTTGATTCATTTTCATACCGGCCATCCAAACACACCTCGCTTATAAACACTCTGATTCAAATTCGAAAACAACACTTGTCAACTTGCTGTTGTCATTGCAAAATAAATATCAAAACAATAGCATCTCGTAGGTAACAAATTGTGCAAATCGGGAAAATTTCACCTTTGCAAAGCTAATTTACGTGCTTTTTTCCCACAGAGTAATCCACGCAATATGAAGAGACAGTCAAGAAATGTTCTGTTCGACCGATTGCACCGCGGTGTCGTGTACACCTGCATGGGACTGACGTTGTACGGCACCTACATGCTCGGAGTACGGGTTTACCGGTATTTCACCGTGATAAAACCAGCACGGCAAGCGGAAGAGCTAAGAATGTTGGAAGCTGGAGCGGCAAAGCAAGCACCATCCTTGGATAAAGCACCAACGCTCACCTCGTAGTTCTATTGCCGTTACGGATGATAGCGCCATATAGTCGCTTCACTACGTTCGATAGATGTATAGACATAGAGCATTTGTTTTCCATCAATAAATTATGTAATTAATCAATGCGATGCATGGTTCGTGAGCTGCAATTTACAGTCGCTCGCCAATACTCCAACTTCCGGAGATACGGGAGGCCTGCAACATAAGAACTGCATGCCATCATGACCGTACACAATGCGGAATAAAAATACGCACAAGCAAAGCGCTCCATTTTAGCTGTATAAAAATGTGTTTTTCTTTATTTTAATATTTATTTTTCCGTTAAATATAATTATTCCTTCTTTCACGAAACATGCTGTGTTATCAACATAAGTTTTGTTTTTTTAAATAATAGAAAGAACGGGATAGAAAGGTAAGCCCTGGTACAGTACACCAGGCAGCAAATGTGAATGGTAGGATGCGCAAGTGAAATCATGTTTGCAGTCGATGGTACGTACGCAACAGTTAATACCATTAACCCAAATACTACACTAGAAAGGAACGAAAGTCATTATCCCTTTGCCGCACAACATATGTCCCCCCAACCGACGGGGGACGTAAATAGCCATCGTGGAGAACACCCAAATCTGCCCTATCGCAGTGTCCCCCCGCTGCCGTCGTGTTTGACTTTCGTGCGCCATTAACAAAGCATGTTAAAGAGCCGGAAATGTTCGCGATTGCGGTACAGTGCAAAGACAAGAGTTTCGTCACGCTAACGACGCTTGCCGTAATGTCTGCGCATTTGTGTCCTCTGTGTACAATATAATATTTTTATTACAATTTTATTTCCTCGCAATAATACAAACGTTCTAACCCTAGAGACGGTTCGTTCCACCGTAAAAAGAAACGTGTTTCTTTTCTGCATGTATTGCCTCTTCATTATTCACGATCAAAATAATAAACTTTGTTATTTGTGTGCCTAATCTGGGCGGGGGCCTGTTTTTTTTTCAATGAAATTCACAACAATTATTTCATTGCCTAATTTACCATCCATCCGTTTCTGTTCCGACGATCCGGAAACGTTGGTCGCTACGAACACACGAAGCCTTCATATGCAAAATTGCCTCACTCAGGAGCGAAAAACTTGGCAAAAATTGTACAATCACTAAATGAGCCAGCACAGAGTAGTTTTAATATCGGTAGAATACCATCTGCTTTTGCAACTTCGGTTATTCGTCTTTTAAGGCATTAAAATGTTGATCCAACGGCTAAAGAAATAGGTTTCAAGTGGAAATCCTTTTGTTTTCGCGTATTGAACCAAAACAGCTAAAAAGTACCGAATCTACCAAATTATACGATCAATTCACGAAAGTTCAATTAAATCAATTTCCATCCTAATCACACGATGTATTCAAAACACTAACCGTCCGTACACGGAAGCGGTGTGTGTTTTTTAGTAGCTAGGATTCTTTAATATCCTTAATACAAAACTGGGTTGTAGTGAAACAGACGGGGCCAAAACATCCTGAGGGCGCATATGCGATTAAGCAGCAGTGCACAACATCAAACCGGTTAAATATGGAAGGGAAAAGCACTCCGAGCACTGTGTCCTGCTGGTTTCCACACGCAGCTAGAGGTTTTAGGTTTCTTTTTGCACAATCAACTCGCCTATTATATGTACACAGCTGGCACTATACAAAAGGACCACTGCTGTCGATCTCTCTCTCTCTTTCTTTAGTCCTAGTAGACTGGGAAGTCCCTTAAATCAGTGCTGCCTCTTGTATACCAACAACTACCGTTGTAACGTTTTGTAGTGTAAAAAAGCTGTATAAGGTTTAGGAAATCCTTTTGTTTATCCCGGAGTTCTGCCCCCGGTGTCCGGCTCTGCAGTTGCTAGTAATATTGCGCCCATTCCCGGTGAAGGTGACGCCCCTGTGTGTGCGGTTGGAACATTTTCTCTACCACACAAAAACCCCGACAAGCGGAAACGGTCCAGTCTTAACAAAATGACCGTCGCGCTACTACTCGCCCATTCAGGGGGCAGTTAGTGGGGGAGGGATGGTGGTTCTTCCTGATGCCTAGATTGTTGTTAGAAGTTTGTTAGTTTACTTGTTCTTTGCATCGGTCAATATTTGTGTTCAGTGTGTAACTTAATGTTAATGCGCTTTATAATTCGCCTTCTATATGTATATATATATATATTTGTTTTTGCTGTTTCCTCTTTGTCTTTCCCTCCTATCGTATAGGTAATGTTGGCCTTTTTTATCAATCTCAAACCTTAGCTAAAGCTTGCCCACGACACGTACCACAAGAAAACCGTCGTGCTTTAGTTTCGCGTTAGTTTTTGTTTGTTTATGTTGATTGGTTGAACAAAACAAAAAAAACGAAGCTTCCCAGCTCCTTGTAGTGTTGCTCCTTGAGGATATTCTGATCCTCACCTAATTAGCAAAATGTACCAATAGTTTGTCTCTTTTTTAGCTGGTATGTAAATCATCTATGCGGGATTTGCTGGGTTTGCAGTTGCATCTTAAAGGGCTGCAAACAGCAACACTGCCAGTTTTATGAGGTTTTGATTTTTTTATACTTTACACCTGTTTTATGCTTACAAATGTGTTGCCGCCTTACGATTAGGAGCCGCAGAGTAACAACGCTTTCTTTTGCTGGGATTTATCGGGAACTTTACCATCCTTAATGAACCGTGGGTTTCCGGAAGGGGTGGCCCATTGATCATGCTCGTAACAAACAACCTTACGTTTAAATGTGGTAAGAGAACGAATGAAAGTCCGCGGTCTCAAAACTTCCTGACTGCGTTAAAACGTTACAAAAGGCATACGGGATAAGTGTGTAGAACCAAAGTGTATGAAGAAGAACAAAGTGTACGGGGGAAAAATAGATCTAATGATTTTTGTTTTGTTCCTGATCATGACGGCGATCGATGCGCGCCTGTTTGTGTGTGTTTATGCGAACGACACAATCATCCTAAAATCCTCATGTGCTAAAGAACACGTTTCCACGCAAACGGATAGTAGTAGTGTGTTGGTTTTTGTTTGTGTGGGTTGTGTGTGTGTGTTTTTTTTTTACAAAAATCGGCACTTCCTCTTTTTCGTCGGCTCTGGAGGTTCCAGCGCTGCCAGGATTGCCTCGTCGAAAACGTTCTTTAGCCCTTTCTGTAATCGAAGAGAAAAATGTGATCGTAAAACGAAATTATTAGTACAAATTAGCATTTTTATCAACTTTTCTGAAAGGAGAAATTCAACATACCTGGGTCAACGCGGAACACTCGACATATTTGACCGCCTTCAGTTCCTTGGCCAGCTTCTCACCCTGCTCGAGGGTGATGGGTTTTTGTTTGTTTTTAGCCAACTTCTCCAGCGTACTGTTTTCGTCGCGCAAATCAATTTGCGTGCCCACCAACAGGAACGGCGTTTTCTGGCAATGGTGCGTTATTTCAGGCACCCACTATAACAAAATTAATAAGCAAACCGATTGTGCGTTAGTATGTAGAAAATAGGGAGAAAAGATAGAATAGAGTCCCCCCCATTAATTTGTTAATTACTTAAGTGGTTGTTTTGGAACAATTGGACCATAAAAGACTGGCAATTTCGATGTCAATTCAGAATTTTTCGATTATTTTTTAAATTTATAACAAATATCATGATCGTCGGTGTCGTGGTTGTTATGTGATGTGTTTTAAAAATTCTAAACGTTTTTTTAGATATTGTCTTCAAGTAAAGGATCAAGCTAGACTCTGTGAAGGACCAATTTTTATAGATTCATCGTGGGTTAAATTAAAGCTTCTCGTCAGAACATGTCAAAGCATTCAGAATAAAGTATAACGCCACGAGGGACGGGATACTGAATTGGATGACAAAAATGCTCGATCGTGCGTAGTTTAGAGGACTCCTGTTGCAGGCCAAAACCGGGAAGCGGTTGTAAAGCCGGATAGTTAAGTATGGCAAATTCATAACACAAATTAAAAGCCAAGTGTAAAGTGTACAATCTCCCTGATCGCTTTAAGCGATCGTTAGCTGTCAACGGATGAATGAGACTCTATACTACCTCTTAATCCAAATTACTTTAAACATAATCCAAATCCCTCTTCCTCCCTTCGTCCGTACCTTTTCTTTTACGTTCTCAAATGAGCTGGGACTAACGACGGAGAAACACACTAAAAATACGTCTGTTTGAGGATACGACAATGGTCGTAGTCGATCGTAATCTTCCTGGCCTGCAATGATAGTGAAAAAAGGAATAAAGATGTGATCGATTAGTGGACATTCAATGCAGCAAGCAATACCAGCTCCACTTACCAGCTGTATCAAACAAACCGAGCGTGTAGGGTTCGCCACCGATCATGACCGTCACCGCGTAATTGTCGAACACGGTCGGTACATACTCGGATGGAAATTTGTTGGTCGTGTAAGAAATGAGCAGGCAAGTCTTACCGACCGCACCGTCTCCAACGACCACGCACTTTATTGTTTGCATTCTGCTGCTGTCTCAATCTGTTTGCTGCCTTTTAGCCTTTGTTATAAGCTGATACACACGAGCACGCAGCAAACACACACACACGGGGTCTTCTGGCAGCTTCAAGACGACGGGTTCAAGAGCGCTGTGGGCGAAAATATGCAAAATGGAGTTTAGATGTTGTTTGGTGATCGAAGACAGACCTGGATTGGACATCAATCCTGCCCGGTGGATGCTCCTTAGATCAAGTGATCTGAAGTGTTGTCCAAAAAAAAGCGATTGGAAAGGCAAACGGGAGGGGTGGGGGAAAGACATATTTTTAAAATTGATTTTTTTGTAGTAAAATGACGCAATTCTAAATGTATTTGGTGATGGATATGGTACTCGTGAAATGGTTAAAAATATACGGAACTCAATGTTGCGCTGTGGTTGTAATTGTAAATATTTAACAACTTCTTTATCAATAAATGATTAATTGTATCCAACAGCACAACAATCCACTCCCGAATAGGAATGTGAACATCACTGTAGGAGCTGAGTTCAAAACAGTTATTCTAGAGCTAATGCTAATTAATACGCAAATGGTTTGATTGCATTAGCTACCCCCACAATGAATTCGTTGTCTATAACCGATCTGATCGGAAGTGTTAATCGATCGACTATTAGAGACATCATTAGATATTTATGGTAACATGTGATAGCTGTTCCATTTCCGTTTTGAAAAAGTGCTCCATTCACACACAGCCAAACACGAGTTCCGGGTGACTCATAGCCAAGTGGCGGGTACGATAAAATTGTGCCTTATCTGCGGATTGATAGTCATTATCAATGTTTACACAATTTGCTTCATTGACGCACTCAAGTAGTCTCGCTATCGGCCACGGACAAAAAAAGGGGAAAATTGTGGCAAATTTTATGACGTTCTCTCAAACGTTCCGGATCATCATGCACCACACATAATGCGTTCTGGACCCAATTCAATTGGCAGGGTGTTTCCGATGCATCACAGACACATCGAGATCATGGGGGGCCAATTTAGTGGCTGCGTACAGCATTATTCGTGCAAAAGTGTTATCGCGATAGGCGCATTGAATGAGAACGCAACCGGTTATCGGGTATGATAACGCGTACGCGTTATCCATGAAACCGTGAATGCGAAGGTGGTAAGCAAAAATGAGGGTACATCATAACGGTGAACCGTGTGTTGCTGGAGTGTGTACAGCAGCTACCATATTTGCCGTTTCTGGCCGTGCAGCACGATAGCGGCGAGGGAACATGGTTCTGCATTGATTCCCCCATTTTTGCTGCTCCGGGCTGAGGAAGATTTCACATTTTGCCGCTGATAAAAATATGCAGCATTTATCGATCGTGAACAAACATAGAACCTCATACGTTCTACACTTCTTCTTGGGCGCTTGTCTCCGGGGAGAGGAAGTTCGCATTGGCGCCCCAGAAGCTGGGTTAGCAAATCAGGTCGTTCTAGTGGCGACGTCTAGTGTATGCACACGTTTCTCTTTTGATACTCTCCGGCGGTCAAACGTGGTCAATTGATCATTCATCCAGTGTCTGTGCAATCTTCGATCTCAATCACACGCGTCCGTTCATACACACGCTCGGAAATCCATGGCAGATTTGGAAGTTGTCCTCCTAGACGGTAGATGTTTATCTATGGTATTATCGCTGGGTTGATAAAAGGATTGATTTTTTACGTTATATAAGCAACGATGTAGCTACCGGTTTTCGATGTTGATAACAGAGATTGTTTCAACTTTTTAAAATATGCACGAATTATTGAATTATTCTTTTTGGAATCTTCTGCGATGCTTTCCGTTCGCCTTGCAATCAAAACAATTTCCACGCCAACGTGACGACAGATGGATGGTATGTGCAGTGTAAGTACGTTCCGCTTCATTGAGCAAAGGAAAGCATCCAATCGACCAATGTCCTATGCACTCTCGATGCAAACGATTCGGAAACATGGCAACGCACAATGAAAAAAAAAAACCTCCATCAACACAGAAATCCATCCAATACCGCGGATCACCCTACACACGCGACAGGCTGGCACTATTTCGATGGATTTTTTGGAGAACGCAAAGTCCCATTAGCTTTCGCCCACGGGTGTTGACACGGATAGGAAAGGCGGGCGGGCGGGCACGGCTGGAGGGCGTGAGAACAACGGACAACGAATAATAAATTCATCACATTCCAGAAACGCCATTTTGGCTCACCCCATCTCACTCGGGCAAGTGCAGTCGGTGCATAACCGTTTCCCTTTCTAGCAAACCGTTCACACTTTCCGATCGTTCGCTTTCTCGCTCTGGCAACCGCGCATTCAGCCAACGCACACACACACATACGGACACACTCCCGTACTCTGCAGCACAGTTATCCGCACCAACACACCAAACAGGCGGTCACCGAACGAAAATGAGCACTCTCTTCGATGCGACTAAATTCTTCGTCTCGATGGACGCGGACACATGTCGCCCGCAAATGATATATCCGCCCAGGGGCAACACAATCGTCTACCGCGGAACGGGAGATGAATATTTTTCACCTAATTAGCGTGCCGATTGCGGTTTTTGAATAAACAGCTCCAGACACTTCAGTCCATTGGACACTCACACACACACACACACACGCGGGCGCCTGCTTGAAGTCACACGGGAGGGGAAGAGAAATGGTCCCGTCAGCGACAAATACGGTTTGTGCATTCGATTGATTTAACCGGAACTTGCTCGTTTACTGTAAATTGCCAACACAAAATATTCCGATTTGCTCGATAAGCCACCAATGTCGCTCCCATTTCAATAGGGGGTACGCACTTACGCCAATGTCGCTGTGCCAGCCGCTTTTTCCACTACTCCCCGAAAGTTGATGATGAGTCAATCGGCTGCGTTCCACTCTTGGCTTATAAGCACCCAGGAGGCAAGATAGCAAATTGAAACCCACTTCCGGTGCGAAAACTATCGGAATCGCACAAGGAATTGTTTGCCAATCACGTACAACACTTTCGATGGTTGATTTTGCACTATTTCACGTCCAATTTACCTTATTCTTTGCTGCTGCTACTGCTTATAGGCCCACCACCCTGCAAACTCACTTTATGACAACGGCACAAATACGGCTGAGTGCAAGCGCAGAGGTAGACCGAGAGTGGAGGAGGCAAAGGAAAAGCGTACGTTTTCTTCGGCGCTCGCACGCGATACGGAATTTGAACTTGCTATTGAGCTATTTGCAAACACGCGCTATTGTTCACTATTGGTATAGAAATAGAGCAGCACGATTATGATCTGTATTTTGGCTAGATATTCATGGGTAAATCATTTCATTTACCTGAAACGACTGTGGTGAAAAAAATGTTTAGCGTGCGCTGTCAAACGTCGGCCAGCTTCGGGGCAAATGTCAACGTCGAAACGTCAGCACACTTCGTGCTGGTATAAAGTCAAACGTCATTAGACGGGTTTCGCATTTGAAAAACAACCGTTGGAAATAAAGGAATGTAATGGTTTGTAAATATTCTCTTTTCCTGTTGTAAGCTCGTAAATCTTTTCTCACTTCTCTGTAATTACGTTCTGAATTTGTGCACAATTTTAAACACATCTGGGTTGTCACCAGTTCAACATCCTCCACGCGTCGTTGCATTTCAGAAACTTCAACACATTTATTTAAACAACCAGAAAACAATTTCTTTAAAATATTGCAATATAAGGCCCGCTTGCATTTCCACGAGAATAATTTTCCATACTAGCTAAATGCTCACATCATTTTTCCGTATCATTTTTCTGGAGGTACATTGCTGTGCTGTATCACACATTACATCTACAATGAGATGTTTGTTGTACTAACTCCCCGTTAGTATCACGTTACTAACTTCTCCCTCGCGTACACTCGTGCACTGAAACCAGGCACGCGGAATGGCAGCCACATGATGCCACACGACACGCGTTTCGTTTACCATATGCGACATTTGTCCTTTCGTGGGTTCATCACCGTTCCCGACTTGCAGCCAAACGTTTGACTAAACTCGGGCGAGTTGGTTAGCACACCCTTCAGGCGAAACTTTCCCGGACAGTGCGAATCGTCTAGATACGCCTTCGCAGCTGCTTGCGTGTTTGACTCGCACCAGATATTGCCGTACGATATGAAAAACAGCTGCTCGTGCGTGTAATCCTCGAAGCCGGGTAACAACGGCTCCTTGCCGACATTCTTCATGTAAAGTTGATACGCCCGGAATGCCTCCCGGACACCTCCGTTATCGGCAATGTTTTCGCCGAGCGTCAGCAAACCGTCGATCTGCAAATGATAGCAGTAATTACGTTACGAAAGTTGACAAATCGCTTAATTAAAAAGGTAAACGCCCGTACATAATCGTCTGCCTCCGGTATGTAGTATTGGCCGTACTGTTTTACAAAGCACATGGTACGGTTAACGTATTCCTGCACTGTTTTGTTCGTCCACCATTGCTTCAGATTGCCGTTCTTATCGAATTGACGTCCTGGAAAATGGGGCAGAAAATGTAATGGCGTAAAGTAATAAAATATCACTCAACCCATCTTACTTACCGCTATCGTCGAAGCCGTGTGTAAGCTCATGGCCAAGGATAGTTCCCAGTGCACCGTAGTTCAGTGCTCTACAAAGGAAAGCGGGAAAACCTAATTAGCCTTACGACAAATTCGCATCCTACGGGACATTGTTTTTCCGGGATCAAACAGATTATGTACACAAACAGGATTGAAGCGCATTACTGTGATCAATTGCATACCTTTTAGGGGTAACTTGTTTCAAGCGTACAAAAGTATGCAATCTGCATTACAAAACGCTTAACGTTATGCAATCGGTATTGCAAATAGTGTGTAATAGTGAATTTTAAAATATACTTCGTTTTTAAAACGAATGGTTTATCATGAAACTGTTTCCAACAGCTTAATCTAACCTCTCCCTTCGAATGTTATAAGAGAATCGGTAAGGTAAGTGAAAGAAAAGCGTGAATCTAACGTGCTGGAAAGGATGTGCATTCATCGTGCTCCACTGTTTGTTACTTCAGTTATTTTGTTGTGGATGCAACCTGAGGCGTTGTACCTTTGAAACTGCTGGTGCACAATCACGATGCTTTGGTGTATAAGCATGGTCCTTTCCATTATTATTTTTTCAAACATAATTCTGTGCTTTTATGTGTGTGCTGTCAGTGCTCTATGGGTAGCATTATTTTGGACGACTGCTTACTCCAGCCCTAGATGGTAGAACGGGTACTGCAGGATAGCAATCGGTATGGCTGCAAGCATCATCGGACACCGAAATTTGGAGAAATGGGAAACGAAAGAATTACGACCACACAAACAAAGGATAAATACCACAGTTAACACGCGTCCCAACAGGTATGCATAGGTGGGCAAACATGCGCCCTTGGTGCCCTCCCGGTGCGAAAGGGTGTACTAGGAGTCGGTGTACTAGGGACGCAAAGGGGAACCTCGGGGAATGACCCACCGACAGCCAGAAGATTAAAAATACGTACTTATAGCATTTTCTTGGAATGTGTGAAACGCGTTCACATTGGTTGGCAACGTTTCCCAGCTGAGTTCATGTTTTTGTCGCCACCGGCGAAGTTTGATGATGTTTTTACGCTGTATTTCCCCCATCATATTTTCCAAGTGGGTGCTCGCGTTAACTTTCAGCTGCCGAACATGAAACAAGCAAATGAAGAAAGTAAACATTACACGATTATTGTTGCGGTTGGTTAGGGTTGTGCGTTTGGCCCGGTACCCCATCGTAATGTTGCTCTAGCTGACGATGATCCAGTATCCATTCCGGGAATCCAATCAGACTTCGCATCGCCTCCGACTTTCGCAATGTCGACTGTTTGGTGGGCCAATCCATCCAGGTGGTGTCACGTACGAGTCCTTCGAATGCGGTACGAATGTAGCGTAACATGTCCTGCACTCGTGGTTTAGTGTGCTGGGTAAAGTTATCGCTCGAGATCGCGTAACTGACGGCCATTCCAAGCAGTCGGTTCACGGTACCGGTGCAGTAAAGTGTCCGGGAGCTGAACCCGTCCGATGGTGTGATGGATTTGTAGTAGTCGTAGTACAGTTTGCGTACCTCCATCGTGGTGTGTAGTATCAGTTCCTCTACCACCGTCCACCAGATGTACAGTTCGATGTGGGCTAGCGGTGTCTCGGAAAGATACTCCACCAGCAGCTTCAGATAGAGGATGTCCGCATTGCTCGTGAGGATCATCTCGTCTTGCAGGTTGAGCTGCGCTTCCGGTATGCCTTCAAACACACTGGCCACCAGTTTCTCCCAGATAGGTAGTGGATCTTTCGGAGAGAGGTACGTGTCAGTGATGTTCTGTAGATCCGTCACCGTGTAGTACACGATATCCTGCAAGTTGAGACGATCCTCCAGGTTTGTACTCTTCGAAGCATTCTCGGCTTCTCGGGTGAACTAGAGAATAGAAATAAGTTACTTCCCAGTCACTTAGCTAGAATTCTGAATGTCGCCCAATACCTTAGTGATCGATTCCGAAAACTGCACCACTATCGTTGCAGCCTTCTCGAAATGTGCATTAAACGATTGTACCTTGATTGTCGGATCGGTATGGTTGACCAACAGTTTCATCACACCGATCATAAACTTTTTGTACGCGCTTACAGGTGCCGAATCTTCTTCCGTTTCACTTTCCGCTTCGTCTTCATCGTCGTCCGCACTCACCATAAGCTTACGACGAGTTCTCCCATGACGGATGTGTTTCAGGATATCAGTGTTGCTGTGAAGTTATCATTTCATGTAATCTTTCATACTTGTTCCAATAGAATCTATACTTACAATGGCAAATCAGAACCAGACTCCGGTGTTCCCAGCACCAGCCGGTTGTAATCTCGATGCCGTGGATCCGGATACACATCGAACCCAATAAAAACGTCCATCCCGAGCAATTGCTTGATCTTGGCCAACGATTGTACCCAGTCGAAGTCATATCCCTTGAAGGCGGGTGATTCGGCTGCATCCGTCACGTTGAGAATAGTCGGATAGGGGGGCAACTGGAACTGCTTGAGGTATTTCAAAACCGGTTCATAACCGAGCCGATCCATGGCAGTGAGGTTCATGCAGGCCGTGTACATGGCACGCGCTTGCACTACAGGTTTCGGATCGAACTCGCTGTTGTTCGCTTGTAGGTAGTGGCGGATGTTGCGTAAAATCTTCGCCTGCCGCTCGCTGAACCAGTCGAAGCTGGCGTAAGAGTCGGGCCGCGGATGCTCATCCTCCCAATTACCGCAGGCGTACTGGTAGAAGTCTTCGCAGGGATCCACCGACAGGTCCATGCTGTGCTTGAGGGCCGCTGCCGACCGAAGACAGTCCGCGGTGTGACAGATCTCGGGCGGGAAATGTACTGCATGCGAGATAAGACGATATTATGCATCATTAACGGGTTGCTACAGGACCCCGATCGATGATGGTTGGTGTTACTCACGCAAACATGCTATTACGATGATAGCGATCGTCAGGATGAAGATTATCAGCAGCAGAAATAGCAGTATCGATTTGTGATAATATCGCCGCCGGAATCTGTAGGTCCCGGTTCCAAAACGCGGCAAAATGTTGGATTATGGAGATGGGTGAGAACAAAAATAAAATACAAAGCGTTAATGGCGATACAAAGTTTGGAGTTTGGATCGGGGTTCGAGGTGCGCCCTGTATTACCTTGATTGGATACCGATTAGGTAAGGATTACCAGCGGGTGGCACGGAGTTGGGATGTGTGATGGAGCTCTTTTCCGAATCTTGTCCTAAAATTGGTGCAAGAAGAAGAACAATAAGGACTAATTTCTCACTACACTGGAAAAGCGAGGTTAAGGGGCGGACACATTTGATGAAGGTAGGCAAACTTTTAAGTTAATTACTCCTGCAGTGCTTTAATCGATAAAGCGATACCATTTCTCGTGCGGGCTAAGTTGTTCCATTAAGCGTTGCCTACAACTTTTACTTGCTGTTCTTACAACCTGTAGCGCGAAAATCAATTAATGGCATCGTAATCAAATCTAGTACTGGGGTTCATATAAGGTTGAATATGTTACGAGGAAACTTAAGCTCATTATGTGTAACTTTGGCAATGCTTATTGTCTGTAGTGTGAAGGTGTAGTGTGAAGGTGGAGTTCAATTACTGCATCTCGGGTCGAAATTGGAGCGTTCTTCTGTTATACTGTACGTGTTACAGTATTTATTACGAACGTTGTTCCAATTTAACAAATGTAGAGAGTTTATATTAGGAACGTAATATAATCCCACACCCAAAATATTTCGTTGTCGCCTTTCGCCTTTATGTCCAAAAACTAATCTTTTCATACTTTCAAAGGCATTTGTTGTCACTTCTCCAAATATCTCACACTGAGACGCCGAGTTGCCAAAGGATCACTAGTTAATGCGGCTGGCTTTGCTGGAAGCTAGCGGTCACAATATTCGCCATGTGTAGCCTTTAATCAGGCCAGCTTGTGGTTGCTGTTATTATCAACACTTAACTTTCCTCCACATCCATCGAGTTTCGTTGATAAGTTTCGCCGGGCTCGACAAATCCAGGTTTCACTAAGCACAGCGTGACGATTGTCCAGTGCCTAGTATTCGTGGTCGGTTGACAGATACAATTATGTTCGGCCATCTACTACCACCACCAACCACTGCCAGCAGGCGGCAAAGCGACGGGTGTAACGAACATAAAAAAGGGGAATGACCCACTGGCAAACATGTCCTGGCATGGTGTTGTTTTTTTCTTCTTTCCTCTCACAGGTCCCCTTTTTATGGTACGGCGGTTGGGAAGTTTATTGACCCGGCCAGATGCATGCATAATTTGTACGTACGCGGGTGCTATGCAGGTCATCAGGTGAACATGATTTTGCTATTGAAAACTCACCAAGTTATTAGATTGCCGGTGTACATGGTAAGCAAACCGTGCAACAACTGTTTCGTTTCCCACAGTATTGAACACCGGGTTTTCTATGTCCTCACAATGAGTTGCTAATAACAGCAGCCTGGCCAGTAAAAATGTCAATATTTGGATTAAAGCTAACAGGGGGTCAAGTTGTTTTTTTTTTCGTAGGTCCCTCAAATCATTCCTTACTCTGAGAGCAAATATTGTAAGCATATCATCTAATTCCTGGTATTGAGGGAAATAAAATTTTCCAGGATCGTGTGAGGTTTCCATTGGAATCCTATAAGCCTTTTTGACATACATAATAAATTGGCCACAAATACCTACGACACCTGTGACGCCTAGGTTTGTTTTTCTTTCTGTTGATCTTCAATAAAAATCTGACCAACGGCATCGTTCTTCCCGTTCATCGCCTTTGATTTATTTCGGAATCCCACTTCCATCATCAATTTGATCTCGTTTGTTTCCCTTTTTTTGGGGATTTCCTATCCTGAAGTGTGATCTTTGATGGTTTGTAGACATGAGATGTAAGCATCAACACACACTCTTATAAACATTTTGCGTTTATTAGTTTTTCCCTCAAGCAAAAGTCAAATACCGTCGAGGCTATCATGTTGGGAGCTTGTTTTCCAAGAAATAGGCCGGTGGTGTATAACGTTTTTTTTTCTCTTTCCATTTGCACTAGATTCAAACACAACAACAACAGGGTTTGACTGAGTAGCACACTTTGTGTGAAAACATGTGTGTTTTGAAGAGCACAGAGACCCTTCGTGGGAAGTTCTTGGAAAGTGTTTTTTCGTGCAACAGCACACACACAAAACGTTACTACTACTTTCTTTATATGGGGCTACCCTCTTGTGTCCTTTTAAGACGTAACCAGTTGTTCAATTTACGGCTTTTGTGCTGTACGATAAGTCAGCTAAGAAGAGAAACATTCATTCAAATGCGAGATTTGATGTTTGGACGGTTCCCAGTGTTGCTGCAGGTAGCTAATACCGTAGCGCTTACTGATTCTCCTTTTTGGACATCCGCTATTAAGAGCAACAAATAAGCGATAAAATGGAAACGGCACACGTAAAAGAAAAAAACACCAAATATAACATACCGTAATCTGGCCTATGGTTGTTATCAGTCGTCCAAATACGTTGCGTAGACATGTTCGGTGTAAGGCGGGGAGCTCTTTTGCAAAGGCACTCGGATGCTGTAAGGCGTTAATTTTCTGCCTGCTTTATTGACCGTTTTTACTGCTGTCCCATGCTGGAAGGATTAACAGAACAACCCGTAAAGAATGGGGGTGAAGCGGGGATGGAAAAATAAAATAAAGTAAAGCACAAAACAATGCTTCCAGCTAAAAGATAGTTTCATGGAAAAGCCACACGCGCGATTTGTTTCCATTTTGTAAACAGACAACAGCAACAAAAGAAGCTGAGGATTTTATTTGTGTCCTATTCAACACACATAAACACGTGGATGGGGATTGGTTGGTAGTGGATCGATAGTCGTAGATGGATTGCATGATGATGATGATGATGATGACGACGGAGACGATGGGACGTGATAGATTCCGGATGGTATTTGTGTGTTTTGATCACGTGTAACATGCGAATACACCATTTTCCGGCACAAACCACCAATCCATATGGTGTTCCATCTTTTTTCATATTTTATTGTTTGTATGTTGCACACGGTGGTTAACTTTTTCTCTTCCACACAACACGTGCACCACAATGCAAGTGCGCTGTTGACATACTGCATCGTACATGGATTAATGGTGTGTGATGCATTAAAAAATGCAAATCAAAAGAACGAATTCCCCAACAAAACCATTATTTTGCTGTCTGGTTTGGTGGATGTGTTTGCCAGAGTTATTACCGTGCTTTGTTTGCTAGCGACGGAATGCATGTAAAGCTAGCGAAAGGACATAAGCACACAAACCACACTAATACAGGATGCCCGTCCTGTGAGAAGGTTAGAGAAAGTAAGTCTATAGAGTCAGCAGGAGGCAACAAAACAAGCATTTAATATTCCACTATCTCTGCCCCGGCGAAATGTTTGGACGCGCGTAGGATGAACTCTGGAATGGGGGTGACTCCAGATACTTATTTATATCTCCAACGCCACTCCAGCAGACAGAAGGACTTGCTCGGGATTCAGTCTCGATGGTGACACATCCTCTCGCTTTTTTTTCAATCTTCCCGTTTTTGTTTGTCCTTTTTAAACGCTTTGTTTGCAAATCACTAAATCACCCGAATTGTTTGCACTCCTCGGTAATACTATTGGCATACAAAATCTGGCCACGTTGATAGGCCGGGACGAAACTTTCGGGCCGAAATTGTTTAAGACGCTTAACGATTTTCACGATACCGGGTCTGGTACGGTATGGTTCCATTGCAGTTCCGCAGTTGGAAGGGGACTGTGTCAAGGTCGCATTATTACACCCCAAACCAGGTTGGTTCGATACTGTTTCTGGAGTTTTTTGCACATCAGTTCAACACTATCCACTAGGGATTTTGTAATAATTTTGCAAACATGATTTACACTCAACACAAATCTTTCCTCTACCTGAAACATCAATAATCGTAACACTTGATGGAACTATCGAAAGCTAATACTAGTTGTAAAGTATGCCTAGGACTGAACGCTTTTCCCGTGTCGTGTCTGTTGGTACGATGCACCGAGACTGCCCGGACGGTCACTAGTCGAATGTGCACGATCCGGTATACGGGTAGCGCTCCATTATGCCATTGAATGACGATGACTGTCATAGACTATCCGAAGGACGAACTATGCCGCGAACCGGGCTTATATCCTTTCCACCAGCCACATCGAATGCCGCAGTCCAATCCAATGCTACTGCTGGTACATGCATTCTCACCCCCAAACGACCCAACCACCACCGCAGCCGGCGTTGTATACACGGTTGGGGAGGCCTTAGGCTTAACTCTATTATTAGCTCCGTATCTGTTTGTTGTTTGTTGGCATGGGCGTTCGGTGTAGCGTGACGACAACCTTCCGCATCGGGGAAGGATATTCCCGGGGATTGGAGTCAATCGTTGGATTTGGGCATGATTCGTAATTGTTGCTCCGTGCTTCGCAGGGCTGGAACTGACTAGAGTGTGCGGAACAAATTGCTGCGACACGATTAATGCTCATCATTCCCGTTCGTCGGAAGGCAAAGTTAACTAATTAATTAGGTGCTGTTTTCCACTATGCCTGGGCTGTGATCACATCATTCCCGTTTCAAGATGTAGTTTAAACTGCATTGTATCTTACCCAGAACACAAGGGAAAAATGAAGTTTGGCCCTAGTAAGAAACTATCTGATCAATAATTATGCCTTTTTTTTGGAAACTTTTTTTCACTGATCTCGTGTTCTGCTGGTAACTCGTAGTATGGGAAAAATAAGTATAACAAGATTTTAATGAGTTCAGGTTAATTAACTTCAACTGTGCTCGAGTAAATGAAGAAAGCGAGGATGCAAAAAAATCTTTTCAAAAGTGCATGATAATATTTAGCAGGAACAATATTTAATTACCTTCCTTTCCATCAGCAATCAATTGCGTTAGGATGTATTATTTGCTGGTGAAGAATATAGAATTTAGTGGAATTGTCCAATGTATCAGTATCTCTTAGTATTCAATCAGTACATTAGCTCGTTTGACCTGTGAACTATCGTGTGCTGATGTAGCTGCTTTATGAAATTAATACAGCCTCATAGGAACCGAGCACGGCAGAATTGGTGCGTAGGTAAGGGACGCCATTATCTAACATTCGGTATCACGTTCTCGAATCTTGAATGCCCATTGCACGCATTCGGCCCAAAGAGTTCGTCAACCCGGTGCTGCATCGCCAGCTCTATACATTGCTTACGACCGTGCTGGAATTCCTCGTGTACTTTTGATCGTTAATGGGCAACACTATTAGATTGATTGACTGTCGAATATTAGAGCAAACATGATTCACTTTGGTTGGCTGCTTGCTCTGTTCGGCATGTGGGTACAAATGGATATGTTCCGGGGTATCCTATTGAAGCCTGGATGTCTCGGTTGCGGTGCTAATGAAAGGTTTGTGTGTTATTAACCGTAATGGTCGTAACGTTCTATGGTTAATTATGTTACATTAGCAAAGGTAAATAATGTGAAACCATTTACTTTGAAAGCTCAAACTTTGCAAACCACTACCAGGATTAATATTGTGTGCCAAAATTGTGGTATGTTTATGAAACAGGCTCGTTTGTCTGGTTTATTAGAAAAAAGTGGGCAGAAAGCAAGCAACACAAATTAATCCTATCGTTTGTGTATTTAAGCAAACAGCCTCTTGGAAGTGTCTTAATCTTCAGTCATGCATTATTTAAAAATGATCCTAGAATTGCATACTTCCAGGCGTCGCCTACTCAAGACACAGTTCAACGAATTGATGTCCACTGGGAGTAAAATACCTTTCACTCACTGGCAAAAGATTCTCCATGTACATCTTTAATCATTCAAGGTGCTTTACCGTCGCGCCACCTTTAACGAAAGATAGAAAGTAAATCTTCCAGGAACTAACACACATTCTCTGCTATTCTGCCGTGAAAATCGCTTAGAGATTTTCACCTACTTTGTGAAATTCTCGGAAATCTCCGTACACGGTTAAGGACACGCTTCGTTCGTCAAGCGTTAATCCTGGCCGTTTTGGTGAATCCGAACGTGCTACAGCTCAATTTGTCAGCATCACGATTATTCTGTCTAACCGAATAGCCTCAAAAGATTATACGAAGTTGGACGTAGTTTGCACGTGAGGCGATATGAACGATCAAACTTACTTGTAACTCACTATAATTTTTGCAGTCGAATTCAACCAAGTAAATTTTGTAATTCTGGAATATGAGATCTGTATACAGAGAAATATGTGTTTGGTGAATGTCACTGTCTAGTCTGCGTTACAGGAAGGCACTCCTCTAAGTTACTGTACCCCCGATTCTAGGAAGACGTTGGAGAGAAGACAGTAGATAGCAGCTTCAGGAATTGAGCGTATATGTTCATAGCCATTCTTCCAAGGCTGGTATGTTTGGCCAGTTACATTTCCACCATTAGTTCGACCGCCTTTAGCAGTTATATTCCAACCTTTCTCTCTCTTCCAGTCTACGGAATAAATGATTCCAAGGTTACTATCGCCTTTAATTATCCATGTGGTAAAACACACCTCAGTAACTGTTTGATATATTTCATGTTCTAGTGCTTCGTCTTCATATTATAGCCCTCTTCCTCTTCAGCAGTTCGTTTATGAACTCATCAACGAACAGATTGTAGCACGCGAAGACCAATGGTTAGTAACTAACTTAATCTCCATTCTATATTTTAAAATTCAAATTGTTGCTCTGTACAGCTTTCTTCCGGATCGGAAAAGCACGTCAATTTCACGGAATTCCCCCTGAAAAAATGCCATTTCACGCAACGTACCGTTTGATTAGACATGTCAGAAATTGTCACGGTAAGCGCTATGCGGCCGATACCTACCGGATTCAAATTAAACACCTGACATTGAAGGTTTTGCGCCAATCGAGAAAAAAAGGAGAAATATTAATTTAATTTTGATCTACTATTATAATACGGAAGCAATTTGTGTTTCCTTTCATCACGTTTCACCATTTACACATTTGAATTTTGGCTTGAAGATCGAACAAGTGGAACGGTTCCAGGCGAAGGGCGAGCAAAGGTTGTAATTTGTTACCGATTTTTGATTGGTTCCACAGGCATGCCCGGGTCAGGTTCATCCATTGTTATTCGAAATCCGGCACTAAGCCTCAATCGAAGCGTGAACATCTGTATTCTGTCTTACCTAGCAAATATTGTCATTTCATTGATTAAATCTAAAATGGGTTCGGGGCTTGGGGGCATGTCAGCTGTGGCTGTGTCCCAGGGCTGTGTAGCTGTTGCTATGGTTGATCAATTTTCATCCCCGCCTCGCAAGGAAGAAAGAAATCTAAGCTGAGTGATTTCGCAAACTGTGAGAAATAAGAAAGCAATCACAAGGTACAAATTTCACCTACAGCAGTCACAGTAGCAGCCTGGTAGCACATGAGACAATAGAAGGGAACTGATGCGACACCGATGTAAAATCTTCATTTCCGAAAGCAGCGTAATACGATGACTCAGTTTCACAGTTTGATGAGTTTTTCTTTCCCTGCTTTTATTTTCCACTGGCCTTGGTGTTGTGGGTATGTTGGGACGGAGAAAAATACAAACCCACCATGTTGGGCCAATGGGGGCGCATTTTCAGTTGTCAAAACAGTGAGCTTTACTCTGCGCTACAATAACACTAAAAAATGGAAGTAACTGGGACACAAGCCTGTAACGAATGCGTTCGGTAATTAAATGCTGCACCGACGTGGTATGATAGGAACGTGTGATGGCTTTTGGCGAGGAAGTAAGAGAGAGAGAGTGAGAATTTTCATTCCCCTAAACGTTCGACATTGTGTATCATAAAGTTAGATTAAATCTCACCAAATTGGAGAACGTCGAAAGGAAGTATGGAAACGCTTGAAAACGAACCATAATGGAATGTTTTTGAGCTTCATGGTTTTTTGACTGAGGTAAGTCGAAATTTTTGTGAACATTGTTGTACACGACAAGTCAACGTTTCGGAACGAGCGTTTCGTCAACTCGGTTTGTTATGTGCATTATTATTCTTAATTGCTAACGCACTCCCGCTTTTGTTGTAACAAAGAACCACCTCCTGCCGCAGAACCGCACCCTGAGGACATTTACTAAGTGGTTTTGAAACAAATTATCAGTCACATTTTTCTTGAAATGTTTTCGAACTTTTTGATTGCGAAAAAAAACACAGGTGAGTAGCGTATGCTTTGGTTGTTTATTTTCAACAAAACAAGAAAAAAACACGACAGAAAATACACGATGGCCTTTAAATGCTAGATTTCGAGCTAAGACAATGGTATGGAGAGGAGATTCGAGAGAAAACGGTATGGTTCTGGACACTGGACTGAGGTTTGTTCCGAACCAGTTGTCCAATAATCTTTGGTCCGGATGTCATGTCAGTTTACCATCCGTGGTAGGCTGGCGCGTACTTGAGTAGTGGAGCCGGAGCGTGTGCAACGACTGGTGCGGAATGGACGTAAGACACTACCGGGGCAGGTGCGGCATACTTCACCACCGGTGCAGCATGTACAACCGGAGCGTGAACCTGATGAATGGTGGCGTAACTGGTGGCTGCCGGTGCTACCGCCTTCACAATCGGAGCCGGTGCCACGGCGTACTTCAGAACTGGAGCAGGGGCAGCGTGCACAACGGATACGGCCGGAGCTGCATACTTGACGATTGGTGCGGGAGCAGCAGCCACATACGAGAGACCGTGGTCACCGTAATATCCTGGAGCAGCACGTACCAGGGCAATAAGTCCAAGGAAAATCTGCAATACATTAACCACACTATTCAGATGCGTTCGGGCATACAAAGTGTCTTTGACGATGATGAATGCACTTACCAAAGACTTCATTGTAACTATGGCAGGAAGTATGGCTGAAGAAGTTCACTTAGGTGTAGGGTTTGCTAGTGAGTAGCTAGAACGACACGGACTGACTCAATCGAACACTTCCAGTACGGTGGGCTTTTATACATCGAACCTGAACGGTGTCATCGTGCCAGTCTCGTTAAGGGGAAGCCTAACTAGCCTAGCTTGCCGCGGCCAGAACAGATGATCGGCCAACAAACGACACCACACATTGCCCACCGGTTCGCACATTGCGGAATGTCCAAATGTGGAATGTTACGCTTTTTTTTAGTTGTTGTTGTCCACGGCCTTACAGCGCACTAGGTTAGCGGGCCTGTTCCCATGCACAGCATGTCAACCGTCAGCCCACTCCTCCAACACCGGTTCGGTTTTGCAGAGAACGCAAACCATCGCATCGCATCAACGAAAGGGAAATTGGCCACCGCAAGAGCATGATCTTTGATGACAGTTAATCGAAGGGATCCGATGCCCGTTGTAGCGTTTGCTTTAATGTGGCATGTAGCATATAAATCATGCCTGCACCATTGTGAACGTGGTGGGGTTGCAACGTGCATTGCGATGCACCAGTTTTTTTTGTTTGCAGCGGTGTACAAAGACTGGTGGCTCGCCACTCTGACCGGTAGCTAGAGGTTGTAGTGAAACATGTTGCAACACACGACCGCGACCTCCGTGCTTGTCGATGGTAAATCCGTGATAAGGGAACATCCATTTACTGCGTAACGCAAGATTGTTCTTCAATTTAAAGGGTCTCCTGATCCACTAGAATAACTACGTTCTAGGAATAATTTGATAATTTTGATTGATAATTATTTGAAGACAAACGATATATCTCAAAAATTTGTTCAGTATTTCAGAAATTTGTTCAGTATCTGGACGCATAACCTTGATGGTTACCACAAATCCCGATGGAATGTGCAATTCTCTATAACTAGTCTTAATCTCCAGAAGGAGCTTGTCCGGAAACGTGGTGTTGGAATGCAATCAAAGTATCATATCTTATTCAGATATATCTCCACCAATTTTATTATTAAGATTACGTCACTTTGCCATTTGATTCTATAATCGAAATAAAAGAAACATCACGATGTCCTCGCTCTGCCCCGGCAGTACATATTAAATATCATAGTTATCTCACTATAGTTATAAGTATAAAGTTATAGTTAGTTATTAAGTATCTTACTATTGTCAATATATGAGTTAGTGCTCCAAGATGGTGTGGGTCGTCTAAGAAACGGTTTAAAACTCAGTTCATTTTCTAATGTGATAATAACTCTTCGTTACAAGAGCATCCTATTATGTCTTACGTAACGAAACGTAAGAAACCCCACAACTCCCTATTAGCGTTACGTAATAAATGGATGTTCCCTTAGCTGCATCAGTAGCAGCAGCAGCAGCAGCAGCAGTGGTAAAGGCCAATCGAGGATGGTCAAACGAATGTGTACTCGCACGATGCAGTGAAACACGGGCATCGCGTTGGAATGCGATCCGGCAGCACCTCAAAGGCAATCAATCGGAAAGCGCAAAAGCCAAGACACTCTTGCACGTAAGTTTGCGAGCGCGATAAACAGGATCCTAGGTGCAAGGTTAGCTATTGGAACGATCTGTATTATGACCGTTTGTCGGTAAGCGGTCTGTGTGCTGGATCCTTTTCTTGCCCGTCTTTCCAACCAATGTTTGAAGTGGCCTTCAGCGAAACGAACTAAACGGGACCGTGTTTCGCATTGTCGATTCGGGACGCAACACCGGATTGGCTTTATGCAGCAGCAATGTTTTACACTGTTATTTGTTTGAGAAAAATGATGCTATTGTGTGAAGGAAGCACCTCATTTCAACATAGTTGCGATGCGAAAAGTTTGGAACTGGCTTCGGGAATGTTGATGTTTTCTCATCTTCCGGCGTCGCGATGTAAAGAAGCAGTTTACAAACATCATCGCAATAAAACCTAATTTCACCAGTAAGGTTCACGGTCAATGTTGGTGTGCCGGGCGCTAGGGAGTTCCGCTCAGGAAGAAAGAAATGTCAGAATGTTTAAACGTCTCTCACCTTGTTGCCCTTGTTGTGGCCCAGTCCGCTAGGCAAAAAGTTATGTGAGCAGTACCATACGTTGTCTTTACAGACTTTCAATGTTGTACGTGTTTCCTATCCTCCAAACAGCTGGCCAGATGGCTTCCTGGCTATTTGATATCGATGTAGCTACCGGCATCTTCCAAACTCTCGATCCTCGGACCCGTTGTTGGCCCTCTTTACTTACTTTACTGCTACATATATCTATTTCCTGTCCGCACGTTCTCTCTACACGTGGGAATTTTATTTGAATTCTTAGAATTTTAATAAACTGCGCCCTGGGACGTGCAACCGCACAATGCACAGCGTTACGTTTTCCTTTACAGAGCAGAAGTAAAACAGGTGAAACATTTTCAATGTCTGAGGAACATTACTCAAGTTAATTTAATTACTTGTGATGTCCACTAGACGACGCTTTCGGTCAATCGAATTTACTCCACAAAGAACGCTTTTATGGCGGGATTTAATAAAAGTTTGTCCATCTTCCCACACTGCTTTTGAGGCCCTTTGTGGTATTCTGGTTTAAATAAAGCCTTTGTGCAGCTGAAACAGTTTGGAACAGTTTTTCCAATAACAGTGCAGTAGTTTCAGTTCGTTTGCGAACGGTGGCATTTAGGTTTGGGATTGTTACGAATTGGATACTGTCAATTTCAGCATCGACAAATGATCGATGGCCAGTTGATTGGTGTTTGAGAGTAAGTTTTCCTCACCGTTCTGTCGGTTTTATCAGAATTGATGACGTAGTAATGGGATGTCTTAGGAACGCCCCTTCCAGTTACATTTACACGCCGAACATGTATCAGGCATGTGTCACATTGCGGTAAGGGGTACACGTTTTTATCATCCCATCCTTCCACGGGGCGAATGATATGCGTGCTTGATGGAAGCAATGCTATGACTCGGAAGAAAAGGGTTCCGTATGAAATGAAGCATGAAATTAAAGGCACCTACCGTAATACGTTCTGTCACGTGATGAGATATGTCCGGAATTAATATCCCTTTTCGGGTTGTTAGTCATATTTGCAAACGGCTCGAAGGTATACCAGGGAAGCGTGTTTTTTCCTTCTTTAACGAATACTCAAGTTTGGGAGATTTTGTGAGGAAAAGTTCTTGAGATCGTTACGGAAGAAATGCGATAGAATGTTAAGTAGTGTTGAGTCAATAATTGGAGATTATCCGGAATACAGGAAACGAAGTCACACTTACGAGTCCGCCTTCTGGTAAATACTTTCTTCCTTTGACCGACTTGTACTAATTGATATTGATTTGAAACATATCATCAGCCATTAGTGTTGCGAAAACTCTGGGGTACTTTCGAAGTTGAGACGGACTGGCTATTATTTAAATGAAAGAGCTCAGAGAAAATTAATCGGACTGATTCTATCAGCTTCAAAGTGGTTGTTGGATCGAATTTATTTACTTTTTACATAAGTGACAAGGTGCAAGGGCGAAGATCTCCTGAGTTTCAAGTTCTGTTTATTTCGTATCGACAAGCTGAGTTTAGTCTTAGTATCGATTTAGATGCTCTGGATTGTGTAAATATATGAAAAAGCATTGCTCTTTGAATGTCAATGTTAAGCATGGAACGATGGAGCCGTTTAGATGTCTAATGTCAAAAACTATTTTTATGTAGTAGAGAATAAGGATCATCATTCATAAGTTTCTGAATACATTTCTGAAGACATTTTCAAGAGATTTGTGCTACGCAAAAGTGTATAGAGAATTTCTTTGATAGTGCCAGCAACATCTTCTTTGAATTTAATTTAAATTTGAATTTGAAATTAAAAATCTTATAAATTAAACTTCTAGATTAAGATACTATATAAAACTGTATTTTTGACGTTTGTGAGTTTAGTGACGTGTTGAATAAGCGATGGTGTGTGGCTTTCAGAAAGATTATCGTAGAAACTGGCGAAATGATACCAGACGCCAGGACAATCGGAAATCAGTTACTACTTACGAATATTTTGAAGTTTTTTTGGATGTTAGTAGCAATGAAGGTTTATTCTTCATTTGGGAGTCATCGAATATCATCGACGTTGTCTGGCTTTTGGTCTGGGATCCAAGTTTCAATTCGTTTGTTCTTGATCCAATTCTAAGAAAATTTAATTTACAAAAGAAATATTTCAGTACTATGTATATCCTGTATCCATGTCAGAGGAGTGATGTTGCCGCTTTGTTGGGATAGCCTGGGGTAGTTGAACTTTGAGTTGTTCAACTCAATTGGTTGGAGTAATAAAACTTATAATATCTACTGCATATGAACTTGCACACCTTATCTCTGAAGTCTATTCAAAGACTAAAATTCTAATCAGAGACTAACAGGAAATATTCCATTCGCAAGACAAACATTAAATGTTCTCCCTTTCCGATAAGTCAAACGAAGAAAGTGCTTTATTTTTACAACTCTTCGTGCTTAGAAGCGAAAGTTTGCGGGGAAATTGTTCAAGTTTTGCATTTAATAAGTGATATGAAGTGAGCTGTTTAGGAAGTGAATCATGTTTGAAAGTTTCACATGAGCGGCAGATAATCTTGCTAGAGTACAGTTCAACATTCTTCCTACGTACCAAGCGGTACTAGGTCTTACTATACGAAATTTCGCGTAACATTATGTACATAACGTGTCACGGACAGAGAGTGGAATTTTCTCAATTTTGAATTAGCAAACATTGTTTGAATTCTTTCATGAAGCGAACCTCGCGTGATGGATTATGATATCCATTTAACCTTAACAGTGATATCATAATGAGAGAGAGTTAGTTTATCCTATTTTTTGCTGTTGAATAGAGAAATGCAATCATAACATCAACTTAGTTGCCGCAAGGATAATACCCGAAGATGGAACTCAAACGATGTACATGACATTGTGGCAACGACATATTTATTGAGCATGGGCAAACTTTTCTGTGCATTCAACCTACACAAGAATATAATTTTCCGCGTTCTTTCGCAAAGGTTTATCGTTTTGGAAGTGTGAAGAAGTTTTGCTGTCAATGTAGCTTCTATTAGTACAGCTTTTTGGGCAACTTCATTGTTGGCCAATGTTCGATTCCTTCAACATCTGGCATAATGTAGGAAATTATACGGAAAGATGTAAATGCAACGTAATTTATCATGCTCATTGGAATTTCGATTAACTTTCTTGGCGAGTTGTCCAATGAATAATTTTGTAAAATTATTAAAGCAGATACTCTTAAAGGCAACAATGTTGTCTCCCGCTCAGTGGCACCGTGCGGTGCTCTTGTGGCAGAACCGTGCCGATTGCTTCACGAAATGCACCGAACAGTGGTAGTGCCTTTGGTGCTCCAATGTACGAATAAGTAGCCGTTTTCTTTCGCGAACCACTTTACAGCGCGGCAATTAATCTACCACTACACAGTGTACAGATTAGGTTTGAAGCTCATTAAAATTAATTACAACCATCCTTTCGCAGGCTTTTCGGGCCGATGTTCGGGCTGCGATGCCAACGGGGTGACGTTTCGAGTCGGAGGGTTTTTTTGGGCAGCTCATTATGGGACACATCTCCTGCCCGTTCCGATTCACCTTGGCCAGAACTTGCTGTAGTCCTGTTTAGCAAACTGGTCCAACCTTGCGCTACACTCTCGCGGGAGTTTGGCTTAGTGCCAGCTGCTCAGGCCGGTTTCAAAAATTCAGCTGATTAAGCAGACCGGCCATTCTTTGTTGCGAACTGTTCGTTTAAACCATAATTGCAAAGCCGGAAGATAAACGGTCGGCAACATTAACGTCCGTTTCATCCCTTACGCTGCACTCGGTGTGCTTGCTGCTTTGGGACGTTTCGTATACGTTTTACATATTTTAATTAGGCGTGAAGTTGTGCAAAGGGCGACCAAACGGGCGGAATTCAGCGGTAATCATTCTCGAGGTCACGGGATGCACTGTATTAAGAGTGTATTTTGATTGTTCTACCAGTTTTGAGATTTAGCATCCGGCTCAGCGTGATTTGCCTTTTGGGAAATTTGGGGCTCTTTGAAGTGTACACAATTGGACTGTTGGCTCAATTGGTTTATTTCACTGGAATCACCCCAAAGTGGGCATTAAACAGAGGATGGTAATTAATTTTTGTGTTGGTCAAACGGGCCTCACGGGTGAGTCAGGATGTTCAACATGTTGTTCTACTAGGTGGATAAAGCTGCATCTAGTCGAACTGGCAACATTTGAACGGTAGAGCATTTGTCTTTTATGGAAGAAAAATATAGAATAGATTTGGAGAAATATATCTTATAAAATTAAACGTTTTGGAGAAGTAAAACAAGAAATTCAAAGAGAGAGGATGATAAAAAGTGGTTCAAGAATTCTAGTTACAGAGTAAAAAGGTATTTGAAGATTGGTATGTTGTAATTTGGATTAGATCAGTATTTAATAAATAATTTAAAGTAGCAATGCTTTTATAGGTAAACGTCTGTTTTACCTCAAACAATCAAAGCGAGTTGTAGCTTGTAGCGAGAAACATTGTCCATCACGTGCCGTGTTCGTAGGTGGAGTTCAATGTGACAAGATTGTTATTAAGCTATTAATAATAATTTATATAATAAATGGAGCCGCTTGGTGAAGTACTAGTAACGACAGCGGCCTTTCGCACGACAGAAAAGGTTACAAGATCTCTTCCTCCTTAGCAGGGGCTAACTATCCGCCAACGTGGAAAGTATAAATCTAAACAATGTGCCCTTTCCGTTGTTCAAGACAAAAAAAATAATTGAGACTCATTTGGGCTATCAGTTATTAGAGCCGGCTTTGTGAGACCATTACAAAGGATATTTGGATGTTGAACGAGTGTGCTGAGTGTGATTCAGAGACCAGCAGTTTGGTGTGATCGTAGACAACCGAACGAAAACACATCGAAGCTCACCCAACAAGATGAAACGGATGCAGAGGTTGTTCGAGAGCCGGCCGAGACAAAGGTCTGAACAACACCCACACATCATTTCCTGACGCAGTGAGGTTAAAAGGTTTCGACCAGAGTTTTTGAAAACTTTATTGAAGCCCTTTGTCTCGGAAGTGTTCGCCTCTTCCGTTTGCTTTTAGATTAAAGCATATTAGCTATTAAATTTAATTGTCTGATATCCGGATACTCCCAAACTGAATAGGATGGAGAATACGGTTTTGCAGTAAAAGGAAACATTGGAACAATGGACCAATAAAGAGATTACTGCATCTGCTGAGTTGTAACATGTGGGAAAAAAGCAATTCGTTTGAAAACTATCATCCGCAAGATCAAATCATTCCTCTTCACGATTTATCTAAGATTTTGTATTTCTCCAAAGCAATAGAGTTGGTTTTAATAGAAATGCGTAAACTATCTGGTTAACTTAAATAATTTCTCATAAAAATATTACTTACTTACTCATCCAGCGCTTCAACTGCTTCGCGGCCTTGACCTACTGAAGAAATTTGAAGTTTGGGGCTAGCATTCCTCTTCTGTCCATGTCGTCGGCCTTAAAATGAATTTATGGACTAGGTCCCACTGGAGCCTGGTGAATATAATTTGTTGTGCGATAATGAGTTCATTGTACAACTCACAGAGTTCATCGTTATAGTGACTCCTTCCACACATTCGCCAACAGTCCTTGTGAGTATTTTCATCATGAACGCGACTAAAAGGGTTTCGTCAGTTTTGGACAGAGCCTAAGCCTTCGAGGCGTATACGAGTATTGGAACTTTTTCTACTTGGTTTAACGACCTTTTCCGTCATGCCGGCCATATAATGGCTTTCCAGATTTATTGATACCAAGCAAAGTCAGTCCTCAATACGAAGCAATGCTTCGGAAGAGATTCGATCTTCGGCCCAGCCGTGGTGATGTTTTGAACGACCTTGTTAATCTTCAGTCAGAGGTCTATAACTTCATTTAAAAATATTATAGATTTTATTTTATTAAGCATTTTGAAAAATGACCACGAACTCTTCGTGAGTAAGAAGTAGTTTTCTGGTCGGATGTTATGAATTCTTTAAGCCCCTAAACATAGGATATTCACAAGATATTCTTTGATTGATCCCACACTACAAAGTTTGTTGATTTTCTCAGAAGTGTGTATTGCGAGTTTGGCAATCTCCGAACGCAGAGGATGACATCAGAGTAGTCAGCTTTGGCATAAACAATATCTACAATGAATTGAGTGCAGCGCACTCCGACGAGGATTGCCCAATTGCAATTCTAATGCTCTGTAGCGTTTTCAGTTATGACCTTTTAATACATCTAGAAGCACCAAAATCATCCCACATGCCACCTGTGACATTGAGGTTCGTTTCAACTTAATGTTGTCCTTTCCAAACCGGGTCGTACAAACGAACGTCCATTAGCAGGATGAAGCGGTTGAATCAATCAGTGGCTAGAGAGTGAAAAGCGAACCGAAGTTTGTAATGTTATGATTGTTTGTTTTAAAATCATATTTCCATCAGCATGACATACGGTACCATCCCGTGACCTTCGAGTAGCGTTGGCAGTGGAGATTCAACAGGATGTTTTTAGCATCGTCTGCTGAGCGTGCGTTTCAGCGTAAACAAATGAATATTAATGAACCTCAGCGCATGGGCGACCGCCACATACACTGTAGGAATCAAACACGAAGCGGTGATTTTTCCAACCATAAATGTTTTATCCATATCTGTGAGCTTTTTCGTGTAGGTTTGTAAAAACCCCTTTCACGTGTTAGCACATGGGGAAATTCGGTATACCGGCCGCTTCCACGCCACAATGTGAAAGGCAAGATAAATTAAGCAGCAAATAAACGGACAACGCTCAAGATGGTGGCAGTACAGCAGTTGTAGCACCGGAGAAGCTTTAGCCGGTTTTGTTAAGCTACTTTTGTCTCCACTTGTACCGCGAGATTGGTTGCTGTGGCCATTTTGTTGTAGCCGGCAACGGAACACCGGCCGACAGTACAGCCACCGCAGTAACAAAGGACAATTGGTGTGCGCGCACACCGAAGCAAACGCAACAAACTAAAACCCAATTTTGGGAAGGATTGTTTGAATTTCATTTCGCTCGGTTGCTTTTTTATCCTTGCGGCTCCGGTTCTGGGGAGAGGCAGCATTTGCTTTTGTGTCGCTTGCTTTTCATTCTGCCGTTTAACGTTGCTCTTGCTCTGGAATGCGCCGTATCTCTGTGTGCGTGTTTGTCTAGGAAAGCGGGTGGATTGTGCTTTTTTGTCCGTGCGACCGAAAAGGTGACTGGGTGGCTTCACCTTCACCCGGTGTGAGCGATGTGGAAAATGGCTGACGGTTTGATAAATGTTGCGACTCCAACACACATGCCACATAGCCATTGTCAACGTATTACATTGACGATGTCTAAAGGCTTTGATAGAGTTGTGCAACGTGCTGCGCCATGTGCTCTCTCATGTATTTGCGTGTCGCGTGTTTCGGTAATATTTTATACCGTCAAAATCCAGACTCTCTCCGCTACTTGGCTAAAGAACCAACAAGCTTCCCAGGAAGAACTCTTTTTCAGTGATTGCGATTTTCTTGTCATCGACGATACAAGACAAAAACCTTTCCAATACCATGGGCGAAAAAAAGGGCTTAATCCCAAAGAAAACGGAAGCACACTCCATCAGCTTAATGGACGATTAGTGTGGAGCCGCTTTAAAGATATACGGACGCTAGTTGGTAGGGGATTTTGTTCTTTTTCGAATCAAATGTTCAGAAGCCCTTTGGAGGCACGCCTGTCGGAACTGGGAACCGTGTAAAAGTGTGTGTGTAAATTGATTCATCTCATAAGCAACCCGTACCGTACCAGTAAGACTTTCTCAGTTTTGACACGTGTCATGTTCTGTCATATTTTCGGCACCATCAACTCCAACATCATGAAGTATCAGCTCATTTCTCCTGTCATGGCGTAACGCAGACGTAACAACATTCGGGGTTTTTGGAAGAAGAAAAGAAAATGGATAAAAGAAGCTAGCAGTTGAGTTCTTTTTTCTTTGATTTGATCAACCAAACGCCTTCCACCGAGAGCTTATTTGGGAAATTCCGTTCCTGCTGAATGATGTGCTGTCCTACCCGTGAAATCAGGGATGCAAACACAAATAAACTGGTACAACTTTTCTTTTTCTCTTCTCGGAAAGGATAGAATCATGTGTTTAAGCTTTATTTATTGGAAATACCAAAGTTGCTCTCGTAAGTACGATTAGCGAATAAGAATTTCATCATCTTCCCTGTAACTCCATCCCGAGATAGAGAGAGAGAGAGAGTGAAAACGGAAAAAGTGTAAGCAGTTTGGGCAAAACTTTCTAACCTCTTTGGAGATGTTTTTTTTGCTGTTGCTTTCTTTTACTCTTTTCTTTACTGTCAGCGGAACGGCGCGTAACGATGGTCTGAAATAGCACTGCCAAGGGAAGGATAAAACTTTCCCTCAGTGTCACGTTAACTACATGATGTAGGTTTTCGGTGCCTTTTTTCCCTGGGAAAATGGAATATTGGTCAATCGTGAAAATTGTGTTGGTGAGACTGTTCTTATCATAATCTCATCTATAGATCGTTCTCGTACGTTAATTGTGGTTTCATGGTTCATCCATACCGCAATCATTCTTAGCCCAACCATTCTGTTACATTAATCAATGTTGGTTGATGGGATGATCATCGGGGTCTTTGTGTGGTACCGGTGCAACAGTTGGAACGCTATATCGCGATCCAGATACGGGCATGCTTAATGGTATTCCTCTCCTCAGCTATGTTTTATCTATTGGCGCCGGCAAGCACAAACATTAATCTTTGATGTTTGAGCTGCTGCATAAACGAGCAATTCGAAATGGTAATAAAAAAATGCAGGAAATTTACCATCGGATATAAATATAACGCTCCGTTTGGTTATCCAGAACGTGTTTTTCTTCATTCTGTTTATACAGACTATCGGTGTTGTTGCTTGTTGATAGCAGCAGTATCGAATGTTTAACGTAAAGCAAAACAACATGGAGCTGAAAACTCACAGCGAAAGAAAAGCAGCGTAAATTTGCAATGTGCCTCAAGTGGCGTCCATAATGTTTGGAAAGCAAATGCGTAACTCTACTCGAAACGCGTTGACTATTGGAAACATAAGCTACCAGAAGGATCATGCCTACCTTTTGAAGTTGAAATGCTGAAATAAAGTTCTGACTCGTGGAAAGAAACAGCCCAACACCATTGGTTCATACTTTTGTACTCATTTTGTTGTGTTTTATTTTAAATACATTAAGACCTTAAAATTGACAACATGTTTAGCATTTACAGCGAAATTAAAATTAACCTAAATAAAAAAAAATAATCACATCTATAGTATGTTGGGCAGTATAGCATTCGAGCAATTCAATTTAAATCGTTTGATGCTTGCTACTAGTTACACAGTCTTGGAATGGTTTTAGTAAACGAATTCTTCCCTCTCTTTATGTGGACAAGCTCATGTAGCAGTGCTGCTGGAAGAGAATTCTACAAATAATCCCTTATAACCTAACGCCTCGCTCCTCAGGACACACAATATGGCAAATTTGACTCATCGCTCATTGAAAGGGGGCTCATGCTTTCAGTGAAGGAAGATCAATTTTTCGAAATAGTGCACTACGAGTAGTTGCGCCTACCTGAGCTTTGTGAACTTTTTCTTTCTACTTTGTGAAGTTGCTTGAAACCTTGATGCGCAAACGTCCTCCTTTGGGGATGTGTTTGATCTTATGTATCTACGGTGTGATTTCATACATTGCTAGCCTAGGGAGTTACTTTACATATACGCGCTTGTGGACATTCTCTCTCGATGTATAAAAGTCGCTTAACTGTTACAACATATCTGAAGGTGGTATTGGCGATTTGATAACGAGTACCCTACCATCATGGATCACAGATAATTCCGAGTCCTGTCGAACGATTCTGACACTACTGTCGCCACTTTTTTCTTCGTCCGTCCCACTGCACTGCGTCATCGGTGCGCCAACACTCGAGGACACTCGTGGATTGTTGTGCATCGTCCGAAGGGCCAGTGGTTGGTCACACTCCTTTGAAGCGGTCCCGTTGTTTCCACCATCAGCTGACCGGACGGGTACGTTCCGATCGATGGAAGAGATGCTTACCCTGGTGCTGCGTACCGTCCAGTGGCAAAAGTCTAAATTGCACTCCAGCACATCTTTGGTGGTGCTGCGCCATTCCTTCTCCCGGCTGTTGGTGTTGTTGCTCTCCAGCTGGCCGGCCACACCATTCGAGCGCCGTATACGCCAGAACGAAGCCCGGAACTGGGTGTTCATGCCGACGTAGATGATCGGGTTGTAGCATATGCTCGATTTGGCGATCAGTGCCGGAAGTACCGCCAACCCGGGTCCAATCAGTTCCGGTGGTCCAAACTGTTCGATCAGCGCAAATGTGGCGTACGGTGTCCACGCGATCATGAACGCGACGATCATCAACGCTACCATGTAGGTGACGCGCCGTTCGGCACGGTTCACGCGACCCACGCGTGCGGAGTTCTGTTCCATTGAAAAGGAGACGAAACCGGTGCAAAGAGAAAAAAAAGAACTTTAATTCTTTCATCGCTCTGCTCGAAGAATACAATAAACACTAGAAGGCGTGGATGTTCTACCTTGCGCATTTCCAGTACGATGTTGATGTAGCTATAAATAATGACCGCCAGTGGGAGTATGAGGCCAAATATGAAGAGAAATATGATGTAGCTGGTTGCATTCGTCGTCTGCGACTCCCAATTCACCGAGCAGCTTATCGCGGGTTGGAAGAATGTTACAAAACAGTTACACATTTAAAGAAACGCCTGCATGATTCGCTCGCGGGTAAATAATCGATGGAACCCACTCGATACGGCCTTAATTGCTAAACCCACGCGATGCTAGCGAAAGGATCAGATCAGGTGTGTTGGCAAAAACAAAGAATGCTTTTAAAAAGCTTTCTAAATCCGGAAATATGAATTTTGTTTATGCAATATCTCGTTTCTTGGTGCTGGTAGTTCGCAAGAAGAAGGAATGTAATTTGGAACGCTTGGTCGTGGAGAAAAGGTTTTCGAAAGGGTAGGACCGTAGGACGCATAAATCTATGATGATAGGATAATAGCAACGAATTAATAGGTAAGACAAATTGGGCACGAAATTAAAGAGGATAAAAATTGGGTATCAATTTTGGAGGAGCTCTTCAACATTAAAAAAAAATTGATATCAAAACTAAATTTGTTTTGAATACAGATTTGAAGATATTTTTTGATGTTGTCTAAGTCTATTGAAATTCGTCTCAATATATCCAGGCGGTCTCATATGGTTAAACTTGATGATATTTTGTTTTTGCTTCTAGAAGTAGGACGACCAAGGCCCTAAACCAAATTCGAAGTTTTTATCTTGTTACTCGTTTTGTAAACATGACATGAAATTGGTTACTTAAGAATATATAAAAAGATGTTTCAACTTCCAGCATTGTTCCAAGGGAACAAGCATTCGAAGATTGATTACCAAAATCATTCAAGCATTGATCTTCAACTCATCCCAAGAAGAAATGTTCTTGGGTGATTTATGTTCATAAATACATTCGAATCACATTCTTCCGGTACGACATCGAATAGTTGCCATGATATTGGCAGGATTTGCTTTCAACCCCAAATCACATCACTACATTCTACGCTCGGTAGGATTAGTGTTTCATGTAGTACCTTCAACCTGCTATAACCATTCAACCGGATCAAGCGAGGTGGAACATTTCCTCCAACCAAACGGACCATTGCCCAAGAAATGTTATTACTGGTACTGTTGAGCGCTTGTACACAGCCTCAAAGAGATTAGTGTCGACAAAAGCGACCATAGTTATGGTGGGGATTTTTGGGCAAATCGGTTGAAAACGGAAAAGGTCCTCTAACCGGCTAATAATGCCGTGTGTTTGACGTTATTCACGTTTATGGTTTGAAATGCTATTCACCGTGCCATGTAGGGTCGGTTCGCTTACGGCGATTCACATGGAACCGTGAGTGTACCTAGGTACTAGCATGACATCCGGGACCGGTGGGCAATTTCTGGAGGTTGGACGAAATGATTATCTCCCGCTAAATGATTATGTTGTGCAATCGGGATGAATGGTGTGGAAATTGGTAGCGATCCACCAGGTAAAGACGTATGTGTTGGTCCAGTAGCGTTGAATATACTAAGTTCCTGGAGCTCTTGGAAGGATAATAAGCTAGAATGGAATGTTGTTTCGTGGGCAACGCGATGGGCATGTTCCGAAAAAGCGAATAAAAGTAAAGTTCCTTCTACTCTACTTCCCTTTCACTGTACCAATTTGTCAATAGTCAATTGCTGTACCTTATGTTTGCTGCCTCGTTGACGTAGGCGCCCCAGCCAAACAGTGGCGGCGAGGTAAGGGCAAATGAATAGCTCCATATGAAGAGAACGGCACAGCAGGCTCCTTGTTTCGAGCGGTTCTGTGCGGTGAATGGGCGGCTGATCAAACAGAACCGCTCGTATGAAAGCACGGTGAGGGTTGTGATTGAAGCGATTCCTGTGAAATGGTTATAAGCAAATGGGGAAAATACGGTTACAATTGTTTGTTACCCGTTATCTGTGTTCTGTTGATATTGAGTTCCGCTGTTGAAAGATACATACAATAGAGCGGAGAATCCAAAATATAATAATAGGGATGTTAACAAATAGTACTTAATTATGTATGATATGAAGATGGAAGCTTAAGCCTTTGTATAAACTATATAATTGAATAATTCTACAAATGTTGTACAATTTAATCCTGGTGATTGATTGTGATGAAAGTTTGCAGCTTCAAAATAATGTTTAACGCATCCTTATCGATAATTTAAAGCTATCTGCAACTTAAAACATTCTTGATTAATATCCATCCAAATCCAATATCCTAAATAATACACAATTTGCAAGGAAAAGGAGTTTTTTATGCACAGCGTTATGAAAATCATGATAAAATATAAAAGATATCCTTTCCCGGACAGGAACACAAGTCAATGATGGATTTTTCATGTACTTTTTCATCAAAGTTGTCAACAGATGGTTGCTCTTAATGTCGATTTGAAAGACTATTGATGTGTGCCGTTGTAACGGAATGATCGATCGTTTCGTACGAAAATCTCGGCGGTCCATTCGCCCCACGGGCATCACTTTCGATCGTAGCGTAACAGCGAGCAGCGAAAGGAAAAGCCGGGGAAATATTTATCGATTGGCAAGAAGTGGTAAAACAAGCGAAGGGTGCTTTTTTTCTTCCTTTGTGCCCGCAGATGGAAATTTTCCAATGTGCAAGTTACATGGATGACACCCTAACCAAACATTCGGTTACTCGTCGACCGGAAACCCGAACCGTATTCCTGGTTTCCGATTGATGGAATAATTTACCACCCAAAAGGGGGTTTTCTCACGATACCGAGGGTTCGCGGGGGAGCCGTGGGGCGAACCAGAAAGAGGAATAGTAAAAATGTTAGCAATGAGGCAAAATTTGTAAACCATTTCTGAAGCACAATGGAAAGCTTGTCAGTAGAAACATTGGAGAGGGAAGAATTTCTTGAGGGATGGGGTGGTGAGTTAAACGTCAAAAGAAGTGGGATTAATCGGGCAAAAGTTAGAATCACTTCCTCCAACCAACCACCTGTCCGTCGACCCGCTCGAGTTCATTATCATATGCGTAGCATCTCGCTCAACAGCCCCATGGCGGTCCGTTACGAAATGAAGTCGCAATGGTTCGAATTCCGCCATTACCGTTTGTTTGCAAGGCAAGTACCAATAAAGGCAGACGCTGGAAAGCTCCAATATAATCCCTAATCGGATTGAACTTCTAATGAGCACGGCACATGGTGGAAGGATCCAAAATGGATGCTCGGTATTGAGAACACGCTAAACTGAACAATTTGTACACGCTCGTTGGTAAAATTACAACTTTCTTTTTTATTTTGTCGAAAATTGATGAATTGTTAACATTTTTATGACAGACACCCCGTCACTGTTACGTCCCGAGGACGATGCGTGACGTACGTGGTAAATAAAATTCCAAAAAAAGGCACAGAAATCGATTGTCAGTATTTGGGCGCTGAAATTGGTGACACACAGCAAAAGAAGCGAAAAGAAAACACGGTGGAACCGCCTGGAGTGTGGCAGCCCACCGAATTGCTGACAGATGTCAGTCAGCAACATTCGAAATGCCTAAAGTTAGCAGAAGACTACAAAAGCCCCGGGATGGTGTGTATGTTTTGAGCTGAAGCAGCTTAATCGTATTAGGAAATGAAAATCATTTCGCGTCGGATTACGGTGCAGATTAATTTGCCTGAGCAGGGACGTCCGCTTTGGTGGGGTGCTGGAATAAAAAAAAAACTTGACTGCGACGATTGCTACCGTACCAAATCCCCAACCAGAAGATGGTTCTTTTCTAATCACGTACATCAATATCAATTTCGATAACGCTTCGCATCCGGGGTGGTTGGGTCTGTTTGCCGTGCGCTGATTGTTGTGCACTGTTTGGGTAGCAAAACTCAGCGGTATCAATTAACTGCCGGTTCTGCTTATCTTGGATGATGCTGATGATGATGATGATGAAGAGGAACGAACGTACTAAGCGCCAATGGTGGAAATCGTGTCCCTGATCCGGGAATCACTTTACTGCCGCGAGATGATGAAGCGTGTAATATGAAGATGGATGAAAACTTACTTCCCATCCAGTGCGCTTAATAGCTTGAAGTAAGTGAAATGCTATTCAATTTCCCACCGTGCTTGTTATTGGACAAACGAAGTTTTGGCTGCCGCTTATGCTTTAGTTCAATATTTCGTTTCGGGATATATTTAGGTGAATTTTTTTTCTGTTACTAAAAGAAGTGATTGTCAGTACGTGTTGGGGGGAAATAAATTGACCAAAAATATCGAAAGCAATTACTTTCTCTCTACTGTTGAGTATTTCTATATATTTGGTGGCCTTTACAGTTCGAAATATAAATATATGACCACTAGTTTTTTTGTTTTTTGAGAATAAATAGAAAAGTTAAGGAATTATGTAGAAATGTTTTTCTGCGAAGTTGTAAAGAATCACAAAATACTCAAATCGTAGATCGTTCTGAATAAGGTGTGCGTATTTTCGACACATATTAACATTATTCTAGAGCTCTCCCAACTACATATAGTTTTTATCGATTGTTCAAATGATTATTTACGTCAAGAGCAATGATTTTTCTCAAGTGGCCTTACGATTATTTTTATCCCAGCGAAAAAAATATGCACAGGGCACAAATAAGAGAAGAAGTATATTTTAATCTCTATAACTTCACACAACGACATTTCTACTGTTTAATCTTCAACGTTTCCAGCTAATAGCAAAGAATTTGTCTTATAATTCTGTTGCGGACTGTAGATGCAGAAATTGAATAATTCAACTGATTCAACGTTCTGGAAGCGTATTGTATATGATTCCAATTTTGCCTACACTTGCCACCGGTAAAAATCATCGGTGACGTTCTATTTCGTCGATATTTAGATTACGCTGCGTTCTTATTTAAACATCCCACCTTGAAATGGGGGCGGCATCAAGGGAGACACAATTATGCGCCACATCGAGGGGGTTTGAGTTTGCATATTTAGCGTATTATTCGCCGGGTAAGTGATGTTACGCTGTTTCCGATCGTGGACAAAGAAACATCCGAGCACGGTCTTTGATGGTGATAACTGAATAAATTTCGAAAGAGTTCGCACGCCCAGCTATGGTTAGCTGCGTTTACTGCCCTTTTATATAATCTGCTGAAGCGTGTTGCAAAAGCGTACCAATTTGCATGTTGCTTCGTTCTGCGTCAAATAGTCGTTAAACCGAAAAAAAACAAACAAAATAAAAATATTGCTGTACATAAATCACCCGCCTAGCGAAGGATTAAACAGAACGGTGGCTTGGAATGTAAAATGATACAAACGAAACAAAAATTGTAATTTGTTTTTGCTGCAAATAAACACCCACCGGGTGGAGATAAAGTATTAACTCGTTTTTTGTTGTTATCATTCGTACTTTACCTAACAGTGACATGAAAAAGCCGTACGCCACGCAGATACTTTTCCCGTACAGCCAGCGGTGGGAAATTGCGGACGTTAGGGTGAACGGATTGCCAATGATCGATACGGAAAAGTCGGAACAAACTAGATTGAACAGAATGATGTTCATCGGCGTCCATAGCTAGAAATAGAGGTTGGAATGAAGTTGAAAAGTGTCGAAATGTTAATCATGTTTTACGGTGTTAAATAAAACAAAACAAAACAAAAAACTTTACAGCAAAGCTTCACAATCTGGGCGACGGAGTTAATTCAACACTGTCATTTAAATGACTTTGAAAAGTGACTTTGAAACAAGTAGCATATTTTTAGGACATACTTATTCATGTTCTTTGTCTGTTTTGCTTGGAATATGGCCTTCTATGTAAGATGATCCTTTATCCATCTATTCATAGTCTGAGGCTTTCCAGGTTAACTGTCCTAGCTTTTTACTGCTGTAAGTCATGTTCTATCGTTGTTAAAACATCAACAAAAATTTAAACAAAGCCTCGATGATGCAAAAAATAAATAAAATGTTTAGATACCTATACATATTGCCATACTGTTGTTGTATGTTTGGTACATTGCATACCTTTATGGGGTTTTCTATTTTAGCCTAAAAGTATGCAATTTGCACGTCTCTTTCTTGATGTACTAACTAAATTCCGCAATAATGCTTGTAGTAATGTCAAAAAAAGGTTTTTTCTACACTAAGGGGCTCAGAACATGCATGCATGATATGTTCAGTAGATCAGCAAATTATTCTGAATTTTTGAGTACACCCTAAGTGAGAGAACACACTTGAGTCAACCCTTGAAAGTTGATTCGCCGAGCCGAGATTTCGTTCAAAATCACCGATCGGCCAAACTTTCCCAAAGTGCGTTCGCCACAATTTGGCAACGGCAAGTAACCACAGTAGTACAGTAAAGATATACGGCACTTAAGCGTTCGTCTCGTTAGGAAGACACGAAGTAATTGGACATGTGTTCGGGCAAAGTTTGCGTGAAGCGTAACGAATAAACATGGCCGGCGAGCCGGACGGACCGTCTTCAAATATGAATCGTTACGAATTTCCCAACGGTACACGGGCGCCGATATGATGGTGGTCTCGTGGCGTTAAGAGAGCGTCAACAATTGTTGAATGGAACCGTCCGGTGTGCCCTGTTTGTTCTTCTTCACTTTCAGGGCAAATACATGTTAGCGAGGTGCCTTGTGCCGGCGCGGTGTCTTACCTGTACATCCTTGTACATGAGGGCAATAACGAAGATGTTAAGAAAAAATCCGAAAAACCCTATGAAGAAGAGTGTCACGGCGGCACCATTGTAGGCCCACGGTGCCATCAGCTCCCGGTAGTCGGAATTGATGGAGGCAGCATCGGTGACGTCGTACATCTTCGATGCTACATCCTGCTAGCGATGATCCGTCCCCGGAAAACCCCTGGCATATGGTTGACAGGTTGAAGTGGAACTGTTCGCACTAGCGCACTACACGATGTACGTAGATGATGCTCTTGACAATTCCATCCCTGTTCGAGAAGGTCAGACGATGTCAATGTGTGGCGAATGTTTTACGTTGTAGCGGCTGGTTTAGTTGCGGCGATATAAACAATCTGTACACGAGAAGAATAATATCATTTTGTTAAGATTGTGAGGTTGGTAGGAAAAAATATCCCACCTCCACTTGTTTACTTAACTTTTTTTTTTGCGAAACAAAGCACACTAATTTTATTCAACAGCGGTTCTGTCCTTTTTTTGCCCATCAAAAAACCACCATAATGTGGAAAATAATCCGATCAAATTTGTCCCAGGTTGCCTCTTGTACTGGACCGCAAGTCCATTTTAAACATTATTTTACATTCCACTTCCAGTTCTCCAGGGAACTGGACTTGGTTGGTTATGTTGAAAGGGTCCAGATGTTGTAGAATCAGAGCAACTTCAAGCTAAAAGTACATTAGACAGTACAATTGTGTAAATAATGCTATGCGACATATGTTGGTAGTGAAGGGTCCTATCCAAGAAGTATAAAATATAAATTAAAATAAATTTACCAAGACTGGTGTTTAACAGAATAAATTAACAGACAAGGGATTACACAGATATTTGCTTATCCTTATCCCCTAGTAAGTATTATTAAACATAGTTAATGACCGATTTTACTTAATGCTTGGAGTGGCCGTTGTGTCATTTTAATGGCTGCCAATGTATTCTATACCCTTTTCTTGTTTATGGTCATTAACTGCTGTTGAAAATATTTTCCACCATTCTGGAGCCACAAAAAAAAATCGGCTTTCATTGCAAGCCGTGCACTAAAGCCATCGGACATTAACAATAAGGTGGAAAAAGGTATGTACTACCTTTCGTTTCCATCGAAGCCAGACATATTCATCATCTGATGTGAAATTAGTCGTTCGTAAGATAACTCGTAGGACAATAACACCATAAATAAGGCGCTTAGAATGCCCCAGTTCAAGCGCAAAACACGAAAAAAAACTGCACACAATAGAACCAGCTAAACCTTTATGTCTCCCTCGATATCCTGTAATCTGCGTTGCATCTTAGCTTTCGGCGAAACGATGCTGAATATTTCATATGCCGTTAAACGGATTCGTGCACCATCGCTGCTTATCCTTTTGCGTAACGTTAATGTTTAATGCATTACTTATCCACCTTTCATCCACTGTGGTATTTACTATCACCTTTCACCATTACCCTTACATCAGTACAGTCTCCACGAACGATCGCGGGATTGTGGTTTTTATTACGAAGGCAACCATATTTTAGGGACAGGTTTAGCGTCACGTGACTTCACAATACAATCTTCGATTCAATTACTGTCTTTATCGGTTGCGTTTTTCTTCTTCCTGTGTTAGTGTGTTTGCACCCGAAACCCGTCTGCACCGACCGAGAGCAGATAAAAACCGAAGGAAATCGGTTCAACTTACCCAGGCCAACGCGCAATATGGTGAAGAATGTACGATGGAACATAAGCGCTACTTTTATCCTTCGGTGCGTTTGCAAAAACATTTTCGGCACATGATGTTGTTTTTTCACCCTTACTAAAATTAGGTTGGCTTGGCAGTGGGACGTACACCGCAAAATGGAAATTAAATTCTTTCTTCACCGATAACGGGGCAATCGCGATGCCTGTGCAGTCGAACGCCTGTAGGAAACTTGTTTGTAAGTTTTAGAAGGTTAACAAATCGCCAATTTGTTGATTTTGTTTTTCTCTTTCGCTTTAAATTATCCTTGGAAAAGATCCTTTTTACACTTTTTTTTTATTGAGTGAAGATTTTCCCGTAAGGCACTACTGCAAAACGATCAACGAACATCTTCCAACACAGCACTCACTAGCCTTTTCTACATCGGGATGCCTTTTTCACTCTGCCGACAACTATGGCTCACTTAAAGATGTAGCAAATTTCACACCGTTTTGGTAAGGATTGCGAATCCGGAAACAACCAGCAGCGGCACCATCACGATCTGTTACAGCATCCGGCACTAGACTGAAACGATCCGTGCCGTCGTGAGCTCTAATAAAATACGTATTTCGTACCCACGCGTTTCGTCTACCGAAATTCATCAGATCGCTGTGAGCGTCTTGTGCTACCACGAAATGGTTCGTATCGTTCGTTCGAAAGCACGAATGGAGCCGTACAAATAAGGAGCAATGTTGTACAAGCTGTGCTCCAGCAGCACACTCTAACCAGCGTGTTGCTCCGGATGAAATTATCAAAACCCCTGAACTTGACCTTTGCTAACATGCTGCTGGTGTGGCGTAGGATTCGTTTTAGGAAGGGGTGTGTGTTTCTTCGATTAATTGAAACCCCTACAATCATACTGGGCGGGTTTTTTGCTCTGTACCGAGAATTGTGCGGCGCTAGAGACATTTCTTACTCATTAAAAATTTAACACCACTCGCATTACTCATTACTCAAATCATTGCATGTCCTATCGCTTTGAAACAGACAGGACGATTATCATGTTTAAAAAGCACTTCTATGGCTTAATGACATTCGAAATACAAGGTTGTCCGTTGTTGAGCAGTCTTATTTCCTCCTTGCTGTAACTTTCCCATCGGAATGCCAATACGATACGTAGGGTGGAAAACCCGTCGAATCACTGAGATACTGAGATTCTCTTGGATGCTGTAGAGCTAAACCCGATTCGTGCGAAGTTCATCGATGACACTCGCTGCGGCGCTGATCGTGTCTCGCAGCGAAAAAGCCGAATCAAGATGAACCACGCCATTATCTGTCTTTTTGGCTGAACATTGTCGTGTGGGATGAAATCAGCATTTTAGAAGAATTGGGGACAATAAAACGCATACTTGCTTTGAGCATCTTAATGTAGGAGTGATGAGTTGTTTCCATCATAATTGTCGATTTACAGTATTTTTTTGGGTGTAATTTAATATCCTTTTATTTTTTATAGTAAAACAATTTCTGCATCAATTGTAGCATTCTCGTGTTTAATAATTTCCTTGGGGATCTTATAACTTTATAGGAACTGTGAAGAAAAAGGGCGTTTTAGTGAGATGTGGACGTAGCGCAAAACCACTAGAGACATTCAGAAAGGTCAGTTACGGAAAGTATCGCATAGGGATTATCATTCAAATATCGTCCACATATGCTTTGATAAAGACACTCCGGAAGTTGTAGCTATCCTCTGTATGTAGGAGAAACAGACGAGAGGACGGGAAAGCTGTCCATTCACCAGCAGCCGAGAGCAATACTGCTCTGAGTGTCAATTAACGTAAGAATAACAACCATCCCAAGTTTTAACTCCACAGAGACCATCGTTGTCCTTTTTGTCCTTTGCGAACTCTAAGTCAACGTGAAATGCTGTAGGTCATGGAAAAATTACAAACTTGCCAGGAAGTATATCCCTTTGCATCGTCTTTACAGTGTGTTTCAATAATATGCACAATTATTTTGTACATTTTATAACCAAGATGTAAAAAACCTCACAGGATTGAAGAATAAAGTGAAATAATGAAAGCAGGATTGTGAGTTAGTATATTTGTGAAGCTTGTCAGGTATTGGACATAAGAAAATAATATAAAAATAATTCGTTGTGTTCTTCAAGCAGGTCTGCTAAAGATAAAAAGAGTCACCATGAAGTTGCTGGATTGTTTGCAGGTGTTAAACGTTGGGATTTCTACATGTACAGTTTGCTCGAATGTTCGTGACAAAAGATTTAAATATCGCGTACAAATTGTGATCTTGTTCCTTGCCGGAAGCTGTCAAACCACCTGCCAGTCAGTCACAGTCAGGGTTTAGTGGCCAAATCACCGTAAGACGTGCAGACACAATTTACGGCATTCCAAGGGAAGCCGGTTTTACAATCTGTAACCAATGTAACGAAGTCTTCATTCCATGAATCACATACGATTCATAGGACATTTCGAGGGTGATAAAAACAACCATTCATGCTCGGTATCAGTTGGAATCCGTCTCCCGCATTATGGCAGCCACATGTTTGACGCACGCTACCGTCGTGTATCATATATCATCGGTGAGTAGCACACACCTTTGATTTGGTGTTATTGTCAAGCACTGGTTAATGGTTTTTTCCTGGTGCGAGAACGATGGCACATTGGCATATCAGGCGTTTGCGAACTCCACCACCGAATGGAGATGAGTTTATGGGATGTTAAATGAGCCTTGTGTGATACGGATATAATGAACTGTCCTGCTCGTAGTCACGTCCTAGCAATATAAACTCTAATTGATACTCTGAAGTATCGTTGGGTGATGCTTCACATGGTTGAAAGTTTTATGATTTTATTTTTTTTATAAATGAAATTTGCATTACAGTATAATTCGGTCGACGACTTATATCTATCGCTAACAAACCAAACGAACATGGAAGTATGTTTATTTATGCGGGGAGTTTGAACCATCCTCGAGAAAACGCATCGCACGCACCACTCAAGTGAGTACCCAGTTGTCATGGTAATCATCTCACCACTTTCGGTTTGTCAACAGCCGCATATAATGGAGCTAAGTAACCGTAATACCGATTGCCACTGAGTGTCCGCTTAACGACTGGCAAAGGATCTCAAATGTTTGTTTTGCCTGCATATTCTGATCGCGAAGGTGATGGGCGCCATGACCGTGACCTCCCCGTGTACGTCCGCGATGAACTCCCGATAACCGGCATCTAAAGTCCTGTACTTTACCCGCCATCGTATCGTCGGAAAAATCACTCGGGAGAGTTCATCCGAAGGGACGAACCACCGGCACCAAACAGTGAGTGCGTGTGTTCGGGGTGTGTTCTACTGCGTGCCAGCATCCGGTACCGCGTTTGGGATGCTGTAGGTGTCGCGGGAACCTATTTTATCAGCAGTCGGCAATCTATTCCATCCAGTTATCGGCTGAAGACTGTACCGAACGGACATACGGACATACCGGTGTTCGCCAAACTTCGGAGTACGGATGTTTCGGAAAGCGAAAGTGGCGATTCGATGAAACGGCAAAAATCGTTCGGGACGCGTAGTGCCGTAGTAAAAACGTGTCCGCCTGCATTGAATTGTAACTTAAAGACGATATACCAATAACGAGTGTCATCTACGATGGTGATAAAACATCCGTGCGTTTAGTGTGGTTAATGAAGTGATCAACATATTTGAAAGATGTTTTACCGTGTCGAATGGGGAAAAATGGAAATAAAAGTGAATTTAACGCATCAATAATTATGTGAAATAAATAAATGAAAATATTACTTCAAATTGCTTGTGATACAAGTGGAAATGGTGCTATTTCGTGGTGCAATGAATGATTGATATTGGTGGTTTTCAAAGCGAACAGTAACACAAGTAATTCTGTTTTGAGTGCCAACGTATAAAGTAAGCTTATACAAGTGAATTGTAAAGTGTTTTAAATTAATTAGTTTAATATAAAAAATAAGCCAAATTATGTATGTGTTCTACCGTTTCAATAATGTTGAATAGTTAACAAAATTCTTAAATAACTAATAATCGAATAATTTATGATTCGTGATCGTGATTGTAACCAAAATGATTTTTGATGACCTGATCTGGAAGGACAGTATTGAAAAAGGTCAATATAAACCAAATAGAAATCGGTTTAGCCTGTGTTTAATTCATACTGCTGAAAACTTGATTACAGAAAAAAGGATTGCATTTGCTTTGTAAATTGCTGTGCAATGTGTTCTTCCCATTTCAGTTCTCCATTTTCCGTTTCTGAAGTTTCAGAATTAGAAAAAAAATCAGGGAGAAAATGAAGGACTATCCTTTAGAACTTGATAGAAATATTATGATTTAAATATTTTCATTTTTTATATGCTTTTTCAACAATTATTTTGATTTCTGATTCTGACACATTAAACACCATGCTTACCACCAACTTTACTAGGGGGTGTATTTGTGACTGGAATAAAAAAGATAAATCCGTGCTAAGAGCTTTTGAAACCAGTGACGTAAAAAAAAAGGATTCACCTTTAATGTCTGACTAATGGCACATATCAGCTGTTGGATGCCAACGCACCCTTCATAGACAGGAGTGCCTGAGTGCAGCAGATTGTGGTGGTATTATCGACAATACGGACAAGTGGTGAAGTGTGTAAAATGTGCTATAAGCCCGTAACGTAGTGTTTATCGACCGTCCTTCGTACTATCGCTCTCACCTGTCCTAGCCGTCAGCTAGATTGCGTTCCTGGAATTTGAACGGTCAGAATGTTGTTGCTAAAATAATAGACCGCACGAATATTTCGGATGCCTTAGGAGCATCCTTGCAGCTGGCATCTATCGATTGGGTCCCCAAGCCCAGATCGGGTAAGTCCCGGGTGCCCGGGAACGTCGTCCAGAAACCGAACCAATCCTGCCCCGAACGAACCGTCCGAAACATGTTGCAGCAGCGAAGATGAACGAGGCTCCTAACGATGTGGCATCCAGTGCGGTAGACTACGAAGAGCTGATGGCACCATGGGCCTACAATGCGGCCGCCGTCACCCTGTTCTGTATCGGTTTCTTTGGATTTTTTCTCAACCTATTCGTAATTGCTCTAATGTCCAAGGATATGCAGGTGAGTGTTGGATGGGATCGTAACCTTTAATCTCTGCAGGATACTGTGGGGTGAGATATTTCTTGGGGGAAATTGAGAAAAATCTGTTTAACGCCACCGTAACATACACCAGAATGAAAAAGACGTTCAAAAAAGGGAGAAAGGACATAGCAGCAGGGTGATTCCATTTCCTGGTTGAAATGAATTCTGTCAACACGTTTGACGAGTCAACCCCATTCCCTGCAGAAGTGACATGTATATTCGACATATATGTTTACGGTCCCATTTTCTCGGTTTCCCGCAGCATAGCAAACTTCCCTTAACTGGCATGGAAATCTTTCCTCCGATCGATAAGATACCGAAAGGCACTGGATGTGACATACGACACGGGTGGAATGAATTTGCTGTGATTCGTTTTCTGTTTGGCGGAATGATTGCCCTATTAATGGTAACGTGCTTACGCATCTCGGTCACTGTTTTTCTTCCATTTCAGCTATGGACACCGATGAACATCATATTATTCAATTTGGTTTGCTCCGACTTTTCCGTGTCGATCATCGGCAACCCACTGACGCTAACGTCGGCCATCTCGCATCGCTGGATCTTCGGGCGGACGCTGTGCGTGGCGTACGGGTTTTTCATGTCCCTGCTGGGTAATTCATTGTTTAGTCTTGTTTACGTTGTTTGTCCTTTAAACCGGAACGCGAAATTATCTGCTTTTGTTGCGGCTGTATCTGCAATTCTATTTTAATCAATGTCCATTTCAATGTTTCCCGAACTTGCTTGAGAAGCGCTTGAAGATAGTCCAATATCTAAAAAGCATACCGTTGTCAATGTTTTCTTTTCCTATTTTATCTTTCCCTTTGGCAGCATCCCATGTGGTCTGAGTCATTCATTGAAAATGTTTTTTGTTGCTACTTTTAGCCTTTTTTTTTGAGCTTCTGATTTTTTGTTCATTGCACACTTTCATCGGGTTGTTTTATGTTTAATGACAAAAAAAATAGGAACGAACCGTTTTCACCGATCAATAGAGAATGATTACTTTGAAAGAATGAAGCAGTTCCGTTTCATCTTCATTGGTTTCCACGATTTTTCCGTAAAGGGAAGCACATTTTCCAATCCCTTTCATGTTGGGTTTTACACTACGCGGCATCTTGTTTTAAAGACAACCTTTAACCTTTCCACTGCAGATCAATAATCAATAATCAAATCAGAAGCCGTTAGGGTGAAGAGCGAGACACGACACGGTACTGAGAAAGGAGCTATTTTTTACTGCTAATTTATTCGCAGCATGCCCCAGGGAATGTCTGATATAAGCAACGGGAAAAATTTATGCTTGATTTATATGGCGATAATCATTTCAACGCACTTTTTATGGCCTCGGTGGATTGGATAAACGTTTGTTTTGTTGATCTTCCATAATTAATATAGATAGCATCTGAGATCAATTAAGCTTGATAAAACTTCGCTATAACAGATTGTTCAAACATTTGAGTTTGATCTTCAATTTCATAGCAAGTGTTTCGAATGTGTGTTTGAAGTCTACTCCAATCCTTACTGGCTTTAAGCTGAGCACCAGTGTTCTCGCTTTAAGAGGCGAAGGTTCAACCAAACAGGCTCAACTGAAGGTATTTAACCTCGACCGTGGGGTTAGCAGTGTGGTTTTATCGTAGAATATGATATGGTTTGCCTTTGCCCACACGCTGAATGTTTCTTGCCAGTTGTCTTAGCACACATGCCGTTGTGATAGGCAGAAAAGTTCATCCAAACTTTCCCGTTCGCACCCAAATGGTCGTGGCGCTGCTGATGAAGGATGAAAACGATATTTGTTCACAACAGCCAGTGGCAGATTATTCGATTTCGTAATGGAGAAATTGTGTTATACTCTGACACTGGGTCCGAAATCCCTTCCGAAGTGAGGAAACAATGTCCAAGGTTTAGTTTTACTGACCGAAGTCAACTCCATGGTTGTTGGTGATAGTGAACTAGAGACATAAATCTATCAATATCCAATTTACGAATCTATTTAATCAGTTAGGTTCCGAGTTGGGCGGGAGTTTCAGTAACGAGATCGGTAGGTTTTTGTTCCGATTACCCAACTTGTTGTGGTAAACTTCACGGGCAGATAGGCATTTTTTCTGAGCAAAAGTTTTTTTTTTGCAAAATTGGAATTTAGTTTTGTGCGATTAAAACTGTTGGACGATTCTTTTTTGCTCAATTTTGGGTTCAGTTCTTTTGGTTATAGTTGTTTAATTCTGATACGATTGTCTATTAAAAGTCGAGTACCTAATTTAAAGCAGTATAATAAAGCTTCAATCTCTAGAATAAAATTCCTGATATCAAATTATACACACGAGACAGAGCTGGAGGGATGAGCTGTTTCAATTTGCTACCAGAGCAAGGACAATTCAATGAGCAGTATGCAAATCTTCCTTTCATTGATGTATTTTCATTTCGTATAACCAGAACAATAATCCAAGATATGGAGCGTGAGGCTATAGGAGAAAGTCATAAATATTTCCAGCAGGATGTTCCCAGTGATTCCGAGGGCGTTAATTCTTTTCATTTTTTCCCCTTACTCCTAGAGACATTTGATGTAGTCCCGTAGAAAATGTGCTATGTTTCTTCTTTCTGGTTTTGCCTTTTTTCCCCACCCATTCACAACTACGCTATTCCCACTTCAAAGTCAATTGTTACGGGTCCGTCGTACAAGAATATTGTAATTTCAGGTGACTCGGAAAGTTGTAAGTGTATCATGTTCAACTGCTTTGCTTTTCTCTCTGTGCCCGATTTTCCTTGTTTCGCCTGGGGAATCGTTTTCTTTGATATTTTTTTGTTATATCACTTTCTGTGTTTCAGGCATTACCTCCATCACGACGCTTACGGTGCTGTCGTACGAGCGGTACTGTCTCATCAGCCGCCCATTTTCATCGCGAAATTTGTCACGCAAGGGAGCCTTCCTGGCGATATTCTTCATCTGGGGCTACTCGTTTGCCTTAACCTCGCCGCCACTGTTCGGCTGGGGAGCTTACGTGGAGGAAGCAGCTAACATTAGGTGGGTACAAACCGGCATACCGACGCTGCAGACCAGGTAAGTCAACCGTAGTTTTGGTCAGTGATGCGTGGATGCTGCATGGTTAGGTTCCCTATGTGGCATAAGCTGTACTCAGACGTGATGTAAGGGTGTAATTTGGAGGAGGATCACTTGAAAAAGGAGAAGTTGTTCCCTGGGTAACAAACTAGCTCGTCTGTCCAGGAAATGCGTAGGTATTTTGAATCTAATTACCTGTCCAACTTCAAGAGAACTAGAGATAAGTGCTAGGGAGTACGAAAGCCGGGTTGTAACATTCCCTGTGGATATCAGCCATGTTTTAATGGAAGACAATCCATTACGAATGATATATTGTGGGCTTGCATATTTAACTTACATACTTAGTTCTTCAACAGAGCCGGACTGTTTGATTGAAATTTTGCCGATAATTAAATGTAGAGCAAAATTGATGGATGATAGAAAACGCACAATGTCATCACCAGCTTAATCTGTAGAAAGCTTTGGAAAATGTCTATCTAATCATCGAACTTTGTCAATACAGATTACTCGGTAAAGAATGCTACGTGCGGTTGGATTTTCTCCCAGAACACAATGTCTCTTTTAAAAAACCGAACGGAGATTGATTGAGCCTTACATGTAATAGGGTGGGGTTTGCTTGTCGAGTGCATTTTGTATACTATCCGTCGAAAATTCCATCGCACGCATACACGTGTGTACATTTTCTAGGTAAATTTGAAATTGATGGTACTACAAAGCTGACGATAGAGTTTTTGGGGATGGAGCCTTAGGAAGTATTGCATGCTGGCAACACGTTCTGGGAAAAAAGGAATATATTTAGTCAAGGACATGCAATGGAATTGGATTTTTTCGTCCATTGTGTTCGGTAAATCGTAATTACAATCGACCGGAATGGAATGATATTGTTGTCTGTCGTGATGATCAAGCTAGATTACAGCTGTTACTCATACTATGCGTATGGAAAAGAAGAATTTTAAAAAGGCGATTTCCAATTCGGAACTGTTTCCAGAGTACGTCGAACTATGCATTCAATTCTTATCAATTAGTGATGTCTTCAAAATACGTAACTATACAGTCGCTTCCCTTCACCTTAGTAAAATTAGCAACATCAGTGAAGTACTGGGCGCCTCCATTGTCCTTTTGTATCCTAAAAACTATTGGGGTTTACTGTTTAAACAAAAAAGTCTGGACTTTTGAACCTTTTTCTACCAAATAATCAACAAGTTTAACAACAGTGAGTGTAAATAAGGCGTAAAAATAACAGCAGTTCAAAATTAGAATAAAACAAAGCTATGAGTTTTCATATGAAATGTGTTATAAAATTCTAAGTTTTCATACTTTCTAATTTATGCTTTTAATTATGCTAAGAAAATAGTCGTCATCCATTTGTGGCTCAATATTTGCTTTTTTCAACAGGAAAACAATTAAATTAAAAATTTAACCATAACGTATGAAAATATAATTAAACAACGCTTGTTTCTATCCTTAACCTCAATCAAAAATTTTTTGTTTTGAAAATTAACAAATAAAAAATCGTCATTTGCCATTGCAGCATAATAAAACTATTATATATTGTTTGCCAATACCATCTGCGTCATAATTTGCAATTCAAATTAAACAATATTGATTGACGCATTGTTTTGTTATCCTGTTGTGCTTCTATTATGCGTTGTGTAGAATGCAATCATAACGACAAAAAAATATATCTACATGTCTACAAAAATAATAAAATTGAAGAATTTTTCTCTGGACAGCAATAACATGTAAATATTATTCTATTTGCGTGTTTTTTCGAGTCTCCAATTTTCCTGTCTAATAGTTTTTTTGTGTTGCTTTGTTTTTCCCACATGCATCAAAACATTCAGCTGTTCGGTCAATTGGGAGTCCCAAACAAAAAACGCCACAACGTACATCATTTTTCTGTTCGTTTTCGGGCTAGTCGTCCCGCTGATTGTAATTGTGTACAGCTACACCAACATCATCGTGAATATGCGAAAGGTAAGTTGCGAAATGGTTTTTCCGAGTCGAAACAGCCGCACTGCATCCGGCGGGATGAAATTACATTGAAACCGCATTTCAAATATTTTCCATTTTCACCTCCAACGCGCCAGAATTCGGCCCGCGTCGGGCGAATAAATCGTGCCGAGCAACGGGTCACCTCCATGGTGGCAGTGATGATCGTCGCGTTCATGGTTGCGTGGACACCGTACGCCATCTTTGCGCTGATCGAACAATTCGGCCCCCCGGAGCTCATCGGGCCCGGATTGGCCGTGCTGCCGGCACTCATCGCCAAATCGAGCATATGCTACAACCCGATCATCTACGTCGGCATGAACACCCAATTCCGGGCCGCGTTTACCCGGGTGCGCAACAAGGGCGGGTTGCATATGGCGGACCAAAACACCACCACGATGCAGCGCGAGCTGACCAAGAGCAGTCGCGATATGGTGGAGTGCAGTTTCGATTTCTGTCGCAAGAAAAACCGCTTCAAAATTAGCCTAGTGAAGCCGACCGCACCGTTGGCGGTGGTGGATGTATCGAGCACGTCCCACCCGGACAAGGGCACGAGCCGTTCGCCCCTGGATCAGACGGTGCTGAACGAGATGAACGATGAGGTGGGTGCACGGGAACGTAGCGGTGGCTATGCGGGCACCCGGTTCGTGCGTCCAGACTTTGAACTATCTGTGATTAATAGTGGAAAATCGATACTGATAAAATCGAAGAATTTTCGGTCCAATTTACTATAGAAGCGCACGTGATAGGAGTAAATCGGTGAAAACATTGTGTACACAATAAGCTTTTAAGTAAGTATTTAAGTAAATCCGTTTCTGTTTAGTTCCTCAGTGTAGGATGGATAGTTTCAGCCATATTCCTCACCACACAGGACCAGTCGAGATTATTGATGAGTTTTCCATCGCTCGCTAAAAGAATGAGCCCACTTTTAGTGAGCGATGTTAGTTACCAATCAAGCTCAGCAGCTTTGCATTATTTGAACACCCCTGAATCAGTTAATTTATAAAGAAATGTGGCAAACAATGTAAATGTAACAGGAACGAGCTTTTGGAATAGACACTCCAAACACGAGAAGAACTATAATGCAACCCACCAAACAGAATGTTATAGCTGAGATGATTAGAATGTGCGGTATTTCTTACGAGTTAAATTTTAAGCAAAAGTTCACATTTTAATCGAAAGGTAAGGTCAACTAATAATGCCAACGAATAAGGAACACAGGTTAGCTCCCGTATTAGTGATAGTGGTTAAGGTGATTGCCCACTATCTTCAATGTGATCCTATCGTTCAGATTGCGTAGAATCGATTATTGTGCAGCGAATGCGGCTGCAAAAGAAATAAATATGTATTTTGCAATTCAGATGCGAACAATTACACGTTAAAACATGGACGGAATAAATGTAAATGATTAAAAATTTTAAAACAATTGTTACGATTCAATCGTATGGAAATAATATTTTTTCGAATCGGACAAATAAACAATGTAGCTCAAACATCAACTTTTCTTCTGCTTTTTGTTGAAGTTTTGGTGGTGCGCGGTGAAAAAGGGTAAGGAAAGGGTAATAAACGTGCCCAAAAGTTCCAGCTTTATTACTTATTTTCTATCAATTTTTCAAATGACCTCATTTCGTGACAACGTGCTTCGCTTGGAGAGGCTTATAACAATTATTGTTCAGATTGAGAAACGTTTCTTTGCTTCACAATTCTTAGTATCATCACAAAGGTGCTAGATCGCTTTTAGCAATAAATTAGTGATGGGAATAGTATTAATTAATAAGAGCGGTTTGAATTATTAAACTGCATGAATTGTTCGGAACCGCTCCAACAGGTTTTTCAGCCTGGTGGATGATGTACGTTGGTCATAGGAACGCTATCTGGAGCGATTGTTCCTAAGGGCGTTATTCGGAGTGATCCTTCATAGGGACTTGTGATCGACCTTTGGAGCGTTCTTTATTTGGACAATATTGGAGTGAATGAGTGAGTAAATTTAACCTTAGCAATGAATGAGTTATTTTATGCATTGTATGACTTATTTCAACTCTTTTAAGAATTAACTCCCCAAGACGACAAGCTTCTGACTCACTACATTTAAATTCACGATTTATCTCACTCATCTTGTATTATTTCCTAAATTAAGTTAAATACCGCATACGCGAGTTAAATCACGGTTATATGGCGATTTCAATTAAAACATTAGAGCAACTTGTCGTAATAATTAATTGTGACTAAATAAATGATTTTATCAAGGTTTGTGTAGTTTTGTCTCTTGTGAGTTTGGTCCCTAAAAAAAATTGTAACTGCCATGCTCTCTTGTTAAAGTGTTAAATTTAGTTTTTTGTTGTTTTTGTTTCAACCTTGTTCAATTATGTTTAAAGTTTCAAAACAATTTCAACTAAAAATAAATTAATAATCAAATTAAACTTATTTGTTAAGGTTTAGCTCACCTACTGAGTAGTCATTCCTATCACTAGTTCCTAGGAGCGATAATTGGAATGATGTTTGGAGCTATCATTCATAGGACCGATCGTCCTAAAGAACGCTATTTGCTGCAATTATTCTTAGGAACATTTGGACGATATTTTGAGCAGGAAAATTTGAACGATAATTGAGTTGGTATTCGAATGGAACAGAAAAGCGTGGAGAGGAACTGTCCCATCAGGTTCACTCATAATATCCCACCACTATAAACAACAACATCGTGAAAGTTGTAAACTGGTAAAATAATCCTATTCCCACCTCCGCTCCCCTCTATTCCCGAACGATTCAATACAAATGAACCGAAACGAATCAAAAGTAAGAAGGCGGTTGGGTAAAATCGGTACGCAGTAAGTATCAAACTCTATCAACGAGTTGTTGAAATCTTTGACTATCTGAAGGAAAATGGGGGAAAAGCACGAATCAACACTAATACCGGCAGTGTGGCTTCCGATTCGTTTTCTTGATGGTGGGTGTGTTGTTCTTTCAAACCATTTATAACACAATTGGGCTAACCTTTTGGCGTTTGTACGAATGAACAAAGGCACATTCCAGACACGCCATCCACGCATAAGCATCCCCCGGTTCCGCGTGCTTTCATGCCACGTGTACATAGCTCACGTGCCAATGTAAAGCGCTAAATATTGTACGACCTCTTTTTTTGCTGGGGGATGTAAATAGAGAGCCTTAAAAAGTGATTTCAAAGACGAATGACGGATGTTTTACATTCTTCACTGTAGGCCAACAACGAAGCCATCTCGCTGTGGTACAAAACATTGCATAACGTAAGGCGCTTATTGAAGTTTTGACCATACAGTTCCTGACGCAAATTGTGTTGCACCTTTTATTCGAAAGATTTCCTTTTTTTTGCACAAATTTAAACAATTAAGAAAAGGGGGAATAAAAATTGTATAAAATCATTTTTGAGACGAAAATATTCGCCTCAACCAGGTAAGAAATGATAAAAAAGATAAACCCCGGACAAAACGAAACCTAGTATATTCCATTTTATTTTATGCAATCATCACAGCAATTAAAATGCGTTTCTTTGATGCACCGATTACTGTGATAAATTTTCCGTTTACGTTTATTTAACAGTTTATAGCATTCCTGTGATTCCCTTTTTCACTTTGGTTTTCTGATTATTCCGTGATTATTTATCTCAACTACAAAAAAACCCCATCTTCAAAAAAGAGGCATGATACATTTTGGGGAAAAATTATGCCTAAATGCATCTCCCCCAACAAAATGTTCTGTCAAACGTAGCAAATGATTGAAGTTCCTTACCTGTCTTGTGCAATTGCTTTAGAAATTGCGTCCACCTGATTAAACTCTCGAATGATCGAACGATGCATGCTGCTCGGTTCGGTAAAACCAGTTCGTATCGCGTTTCGCATCGCTCATGGTGCGAGCTCAATGTAAACTATCAATAACCCACACCACCAAACGTTCTCGGCGATTCCACGCAACGGATGGGGGCGAAGATTGTCCACTGCAAAGGATCTGGCACCGGTTTTGCGGCTCCGGTAGGTCAGGATCATCGACGTTTCTGCCGTTGTCCATCGCAGCATAAACCCGTACCGCACAATTAGCGCAACGAGTCGGGTGAGTCAACCGGTATCGAACGTACGATTATGCGTTCTCTGGTTTTTGTTTTTGCTGGCAATATCTGTTGCATTCGATGCACCCCGTAATCAGGGCCGGAGTGACAGTTGCAATTTTAGAGACGCGCATTTGTGGGCTCGAAAATTATGAATGAGGTAATGCGTAACCTGCCAAGCATGGTGCATTAGCCGTATCAACATCAGCACACGGTTCATTCTGATGCTGTACTACTCGGTAAACACCCTTTCAGTTGTGGCCCCTCATTACACTGGCTAAGCTACACAGATGAAGCATTGCGTCTTGGGCAATGTGTAACATAAATGCTGGTCGCTTGGTGCGCCATACTGTCAGATATGAAGGGAAAAAAAATTTCCTTAAACCCCCACGCAGTAGTGAAAATAGAAAAAAAGACAGCCAAAAGCTGGTCAAAACATTTCGGAAAAACTCTCGGTTTTGCTCGTTTTAATCTGTCGTTGTTGATGCTATGAGCAAAAGGAGAAGGAGCGGAACATGATTCAAAAATGTTTATAGTCTTTCAGAGCCGTAAGGTAAATGGGCCGTATATTCAAACAGATGTTTGTTAGGGAGGTGTGACCAACAACCACCCCAACCTGACCAGTGCAGTGTAGTGTTTGTCAAACAAACTACTGCAGGAAACCCTTGCTTTGGCTTAATGATCATAACTTATCCGTACTGCTTAGGCCAGTAGCAGAAGATTGTAATTTGTTATTATTTTCACTTCAAATACTGCAGATGTATTAAAAACTACCAAGGAATAATTAATTAATTATCCACAATGAGATTGCTTGTTTTTTTTTT
>KB663610.1:7349718-7361847 GCA_000349025.1 Anopheles minimus
AAAAATAGGAAATTTTATTCGCCTTAACGACGGTTTTTCGTTAACCAATGGGGGTTTTTTCATCAAAATTTATTTTTCTTCTATGGCACTACAAATTCAAGAGGTTGTCCTTTTATTTAGAGCTTCGGTCCTTATTTATTTTCGGTCCTCCGAGCAACTCTAAACTTCAAAACTTCAAGATCATTAAATATATTTTTAATGTTCAATATGTTTTCCGATATGGTACAGATTTTGTTAAATACTAGTTAGTAAGTAAGTAAGTAGTTTAGTAAAGTAATTTAAGAACCATGTCTATAGCTTCTCAAAATGAGAGAAATAAATTCTAAGGATTGTAAAGTTGAGTTTCATTGGATATCAACTTTAATAGCTTTTCCTGAAATGTTCACGTCAGAATAGCTTTGGTCCTCCATCAGGCTCCGATCTGACTATTCCTGAGATCTCGATCACAGAATTTCGTATTTCTCTGTAAATTATGTTAACATTTCGAAACTATTTCGATTCTCCTTGCTACACTTGCCAAGTTGTTTCTATTTTATCATTTGTTATTAGGTTATTAGGAGCGGCCCGGTGGGGTAGTGGTATCGGCGCTGCTTTTTCACACGACAGACCGGGACCAAAATCCCATCCGGACCGCTTCCCCGTAGCAATTATTAACTATCCTGCTACGTGGTAAACTAAGTCTAATACGGCCTGCCCGTCATACAATAACAAAAAAAAAAAATACTGGAGAACGAATTTTCAAGACATTCCTGAGATGTTAGCATATTTTTCTTTGTAAATAATCTCTCTTCGCATCTTCGCATCTCGCATCTTATGACTACAATTTCGTTTTTCTTTCATTGGGTTTGTCTTAGATATTCCTTTTAAAATTTTCAAGCTTCTCCTGAGACACCTAGCTTCGAATTACATTTCTCTTTCTTTTTAGTATATATTTTTTTCTTCTTCTTGCATATCAAATCCTTTTTTTCTTTTTAAATTTTCTATTGTCTATTAAATTTTCTACTTCTGTTTTGTCGTTTTACCATTACAAAAGTAAATACAAGAGAATGCGTTCTAACTTTTATTAAAAATTACAGAAAAGTTAATGGAATGGTTAATAGGAATGACAATAAATTATATCCATCGTTAACAGAATGATGGGAAAAATCTCAGGATAAATCTGAACTGAACTGAAAACGAATAGAATTCTGAAAATTGTATTCTAAATTTTCTCCCTAAGGCTCTTCATTCGTGTATAAAATGTTGGTAAACGTAATGATTATTTTTGGGAATATTTTTCAACACGAAACACGAAACAACGAAACAGCACTATGAAGCAGACATTTACCTCAAAAGCTAGCAAACACTAATTGTATCGGAAATTTGTGTGGTCGGTTCCGTCCAATTACCCAATTCGTAGGTGGATGAGTTTGCATCCTTCACGGTGGCAGACGGTTGTGGGACCCCTAGTTGCGATTGTTTAAAATGCGACCAGCGTATCCAAACGTCACCCATCCGTCAACGCCTCAAATTGGACGCCATCTTTTGTGCCCGTTGCGTCGAGCCGAAACGTGCAAAAATCTAATATGGATTTAATTGCACATTTCACATTACCCCCGGCAATGGAATGGCACATTGAAAGGTTTTACAAACTTTGTTTGTTTTTGTTATTGCTGCCATTTGGAACATACACCGTACGGCGATAGGGTTCTGCTATTTTTTTGTTTCATTGTCTCCGCAATGGTTTAGGGAGTGGTTTGTGCGATTAATAAACTTCCAACACCAAATACAGATTAGTGCTGGGGATGAAGGTTACTTCCTTCACAATTGTCAGAGTAAATCGATTTTGTGGTCTATCCTTTTGTGCCATTATCATTTCGTAAGGCCAGCGGTGTAAACCATTGCCGCGCATCCCACCAGAAGGATAAACAAATCATTTCATTTCAAACAAAACCCGTTTCGCATACCAACCGTGTGTGGTGGGATGAATGTGCAGCGAAAGAAATGGTTTGGTGGGTAAAAGTAAGAAGCAAAAAATACAGACACACAGATATACAAAAAAAACCTTCCCTACATCATGCCACCCTCGGGGTCGTAACTTAAACTGGAAATGGTTTGAACGACCTACCTTTTAGTTTAACATATTTCGATTCATACCGTCACGGATTGGACGGAAGAAACGTTGGCATGCGTGCCACGATTAGAAATTGAATGTCATCCACCATTGATGTGTGTTTAGTGAAAAAAAAAAAAATCAGATAATGGCGCAGCTTTCTCTATTCAAAACGGACGATCTTGTAACGCGTGTTATCGAATTGGTTATACTGTAAACAAAAAAAAAATTTTTTAAACAAAATGGCCCTTTGCATAACTGGGAATTGTTGAACTGAAGATCTCTAGCTTTGGAGACTATCATCAGGTGCCTTTCTTCTATGCATTATCATTCATTGATTATTATTTTTTAAAATTATCAATAAAGGGAATATCACCAAATATCATTTCTCAGTTTTGTAGCCTAGATTACCTTCTTCTTTCTTTTGGCTTAGCGACCTAATTGATCACGTTTGGATAGGCAAACACATAGTATAGATATTCAAGTCCTCACAATACAGAATGGGATTCGAACTTCCATCCTCTGCCATGAGAATGCTAACGCTGCTATCACCTCGGCCACCGGACCGATTCTCGACTTCTACACTAGACTGCTTACATAAGCTTAATTTTACCAAATACATCTGAATGTTCGTCGATGACGCATAATCGTTGTAGGATACGATTTCCACAAAACCCACCAAAACACTGGTAGCTTTTAGGCTGAAATTGTAAAATAATTGCGTGGGAACAATGTCATACGCACCGTGTCGCATCACATAAAAGGTGTGTCGTGCGAAAAAAAGAAAAAGAAACGCAAAACAAGAAGTTGATGATCTTCGCAATCTCAAGGTCACCACCAGGTGCGCTGTGACCAGAAACAAAGCAAAGAAGCTCGCAAATACAATAAAAAAAGAAAACAAACAAAAACAACTCCGAAATACCCAAACGAGGAAAAGCACGCCGGCCGCTGCTCACATTCAGGTCAAGGATAAACACAAGCACCACATGATCTGTGCCACTCGTTTGTGCTCGTTGGAGCTTTTACTTCCTCCATCCCCTTCCTCCTTTCTTTCTCCCCCCTGGTATCACCTGGTTTGGCTTCTCTCACCTCCCCCCTCTATCCCTACTCCCCTCCCCCAACCCGTTCCCGTTTAACCACTTATCTCCGCATCTTATGCTCCTTTCTTTCATCCGGGCGTATGAAATTAAGCGCACTTCGGCAAATGGCTCGCAGCAGCGAAATTGTTTCATCGTCTCGTCAGCCAGTCAGTCATACGCGTTGCGTAATGTTTGTATCTGTATTCGCAGTACATTACCACTGTTTTGGTTTTTTTCCTTGTTGTAGTTTTTTTGTTGTTGTCGAGCCATGAATTTTTGCGCAAAACCATCCCATTTCTTTAAGGGTAAAACCATCCTCGTCGTGAGGATGGGATGAGCTTGGTAGGGCACGGTGTCACGGTGTCTCGGTGACACAATGTACATCTTGTTTGTTGTGTGTTTTTTTTTTGCGAATGAACAATTTTTAGATTATTATGTGTGGGTCATGGTAAGGGATTTCTATGCGCTGTTTAAATTTTCACGCCCGACCTGGTGACAATGGCACCGCGTTGTGAGTATTACCTTCATTGACTACCGACGTACAGCATCCGTCTGGAGGTGTTTTTTATGGTGATAGCATATTTCAAGGTAACGCAAAACTGGGTGTTTTTTTTTTCGGGATAAAACCATGACTCATCGTCGTAGGTTTTCGACATAGTTGCACAGTTAAAGGAGCAAATCTATAGAAATAAAAATAATTCAACAATTGAAACAATCATTTATTAAAGCTTTTTCTCTTACCTTAACTTAAAAATAAAAATAAAATACAATTTGAAATAAGTTGCGAGTATGGAAGAAATGTCCAATTCCGTCCAGTATCATTACCAAATTACCCAACAAGGTGACGTGCAGTAAAAGCATTAAATTGTGTCTTTAAAATGCAACCAAAGTCAACTCGTTTTATCTACAACCTTTATTGAAAACCGATTCTTTCCTAACCTTCAGCTTGACATAGTGAATGGGAAACCTGTAACGTTCTAGGGACCTCCAGTTCTCCAGCAGCATTGCCCAAGTGCTTAAAACCCGTATTCCTACTTCATGATCTACCTCCCAATTCTTGCACAGCTTGGCAAACGTGCATCGTGTACCTTCACTTCACGATGCTTTGGTATTGTTCGAACCCGAATACGGGGCTGGCAAGATGCACAACGCGTAATCACATCGCTACGAGTGCATTCACCTGTTCCGGACAGCCTTGAAACAAGGTCAACCAAAGATTGATATTTCGCCATTTAAAAAAAAATAGTCGGCTGCCAACACGTCTATTTTTCGTTCTATCAAAAAGATGCCCAACATAATTTCCAAAAGAACGATTTATAAAAATAATTGAGAAAAAAATAAATTAAATAGACCTTTGGATATGAGATGCACCATGTGGCGGTTGCATGTGCAATAACGTGTTTGCATAACAATTTGTTAAAAGAAAAAAAAAACTTTATTTATGCATCCAGTTTTTCAATACAAAACTCAAATATAAAGAAATAACATAAAAAATGACATGAGATATGAGAATCTTTCTTTTTTCCCAATTCTCATATTTGTTTTTAGGGCCACCAGTATAAACATTTGTACAACCTTTTGTACCGGAATCCGTGTTTTTTGCTGCTCATATTACAGTGTGATGTGGAAAATCTGAAACTATGGAACGCTGTGGGGTTTCTCCATCCGGCATCCCTTCGTCTTCTACGTCAGCAAGTGCACGGTTGGTGCTTTTATCATTCGAAGCCCTGCGGCATCAACTTTACGCTCGGTTTACGCCTCTCTTTATCCATTCGGTCGTTTGTCAAGAGGCGCCTTTAAATGTCACCATTTTGTTAGCGTCCCCGTATAAATAGGACAAAAGTGTCTGTCAATTCAAAAAACGGACACACCAAACCACCAGGTCACTAGGTACTAGGGCGTACCAACATCAGCTGCGGATGTGGCTTTTGTTTCCACTTAGTCAACCTTCCTATGCAGTTTATTTGTAAGTCCTTACGGGGTAACGAGGCAGAGTTAAATAGCTTAAAGTGAGCAATTTTATTGTTACAAAACTGCTAGACTGTGCATTACCAGCCCGTTTGGGTGAGTATGGTGTGTTAGCTAAATATAGGTACATGCTCACCATTCATCCTTCCAAAGGACATGTTTCGAAGATTCAGTTTCTATTTTCCTGGTATGCTTTTACTTCAAACTCCCCGTACTACAATGCCCGATGCACGCGGGTCTAACTTGTTATGGCGTTCCTGTGAAGAATTTCCACACACGTTTTTCAATTTTCTCCAGTAATTCCCCAAGCAACCGATATGAGTGATTTGCAGCAATTGTGGCATGATTTGCATGAATCAAGGTTATCCCTGTACCTGGCGGGATTATTCCCTGGTGTAAAATGGGTAGAAAAATTCAATTTGATTTTCATACATTTGCGTCACGGAATATTGTATTCAACGCTGGTAGAAGATTGTGCTTTGAGGTGGTGTGAAACATTTAATTTCATGGCAGTTGCTGAGCTACATATATTTAGGTTCTGCCTTTCGCAGATCGAAATATGTATCGGACGATGACGATAATAAATCCTACTTTTATCTTTAAGATGTTGCGAGAGAGAACAATTCTTCGAAACAGGTAAATCAAACAAGTTGCTTTCGGACAGGAAAACTATTTTGAGAAGCCAGATAACTCATATAACCGGTGCTCAAAGTATCAAAAATTTACACTTCAAACTACTTTTCAAGATACATCGGTTCTTCTCACTGACGGTCTCAAGCGGAATGAAAGCGCCACGTCTTTCTACGTCTTACGAACGTTGAAAGTCTTCGGGGAACCCAAATGTAGACTTGGCTTCTGATTCGCTTCTGACATCGATTCGGTACGATTTGATTCGTTTTTTGGCAATTAGTTTTCAAGCGTCTGATATCATAACTTTACTTCAGAACTCGGGGTCCTCTAGAAGTCGGGGACATCCAGAAGTCGGGATGCTTCAGAGTTCAGAGTTCTCAAGAAATCGGGATCCTCTAGAAGTCGCAGTTCTTTAGAAGTCGGGGTCCTCTAGAAATTGGGCTTTCCCAAAAGTCTGGGTCCTCCAGAAATCGGAGCACTAGTGGGAGTGCGGAGTCACCTACTCCGCCTACTGCTATATAATTTTGTAACCTTTGAAGGTTCATCTCAGGAACTCAGAATTCCTGCCAGAAATTCAGAATTTGCCACCGAAAGTCTATCTGGAAAAGTGCGAGTTTAATCGACCTCACAGATGAGTTAGGTCTCACAATCATCTAGTAACTGTAACTGCCTTCGAGTTAGTTCCAAAATGTGCATATATCTCACCTCAAACCCGTAGTAACCACGGAAGAAAGTTGGAAATCTTGATGTCACCATTTCCTTAATGTCAAATAGCCCAGTTTACTGGCAAGAGCAAAAGCAGGAAAAGAAATGAAAGCGCCACAAAAGCAAGCTGGCTCGAGTTTTGTTATTTTTCCTCGAAACAGAATTAGTAAGTTAACCCATGATGTGTAATGGCTCCATTGTGTATGTTGATGCGATATTTATTGGATCATTGATCATGGTTTCGCCCAAGCGGCAAACAGTCATTAGGAAGGTGCAGTTGAACTCCGGTTGAACTCGTCAACAAATCAACTAACCGTGAATTCGATGGGAATACCAGTGTAACCAGTTGTGACGGTACGATCAAACCGATCGGACACTGTGTTTACGATAAAGGTCTTGTTTATGTTAACCAGTTTGGGGAATTTGTTTGATGGTTTCCTTAGTTTTTTTTTGTTACGTTTCGTTTCTTTGGGATCTTTTAAAGATTTATGGCCTTATCTTCGATCGTTCTGAATGATCTAGTTGATGGTTGGTTTTTTATTATTTCTTTCAATGTATCAAAAGAAGGGTTTCCATATAAAACTACAAAAGGTATTTTAACTAAATGAATGATAAGTGTAAGCTCAAATTCTCATGTGTTATTTACTTATATTGGTAATATAAAGCAATTCTGTATCGGTGAAAATGTTAAAACGCCCTTAAACAAGCAGTTGCGGGGCTGGTACAGAAAACGAAAAACAAATTAGATTCGTTGCACCAACTACCAGCTCCCCATTGCCATCTGTGTGGGCCCCTCCTCCTCCTAGTGGTCCATGGAACTGCTTTTTTTTTCGTTACCACTACAGCATGCATGAAAAAGAGATCAAGATAAGCATTCTCGATCGAGCCGTAAGCCAACAGCTGACCTGAAAAAATCATTAAAAATAAAATCATCTCAACCTGCTAATTGCATGCGTCAAGCAGGTCAACCCAGTAAACCGTTCATGAAAAAGAGTTTCTTGGTCAGGAGAAACCCAGCAGCGTGGAAACGCCTCGATTGTGGGCCTCCGTCGTCCGAGGATCATGCATTACAGCGTATGACCGAATGCGTTATGCAATCGGCGGCATACGTACCGGTCGGCACTATAAACTATCCGCCTGGTTTTGCGGCCTGCCAATGGTGCTACATGGCGCAACAATAACACCGCGTTCGCTTCTTCCTTTCTTGCGTTTCGGTGTGCGACAGTGAAAGTTTGTTTACTGCTCAACAGCTCGCGCCCCAACTGCCAAATCGCTTCTCACTCTGTAATGGGTGAAAACTTTTACAATGAAAAGTATGAATTATTATGTGGGATTAACGTGTTGCTGGATACTTCTTATGTTAAAAGTGTTGAGAACAGCTAAATCGTAAATAAAGCTCAATCGAACAAGAAATCTGCCTTCTTCAATACCATCTCAATCGAATCATTCTGAGCGTGTGTTAACTGAGGTCTATAAATGTTCTGGCTCCATAAAACGGGTTTTCCTTTGCATTTCCATCGACTGTCCATTCCATCATCTGACCGTGATGATTTCATCGTCGAAGGTAAAGCAAACAGCAGTTTTCCATTCTGCAGCCACTGTGACCAGATATTTTGAAACGCTTTCAAGTACGCCATATGTGGTGCTTGACATCGGAGGGCATCGGGGGTACTGGTTTGGATCTGTAATAGACGCATTTTATCATCAATCACCTGATGCCAATAACAATCTTCTGCGAACCAGTACGATAGCGATAAGATGGATCGATTTGTGTCGTCGATTGCATGCATTTAGGCGTGAACAGAACAGCACATAAATATGCAATTTAAACAATTTTCAAAACAACCCACAAAATGAAGAAAAAAATATCAGAAATTGTAATAATTTTTCAATGCGATTTAAAACCACTTTTGTTCTTATGCACAAAGTTCAATGTCGCAATCAGACACACGCTGGGAATGCCCATTAGCGACACGCATCACCGATTTCATGAGCATTACGGCATAAAAACCCATTTGTAAATAAAATTTCGATCGTTAAGTACGTTTCATGCACAAAACCATTTACATTTTATTACACTTTTCTTTCCGTTCGGTATCCTTCCCTGGGTGTGTAACGTACGATTACGGGGTGGGAAGTATTGGGCACTGCTTCGGTAGTACACATGGTCCATTGGTAGTGGACCGTACGTAGCCAATCCTGCAATAACAGCCACAGTAACAGATTTTCTTGCACTCCTCGATTCCCGCGCCGGCACAAGTGTTCTCGTAACACAGTCCGCATGTTCTCAGCACCTCATTCCGTCGACAGGCGCCTGCCAGAGATTAGGGAAGCAAAAATGCAACAGATTGCGTTGATAAATGCCCGTACCGGAATCATCACTTTAAGGTATTTCCGAATTTGCAGCTCCACTTACGTATGGGACATTTGGCTCCACCGACCAAAGGAATTAGCCCTTGCTGGACGAGCGTACTGGGCCGGCTTGCAACAGGACGTTGGATGGCTTTGGTCTGCGCATTACACATGCTGCATCCGGCAGCAACTAATAAAACGATTGCCCAATTCATTGCCGGTTCGAATACTAGATGCTTCGAGGAACTGCCACACACGACACAGTGAAAAGACAGGAGGTTTTCAATTCAAACTGTACCATATCGGTTGTACAAAACCTGAAGGCATGCAGAACATGGCGAAGAAGCGTTCACACTTCAGCTGTGCAAATCGGTATGTCTGTTTGTCTTCATTGGAGAGCTATATGTCGGGTTCCTGTCGGGGAACGCTATCGGTAAAGACAAGCCGTCGTTTGCAGCGTGTCGATCGAGTGTCGATAAAAGTGCGCTGTGCTGGACGCTGTCCTTTGAGCAGGAGTGCATTTTGAAGTCACACTAACGAACGGAGCTACCAAACATCATCTTGTAGATTTGAATACGAAGATGAAAGTCTTCTCCGATAGCGCATTACAGTGACGCTTTCCTTTTCTCGTGTATTCAGCTGTTATCAGACACACGTGTCAGTAGCTCATGCACTTGTGTAAATGTATACTCTTCGGTGGTATGATTTGAATGTTTCAAGGTTGAATAGCTGCGCAATATGCAGACACAACCTTCTAGCCACTAGCGGAATACTGGAAGAATCAATTTTGTGTACGGTGGCGAAATCAGTTTGGATATCAAATGCAGTTGACGTAGACTGCCTCCTTGAGCCATGCATGCTGTAACATAAGAGTGAGTAAGAATCGTTGAAAATGGAACCGTTGACATGAAGAAAAATGGTAAATTTTACTGCTGGATTGCTGAAATATGTAAGCAATGTTTGTGCAATGAATATGGAACGCTTGTGCTAGAGTAAAATCTTTCTACAGTGACTATATATCATGCATTTTATTATTCTTAAGAAATTTTGCGCCAAGTTTTAAACGTTTTGGTTTCATCGGTCAGAGTTCACAATAATATCGAATGTGATGCGTTTACGCTGGTGGTGGGGCTTTTGTAACACTGTTACACTGCTTTTCCGGGATACAGTTGCCGAAACGGGCTTCCCTCACATAACCGGGACGACAAACGCACGCAGGTCGACAAACAGTAGTACATTTGATATCCACCGGTGTGCAGTACTTTTGCGGGCAGGCTGGACAACAACTCCAAATCTCATTTCTGGGACATCGCTCTGAATGAAGGAAAGTCGGGAGAATCATTATTAACTAACCTCACGGATGCAGGCCCTTCGCCTGGGTGGAAGATTTCTCACTTGGAATGCAGCGCTCGGCCGAGAGACAGCCAGCAAGAAGCAGCACGGAAAACACTAGCAAAAGTTTCATTTTAACCAGCAAATGATGCGCGTATCTTGGTTCGTTTTGGGGTTTTATATCGAAAAACTCGGCTCTGTTGTTTCCAACTAAGCAATCAAAACAAGGAAACGATGCAAATATGTGTTTACGTGGAGAATTTTGATTTGTTTCCAGGTTTTGTTATAGGAACTACTGTTGGAATTTACGGTGTCTGCAGTTTGGGTAAATATTTGCCTATTTTGGTGTTATGCAGGAAAAAAGTAAATTACGAATTTTTGAAAAACACATTTATGCACCACGCTTCGTTTGGTTAGAAAGTAAAAAAAGCGATTGTCTGGTTGAGGCGAGGCTCTCTGCCGATCGTTCTGACAGAAACATTCCTGGCAAAGCACTGCATGAGAGCGGCAATTGCTCCTAGGAGTTATGAACCATGGCATAAGTCTTTATATATAGTGAATAAATACTTCATCGTCATCAACTGAAATTCAGGAGAAAAATTTCGTTGAAACTCTGCCTAATGCTCTACTACCTTCCTTCGATCGTTCTCAAAACAATGTACTAAATTTCTTTCAATTACTCACTCTCCAAACTCATAGTGGAGTGTTTGTACATCATGACTTTTGACATTAGCCAACCAGATTCATCTTCGAATCTGATCTGATATCTTAGGTTTGCTGGAGTTCTGTGTCTGGAGATAGAACACTGAGTACAAGATAAAACCAACAAGATGGCAACCTTTATTGTACACACAATTAACCTTTTTTTTTGTTTTCGATCAATTGAATATCACTACAATATTAAACATTTTCGATACGTTGAGGTTTCGTTACATGCTTGCACATTCTTTGTATAATACATTTGCCGATTCCATTCGCTCTTACAAAACCGGTACGACAGACGCACCCTGGCCTGCAAACATCGGGACATTTGCTATCCACTGGTGTGCAGTACTTTTGCGGGCAGGTTGGACAACAGTTCCAAACTTCATTTCTGGGACAGCGTTCTAATAGATAAAGCATGAAACCATATTGATTATTACAGCATTTTATTCCAATGGCAACTAACAGTCTTACTTGGAATGCAGCCATTGGCCTCCAGACAACCGACAAGAAGCAGTACGCAAAACACCAACAAAAGTTTCATTTTCACTACCAAATGATACGCGTATCTCGTCGGTTTTGGAGTTTTATATCCACAGCGCTTACCGAAGAACCGGTGCTGTTGTTCACAACTGTTACAGATGAATACAAGAAAACGATATGAGTGAACGATACGAACGGTATAGCGATTTTGGATGTTTAGATTTTTTAATCGTTTTACTGGATTTGTCGAATCGGATAAAGTAGATGCATTACTGTACGAAGCTGCTTGCTACTTACAAACATTTGCTCATTTTGCTAGAAGGCGAAAATGGGCTATATAGGCTAGAAAAGAAGCAGCTGTTTCTACATGAACCAATGCTTGGGAGTTAGACACTCATTTTGGAGACTTGGGGCGGACAGAACGAACTGACTTCAGTTTTTGTAAAAGAAAAATTATAGAAAAAGATTCGTGGAAAACTAATTGCTGCTTACAGTGATTTAATCTAATTGAATTTGAAGAAATTTTAAACATCTTCCATCACTCTTTAATCTTGCACACAGTTGCACAGTGTAATAGACATATAAAACATCAATTATATGATTGTTTTTATTTTATATCAAAAGAAATTATTTAAATCTTACAAGTTTGAGACGTGCTCATAGTTTCTTAGTTACTTCCTTGGATTGCAGATTTTTCAAATATTATGTGGCATAACTGTTGAACGAGCAAAAAATTGGAAAAGGAAAACTGAATCCCCATTCATTCGTTTGTTTCGAAAGTGTTCA
>KB663610.1:7382931-7395184 GCA_000349025.1 Anopheles minimus
AAAATGAGCATATCATATACCTAATTCACACCTATTCTTATTCTCTGTGTTTACTATCTGCTATCCTTAACTTTTAGTAACTCTTCCATTTTAACCAAGTAACCTATTTAACAATAATTATGATATCTAACTATGTTATAATAGTAATATCCTACACATATTTGCTATAGAACTAAGAACATTTTGATAAGTTGTAATTTTATTGTACGTGCCACATTTGCTTGCTACTAACATAAAGTGATTTAGATGTTTCAGAAGAAATATATATTTCCTAAAACATACCTCAAAAAGATAATAGTTTAACAAATGCCATGAAATTAATTCTTAATATTAACTCAATTAGAACCATTTCCTACAAGCAATTGAAAAGGTGCTTAGGCATTCAGTGTGAACCTATCAGGATTAAATCGGGTTATGCTTATGAAAATTATTTCCTTAACATATACAGAAACAAAAGAAAAATGTTAAGCAGCAAACACTTAAATTGAAGCGACGAATTTAGTAACCACTTATGATAGTTCGCGCGAAATACCACTTTCCTGCAATCTAACAGCAATAAAACGAAAGTGCACTTCCACAGCAGCGTACTGCAATTGTTTCATGTTACGAACCGGTAGCTCATTCTGCATCACAAATTCTCCACCAACCAAGTTTCGTTCCGTTCCTTCACCAGTGGCCATAATATAACGTTTCTGAACGGGTTTCCGGCTGACTTTACGCTGCACGGTCTGCAGGAGATAACACCATCCGGGCTGGTAGAGTACATTCGGAACTACACGAATTGGGATCTGCTCGGGGCACGGATGCGCGGTGACATGCCCCTATCACTGTGGGATGCGTTCCGCTATTCCTGGCAGGTAAGTGATATCGCACCACGAAAATGATGATTTTCAAACATTCAAACCCATTAGAAAGGAAACAAGTCGTAAGGGAAGGACTAGCGCAGCGACTAGTAAAGTGCCACGTTTGGATTAGTGAGCTGAATCACAGCAAACTGAGAGAACAACGCCAACATTTCTCTCCATCAGTTTTGCGTTCTTCAATGTTTGCACAGATTGTCGACGATGTGTCAGTTAGTCAAACGAATTGGGTTTTGTCATGAGGTGTAATCGTGTGTTGGAGTTTTTAGGCAGCGACGTGAAATGAGGTTGAGTTACAGATAGAAGCTTTACCACTAACATTCGGTTTTGGAAAAACTGTACCTCCCAATTAGAGCTTTTACTGTTTCTCATCACAAAAAAACAATAATTAGGCGCTCTTGAAATTTGTGGCTACAAGCGTGTAATTTTACATCGTTCTAGTATCTCACCCTCAATAGTTTTTGTTTTTCTCCGGAGGATGCTAAACAGTATTTGTTTGCTTTTGTGTAAATGCGTCAACCACAAGTAGACACATTTTTCTCGTTGTTATATTTCGCAATTTGTTTTTACACGATGTCCGACTCCGTACAAACGTTTAGCCGCTGCTGAAGCCCTTGCGCAGGAAGGATTCGCAGAGACGCTTCGGCATACACTTGCCACCTTCGTACTCGCGGATGAATCCATCAATGCAGAAGCAACCCTTGGTGCATTTCTGTTCGCACTCCATCTTTCGGGTAATGCACGTCTTCTGGTAGCACTTTCCGCAACACTTGAACTCCTCGTATGCTCCGTTACATTTTTCTATTGCATCAAATGACATCGAATCGAAAGAGTGTGAGAAAGAGGGATAATATGTGTGTGTGTGAAAGAGAGAGAGAGAAAGAGAAAACGAGAAATAGTTGGGTTTGCTATCCTTTAAACGAAGTTACGTGCAATACCTACCTGCTTCACATTTGACTTCTTCACTGGATTTTTCAGGTGTCGATTCCCCCGATTCATCGGTGAATGCAACACCGGCAAAGAGTACTAACCCCAGCAGAGCAACTACGAACACTTTCATGGTTGAAATTGCCGAACAAGTCACAGAAACTGCTCACAATCGTCTTTGGTGCTGAACAAGATTTTTATAGTCGCTTCTCTAGATCGTTGCGGCCATATCTTGTTCAGCTGTTCCAACAAGGCATTGTTTTTTCAAGAATATACTGCTCATCAACGTATAACTCCGGTTCCACACAGTTCCAGACCAGACACTATGACCCACAATATTCTAGATTGTTTGTACATTCGGATATAAGGCGAAACAAAGCGTCCAACACACTTCCAGTAATTGTTGAGCGAAAACAAGGGAAACAAACTATTTATTCTAAGCTTTCATCATAATCGGATAGGATCGGTAATACGGGTCGTTGACACAACAGCTCCGGAATGCATCGTCCATCGGGGTACTCCCGCACGAAGCCCTGAGCACAGTAACACTCCGCGAAGCATTGACCACCGCAGTCGATCACGCTACCGAAACAGGTCAGCTGATAGCATGGCCCGCAACATTTGAACTCCTCATCGGCCTCACACTGCTCTGGAATGGAATGAGAGTTAAATGGTGTTAAAATACTTACTGAAGCACGTTTTCCAAGAATTTCGTTTTCGTTCCGAACAACACTTACTTGTAGGAACACAACGTGGTTGAGGTTGACTTTCGCTATTGCTTACGCTGTCATTGCTCTGCTCCAGATCAGATTGCGAATCTTGAGCATCAGCACACCCAATTACAGTAGCAAGCAAAGCTACACAACAAAGCACATATAGTTTCATTTTGACTGTTTTCCCTATTCCCTTGCGTTCACGAAACTTCTGACAAACAGAACTAACAGCTTCTCACTATCGAATGCACTACGCGTCACTGGTACTCGATCGTACAGGGTCGTCTATTTATTGAATGCATCCCAGCTAGTCGTGTGTAAATATTGCACAATAAAAACTGTCGACGAGCTGGTGTGGTTTAATGAAGTGATTTCTCAACTAGAGTGTGAGTACATAACGAAAGCTGGAATGGAATGGTTTGGCTATGCTGTTGGAATATTGAGGTTTTCGTTTGAGCCATAGAGATATCTTAGGAGAATTATAAAAGTTAAAGATGCTCTAGGCATAATTTGGATTTTTTTTTTTGGAAATCTTAAACTTAACTATATTTGTTCTAAATGGTGCGGGATTGTAGTGCCCATACCGTTCGGCTTCTCAAGACATCGAAGAACCACAATTTGCGATCAGTTCTACAACTGCTTCTACAACTCTGTTAAGCAACTTTCTCACAAACGCAGTACAAATGGTATACACAAGCCTTTTTTTCATTCCCGTAGGTGTTTGTACGGTTGGGGCTGTGGATACACATCTCAACATAGACAAATATTGTTAAACTGGCGAAAATTGTTAAACTTTTCTAAAATATCGAAAAGCTTCAGACACTGTTAAACGAGAACATTGTGGAGATCACCTCCATTGACGTGTTTCGGGCAAAGCATAAAACGTCTCTCCACTTTCCATAAGGTTCAATGGAGATTCTAACACGACCTGAACATGTTGTTAAGTCGTCTTTCATATACCCTTTTGTATCCACCGTTGATGCATCACTAATCATTACTGATCAAGCCTCCGAAACCCTCCAGAACTGAAGTTGAATAACCAACACACATTCCTCATCCCTGGTAACAGGTCTTACAATGTGAGGAATGCGTCGCTTCCTCAAGCACAGGCCACCATCGTACAAGTCAAGTGGATGCCAAAGGATAACCCAACAATCCATCCCAACTCGAACCCTTTCGAGTAACTGAAAGTTAGATGGTGGCGTTTTTCTCTATGCTCTCTCTATCGTCCAACCAGTTCTTACTACGTGGGATAAACTCGTACAAAGTTGATCCTGAACGCTGTTTTCCCTTTAGAAACATTGTTTCATAATCCTCGTTAGTGACAGAGCGATGATACTTTTTCGCTGGGTAAGGTCCGTTTTTTTACCACTTTGTAGTAAGCTTGTTCGATAAAAGAATGTTGGACAGTGATTTTTGCGCATCAACGAAGGTTGCATTCATTATTTCGCTTCTCGGATGTTACGAGTGTCAAATCGATAGCTTTCGGCTGAATTGCAACGTGAAACGTTAGGAATTTGGATTTTGTACGTCATTCGATGAGAAAGGTTCAATTGTTTTCACAAGACGGGGTTTTCAAATCGTTTTTTTTATTATTTATTTTCCTTTTTTCCCGTCGTCTTTTGTAGGCCTGTGATGCAACGCTAGAGGACAAGGAAACGATGGACTTGTTGGGTCGTAAGTTTGACCTTATGATCTTGGACGGAGCATTCCCGGAATGTGCGTTGGGGCTAGTGTATCGACTCGGCGTCCCATTCATGTACATCAACACGGTTGGCTTCTACACTGGGACGATGTCATTGGCAGGAAATCCAGTACCATACTCCACGACGCCGATTTTCTACCAGCCGGCTACCGATGACATGAACTTCTTCGAACGCCTCTCCAACACTATGTACTCCCTGATTTCCGATTCCGTGTACACAGTAAGTATGCCTTGTCAGTGGACGCTGTTTGGTTCTCCACCGAACACGAAATCGTTGAACCCATCCTTCCAATTTCGTTACGCAATTAGTCATAGCATATCGCGTAATTTGGTACGCAAGTTTAGTTCAAACACCGGCAATACTCACCGCACGCTGGAACCGTTCTGTAGAGAACTCCTTTCACCGTTGCGTAGTGTTGCCGATTTTTCTACAACCCTTAATGGCCAAACGCAAAGGAGCCGGAGCGGGAAAGGGAGAGGGGTACGCTTCAGGTTTCACAGGTCAGTCACAGATAATTACATCACTAATTATTCCAGATCGACATGATCGGTCGATGGATCACCTTTCTATCCCGCGTTAATGCTTACCAATTACGTGTGCCTGGTTAGGAAAATATTGACCCGAAACAGGTGGGCTCTGTGCTGTCTGCAGAGTAGGAAACATTATACCAGCACGAGCTGGTAGGTTCAATAATAACGTTCTATTAATAAGCAATCCGCAATCCGATGGTTGGCAAAAATGTGTTCATCATACGCTGGAGCTCGGGCCTCCCTATCCCAAAATTAACCCCCGGCGAAGGGATAGAGCTCACTAATGAGAAATGCGGTATGTGGTCGAGTTGATTAGAATGATACTTTTCACCACATTGATAGAATTATTGAATTAGTGGCGTTTGATGTCGTGACGTGCGTTGCGGATATGGTTTGGGAGTCGTCTAAATTCCTGGAATTAAATATGCGGCAATTTAGGATTACGCTGGTGGGTCATGGAAAGGCACACGGCATTGACTGTTCATTTTAAGCTGATATCTATCGTTTTATCGGCTCATTACAACGGCAACGGGAAAGACGCCCTTGGATGTTATGCGGTGCGTGTTTGAAAAGGTAGAAAGGCTGTGTGACGTTAATGTAAAAGCATGGCCACCAGTGCTAGCATCCTAATGCGTACGCACCACCGTATATATCAGTGCCACATTACTGTGACACACCGTAAGCATCTTGCTAGTCTTGGTCTAGTTTTGGAGCTCGCTGGCAAAACATAGCGTAATTACCATGTTCGTCCTCCCCGCAGCTAGTTTCGTGCACGACATGCGTACCTGGTAACCCTGACACATTGCAGTAAACGTTGCCGCCGGTATCGTCCCGACGGTCTGGTTGACCGGTTCGGCCGGCCAGGTCAAGAGTAAGAAAAACTGTGCCGTCTGTCACCGGAACGGCACGGTCACAACATCACTTGTTGTTTTCCATCATTCCAGTAGGCAAGTGTTCTCGAATTTGATAGCCCATTCCGAACTCCCTTTTAAAACAAAACAGATAATGATTTGCGCATCTTCTTTCGGTGGGTTTTTGTAAGGAAATTTGAAGACGCCACCCATTGCGTTAAGAAACTCAATATTGAGCAATTTTCTTTCCCTTTCTTATCATCCGTTTGCAGCCCTCGATGATGTACGTTCAGTACATGGTCCGCCGACATCTCGGTACCGACATACCGAACATTTGGAGTTTGGGGCGAAATGTTAGCTTCATTCTGCAGAATGGACAGGCCGCCGTTACCTACCCGAGACCACTGCTGCCGAACGTTGCCGAAATTGCGTGCATCCACTGTAAGCCGGCCACGGCACTGCCGAAAGACTTGGAAGACTTTATTGCCGGTGCTGGTGAATCCGGGTTCATTTACGTGTCGATGGGTTCCTCCGTGAAAGCGGCCAACATGCCGGACCATCTGCGCAAGCTGCTCGTGCAAACGTTTGCCCGCCTACCGTACCGGGTGCTGTGGAAGTACGAGGCAAGTCCCGCACTGCTCACCGATCTGCCGACGAATGTGCGAATTGCCCGCTGGTTGCCGCAACAGGACATTCTCGGACATCGGAAGTTGCGGGCATTCGTGACACACGGTGGACTTCTCAGCATGTTCGAAACCGTGTACCACGGTGTCCCGATCGTGACGATGCCGGTGTTCTGTGACCATGACGCGAATGCGGCGAAAGCCGTCACCGATGGCTATGCGCTCCGGCTCGAGCTGGCGACGATAACGAGCGAAAAGTTGATACGCGCCATCCACAAGGTCATCCACGATCCAAGGTATCGCAGGGAAGCCAAGTAAGTGGTACCATTCCGTAGAGTCGTTTCCGATTGTTTCTATCGGTCTGTGTATTCTTTCTGTTTTCTGCTGGTGCTATAACTCCTTCCAGACGAAGACAGAGTCTGCTCAAGGACCAAAGATCTACACCACTCGAGACGGCCATTTATTGGACGGAGTACGTGATTCGTCACAGCGGTGCCTACCACTTGCAATCGCCGGCACGCAATTTGAAGTGAGTGAAAAAAAAACCGTCGTCTAATGATCTTTTAAGTATGTTGGCTGTTTGGAATTGAGCTTAATGTTCCCGTGTTCTCCCTTAGCTTCGTGCAGTACTACTGTCTGGACCAGATACTGTTCTTCATCGGAGTCGTTTACCTGTTGCGTGCACTAACCCGGCTCTATCTGAATCCACGCATAGTTCAACTGGCCAAGGAAAAACTTCACTGATGATGACGGGCGGAAGAAGATGGACGACTAACTTATTGCTAGCGCTGTCATTATTTGCTGTGTGCAGAATGAAGAGAGAAGAAGAGTTCTACGAAGCTCTAAGAAACAAGCGTTTCATACACGGTAATACAGCCACTAGTACAGAGCGACCAGTTTTTACAGTATCTGCAAAAAGGTGCATTTAAGCAAAGTATTCGATATCCATTGGTCTACAGAATGAAGCCCAACCGTTGTGCAATATTTTCTGATTGTTTAATTGTTTCATTAAGTGCGATATAAAAAGAAAAACACACCCCACTAAAAGCTTTGCTCTCGAATTAATAAATGTGATATGTTTATTTATGTTTTGCCAGAGCAACAAGTAACAAGTAACCCCGATACTGTGTGGAGAATGGTTAGACAATAGGCACAGCACACATCCTTGCACGAAGAAAACATTTGAAGAAAACGATCAAAACAATACAATTGTGAATAATTCTTAGTTGTGATAGATTCGTATGATGGAAAGAAGTTCGAACCGCACATGAAGAAAAGGCCAAAATGGCGTATACTTTAACTAATTAGTGCTGTAATGCAATGTATGTAAAAAAACAAAATTCCGGTGCAAGTGTTTCTAATGCGCCGGATTAGAATCGGTATTTATTGGTATGGGTATAATGTTTGCGTAATATAGGGAATACGACCGGTATGTGTAAATCCAATCAGTGTTTTTTGTTGTTTTAGTCGAATGTAACGTTGTATTATGAGCACAAATAGAATCAAAATGGGTAAATCAGTAGTGATAGTTTAACGGGGGGTTTTTGTGTCTTTTTTTTGTATAGCTTTTACAAACGGACAGAACTTATAAATTGTAAAGCACTCTACCTTGTAAATACATAACACGTAAAACAGACACTACATTGCTTTAATAAATTAATGTGACGAACGGCAAGACATGAAAAATGGTGCAGATTTTTATTTGTGAATTAAAATTAATGCATTTAATCCAGTATTGTAAGCAAATGCAGCTATCGTGTAGAATCTATAATTTAAACAATCAAGAATTATTGTTTCGACCTAACATAAAATCAGTAGGGGCTGATAAATGCAACGTTAGTCGTCGTTTACACTCGACCTAGGAAATTTTAGTTTTGTGTGCGAAAATGTGACGCCGGAATGTCAATGTGCAGTTTTTAACACAATTGCATACTCTGCAGGCGTTAACCGAAAAATATGCCATAATAATGATGATGCTGACTTGCATCATCTATGGAAAATTCTGTTAAAACTCAAAATACTACCTTAAACTCGTACGTATGACTACGTAAACATTTTATAGAAATAAAACAATCAAAAACTTAGTCATATCCCTACCAGAATAATACACCCCATCTGTTTCGATTTATGCAGGTTAGTTTAATCAGCTTGTAACAGTCCGATATTCGAAGCAAATCTTGAATCGAATACGGCAAAAATTGAAGCCGAAATGTTATCTCTACGAAGACATTCGGTGACAATACATTAGCGTACTACATAGATTATTTGATAACTTTCTAGGGAACCAACTACTGTATTGGTTTTGGGCTTATAATCTCAACAATTGCAAATCGATTTGCTCGTGCACAATGCTTCGGTCCCCGGATTTTGACCTGAACAGGCGTCGCTTATCGTCTTTCTTGTTACATTATACGCATCTCCGGAATATTCGCTGGGTTCAAGCATCCGTAACCGAAACACCCTCGAGTGGTGGGCTCAAAGACGGCTTCCGCTATCGGCCGAACCCGTAATTACTTGGATTTTCAAGTTGTTTCCAACGGCTCGGGGAGCACGGCCCTTTTTTCGAGTTCGAATCAAATCGAATATTTCTTGGCTACACGAAGCCGCACTGTGAAATCTGCTCGACATATGACATGCGCTATGCGTACTTTTAGGCGTTTTCTGAATAGTTTCCGTACTAATTTCCTCACGCCTTCGCGAGTCTTCTACCCATGTGCTATAATCATCCTCACGACATCTCATCCACTCTGCAGAATTCTGTAAAAAGCCGAAATACTTCCTCATCGGTCGTCTACCCGCGTAAACATCTCGTAGATGTAAAACAACGAGAATCTGCTTCAGACTAAACGAAAACATCCATTTCTGTTTACATTTGTACAGGTGAATTTAATCACTTCGTAATCGTACTAGCTCGGCATTCGAAGCAAGTTGGAGAACATATAAGCTGAGGCGGAAATAGCATCACTTCTAGGCCATTCGGTGACAAAACAATACCAAACTACCGTGATCTATCGAAACGTTGAAACAATGCAGTTGTCACTTATCATCTGCTTTATAGCGATCGCAGGATTTGCAACAATTCAGGCTCAACAAACGGGATGCGTTCAAGGTAAGGTAAGGTGTTTTGTATGACCGACGGTTATGTTGACTTTCGTTTTCTGTGCGGTTTTTGCAGAAATCTGTCCAGCGAGGGAAAGCTATCAATGCTGCGGATCTTGTGTTCAGCGTACATGTGCCCTCGAGGATGAAACCACGTGTCCGGATATGTGCTATAAGGGTTGCTACTGTAAGAAGGGTTATGTGCGCAAGTTCGCTCCGAACGGTCCCTGCATTCGTCTGAGGAAGTGTCCCCGAACTATTCCAACAAAAGCACCGAGTCAATAATAGTGGTATGAATACCCTTTCTTTGCGAATATCGCAAACAATTGCCTTTTTTGCGGAATTTCTCATTACGGAACGTTTTGCTAAAAAGGCAATCTAAACGTATGCGAAATATATTTGGGGATGAAAATTATATTGGATTTTTACATTTTGTCCTCCGAAATTTGATTGCACATTCCTGCGATAACTCTTGAACCTTTTAATACATGAGTGGAGCAAAAACTATTAAATCAATCTGCCCAACAATGCGTTCGTGTATAATTATGTACATTGTTAAAATATTAAATTCTCGTAAACATATTGAAAGCATACCCTTGGGACGTCATCCTTCTACATGTGCTAAAAATAGCATTCAACTTTATTTATTTCATTCCAACATTCTTCGTGTCAGTAATACGTGCCAGCTAATCGTATCTAACTATCACAACAAAATGAAACAAGTGAACAGCAACTCTCCAATGTCAGCTCAGCGCCATTTTTTTGTTTTCAGTATCGTTCCGGCCGTAACTCGGATGCCAACATTTTCGGCGGTTTATCCAATCCATCGATTACAGGTGGCAGGTTTTTCCCAAGCGAAACATTCACGATGCCCTCCTTGCCGGACGGCGTATTCGTATCGGGCGTGGATACATCAATCGGTGCCACGTCAGTCCGTTTGCCTTCCTTACGGAAATGCATGTAAGCCGAACCAATGGCCCCGGCCGTACCGATGATGATAGTTAACCATTTAACGGTTGCGTTAAATTTCAAACCACTGTCAACCAAGGGAGCACATTTATTTTATCCGAACGTATTGAATGCGGAGCGTACTACTTACAGGAACAGTTGATACTTAAGCTGATTGGTCCAGGTTTTGTTCAGTGATGCGCCCTCCTCTGCCCAAAACATTGGCAAAATTACCTGCGGCAGTTGGCCGAAAACTTCATGGTCGTTGATAGGTCCCAGTTCCATGCTAAACTGTAGACGTTTCGCAGCCGAAACAGGGCTTCCAGTAAACTGTGGAATCAAACCGAATGGCAATTAGATGATGGGATCATTCTATTTTTACGTGCTAAACTTTCCTTCCGCTAAACTTACCAGCTCGAAGTGAATGTAAACATCATGAGCTTCCTTGTTCGGTTCCAGTCCATCCACCGCTTCCAAGAGCTTCGGATCAGCATCGTAAAAGTGAGGCTTCGAGCCTATTATAGGGCCACCCAGACACGGTGACAAATCCATCGTACCCTTCGGAGGACAATCGTCTGGCGGATCCCGACAAAAGCAATGATTATGCGGTTCATTCTAGAAGTGTGATTGAAAGTTGAGTTACCGGTCGTACTATGGATGGATCGATTTCTACCCTACGGCTCACCTTTAGATCGCCAAAGTCCAGCTCGAAATAGCTCATCGGTAACCCGGCGTACTTCGACTTGTGCACATAGTGCGCACCAAGGGAGCGACAAATTTCCGGCGACCATGCCCACAATCGATCTAGCTGCGTTAGAAACGGGGGGAAAATTGTGGAATCCGTACCAATGTACTGGTTACATTCGTCACCATCCCAGATATCCATCTCCGTTTCGTCGTTGTACGAAACCACCCGTCCCAGGTCGCGCAGATTCTTCACACCCCGGTACACCACCCAACGGCCCGCCTCAGTATGGTTGCGCTAACGAAACAACACAACATTACGTGCTGGAATCATTTGACTAGATGCCGTACTTACCATTCCGAAGAAAGAGAACTTGTAGTGTGTTTCATTGTACGGGCTCACGGCACCCTCGGAATCCATCCCGGAGCAGAGCGCCTTGGCGGAAAAGTCTTGACTGCTGCAATCGATATAGATGCCATCGAACAGCAGATCCATGATGCGCACCTTCAGGAAAGCGGACTCGAGGGGATGGAATAAGATGTTGATGCCTTTCTTTACCAACGGCATCATTGCTTCACGGTCACGCTGCACTGTCAGCAGGACGCCCATAATTAATGGATGCGGTACGGTGACGATCTCCTCCCCAGTCAGCGCGGATAGATCGGGTCGGAAAATCCATGTGTTGCGTAGCGTGAACGTAAGTGTGTCTTCCTCAACGTTATCTACAGTGTCATACTTTTCCTTCCACTCCCTGGAAATAAATGAAAGAAAATATAGCTACCAGTCTTCTAGATCAACATTGTCTAAAACTTCTATTCTGTCTTTCAACTCATCTAAAAACACGTCACATGTGAGCTTACAGTTGAATGGAGTGTGGATATCCCTCCACGACCTTCAAAATATGTGCACAGATGTGCAAAAAAAACGAACATGCATTTAAGGGAGAGATGGAACGTTTTTGGCCATGTGTACATTGCTGCAAATTATTGAAACCTGTTCAAACAATTTCAAGGATATCCTACTTTTTCGACTTCAAATTCAGGTTGCTACTGGCCTGTTTCTCCACAGGTTACGTCAGCAGTTCTACTTTATCTAGCTTGTTCAACATTCAAAGGACGTTGGGATGGAAAAAGTGTTTCGCAAGAACTCCCCCATAAGAGTGTTTATTTGAACAGTTGAATGTGAAAAGTTCTTAAATTAGGAAGCGCCATTCTGCAGTGACATCTTTCCACTGTTTCAACGGCTGCAAGCGCATCAACCATGGCGGGGTTTGTGACCATTTTTGTTTTGTTAAATATACTGTCGGTTGGT
>KB663610.1:7395987-7450808 GCA_000349025.1 Anopheles minimus
CTCCAGAAACGGAACCTACACCGGAAGAGACCACCAATCCTGAAACTACTCGCCCTACGCCTATACCTGGTGCAAACATGACTGTATCTACATCTTCGGCTGCTGCAACTACCACCAGTGTACCTGCGACAACAACCCCAGTTACTACCAGAACTGTACCGCGTACGACCACAATCTTCCGAACGACGACCATGCGTACCACGACAACCGCACCATGCATTCCGCGTAATTATTATTTTTGATCCCATGTTCCCGGACAGCATAATGTAATGGTTTTCTGCCTATCTTTCAGGATCGTGTGGCAAGAACGAGGAGTTCCAATGCTGCGGACTATGCAGCTACAATACGTGCCGCGGATGGGTTGGATGCATCGACAAACGTTGTGTGCAGGGATGCTTTTGTATCGTAGGCTACGTTCGTTCGCATCCGAATGGACCATGCATTCCACACCGAAACTGTCCTAAGACATCGTTCCCATTTGTGATCCGCCAGTAATGCTCCAATGTCGAATAATGTATGTCAGTAGTGACGTTTAAATTATTATTCCATACTAAATCAATTAACACGGAAGTCGAGCATCAGATTGATTGCTATCGTTAAAAACGGGGAAGGTTCTAACAACCTGAATGCACCAGTAACCGGAAATCAAGTTTCAGAATACATGTTGATCGTCGATCTCAAATCTCGACAGAACGCTACCATCCACTACTAACGCAATTGCATCAAGAAACGAAATATAACTCTTCGAAAGAATACATGTTGGACATCATTTGTGCGGGAATTTTTCCATTGTATAGAAAACTAGCTGACACAACGGACGTTCGTTCCGTGCACCATTTATTTAACGCCTCTGAGATTCAAGAATGTTATATTCTGCGTGATCGGTGAAGCACACATTTTCATTTTTACTTTGTGTCGTCGTTTAAGAAAATATTGAAAATATCGGTGTGAGACGATTGGTTTTAAAATATCGCGTTGAAGCCAACGTCAAGGGACTTATTCACAAAAAATGAGGGAATTCTGGATACTTTTTATAATCGATTCTGTATACCGATAGTGACCCCGACTTTCATTCCGCATGACCCTAAACGGGATTTTCAAATCACTTGACCAACTCAGTTGTCGATTTAGCAGCTTTGGGACCTCGAAGTGCCTCGTTAAGAATTGAAGCTCATCAAGTCAACATGTACAGCAGGATATCAGGGGCTTCTTCTCAGACGATGGACAAAATATCCATCAAAGCTATTGGATATTGCTTTCGCACTTCGCTATCGACGATCCGAAAATTTTTCTAATTTTTCTACTTTTCCCTGGGAATTTTCCAACTTCCCAAAACCTTCGTTAGGCAAAAAGGAACAAGTATCTGTAAACATCGTCAGAATTGAACAAACCGTTCTCGAGTTTTAAACCAGACAAACAAACAAACATTCATTTATACATATAAAGATATTTTTGTCGATAGATATACTGTTATCGATTTTTTACCCACAATCATTTCGATACGTAGAAATCTGTTTTTTACTATCCCTAAATGTTTCAATTGCTGTAGATCGATGGAGATCTATATTATTGATCTTCAGTTTTCTAGTATATGAATAGAGCGGTGATGATCTTGTATGTACATTATTCCAATCTTTGATCACTTGTCAACAGGACATAACAGTGCAAGTTGCAAGTGCGCAGACGCCACTGTAACTGCGCAATGGATATGTCTCTAGTAAAGTTTTTTCCTTCGGCAACGGTTGGGGAAAACAGTTTCGACTATTTGATGTAACCAAACCCACCTCTCAAAACAAAAATCCTGATCTGCTGTGGTGAATCTGCAAAACAAGGGGGGTCTGTGTTTAAACAGCTGAGCCCTAAATCTAGAATGTTACCCGGTGGAACCATATAACGGCCGTGCGAAAGGTGTTACCATTTGCAAAACATTTTTCGACGACCTGCAAACCCTTTCGGCCGTGTCTGCAACAGTTTAGCAATGAGGTGCTTGGTGGTGTTATTGTTAGCCTGTGTGGCTGTGTGTTGTGCTCAGAGGTTTATAGAAAACAAAAGCTATTTCAAATGTGCCCAACATAGTACGTACGATGATTGTAATGGATTAGAAACGGAGGATTATTAATAAACATGCTCTTTTTTTCTTGCAGTGGATTGCGGTAGGAATGAAGTCTATCGATGCTGTGGCATGTGTTTCGAGCAGACGTGCTCGGATAAGTCGAAAGATAAGCAATGCCCGTCACAGTGTTACAAAGGATGCTACTGTGATAACAACTACACCCGCAAACGGGAGGGCGGACCCTGCGTTCCGGATAAGGAATGTCGATCCGTGGTAGGATAATGTACTAACAGCTAATCTGACCAGACTGATAAAAGCGATGGCTGTTGACGAATGCAAGGTTCAATTGCTAATAAAAGCGGCTATTACAGAATTAATGTGAAAGATGTGAAGAATACTAGGTGTTTATAGTTTGATATTACAACCATCGCAATCCCCCAGTATGCCAGGCAATGCTCTTCTTCACTTCCTTGTATTATACAGGTTCCATAGTGACAAATATCGTGACCATCTTTGATCCATCCATACAAAACTAACAGTAGATATAAAGATACCATCAAGGATGGCCAAATGCAGCATTTCAATAAGAACAAGTGATAGAGCATAAGTTCTTATGGCTTTTGCGTAAAGAACTCGTACAGCTGTTTTTCTTTTTTCACGCCACTCTTGCACGAGTCGCACCGCGGACACAAACTTCGTGGTCGTCGCTGCTTCCTCGTCTGTACGGGGAAACACTTGTTCCAATTGAAACAGCAGGACGAACCTGTTGTTGTGTATCTTCCTGGAGCAATCGAATAAAACAACGTGGTAAGGGAACGATGTAATCAGTTCATAACACATTCAACAAGATTTACATCAAACGCTTGCAACATGGCGTCAGTTTGGCATATCGTTTTTGTTTGTGGGTTGATAGTTTGCACTGCATCAGCTATCGAGTCTTTGAAACCTTCACCCTGGTGTCAACCACCAATAGCAGGTACAGATATTGTAGTAAAGTAGTGTTGTGGTATGTCTGATCCATCACCGTTTCTGTTTTATTCGTCAGGAGTTGATGTAAGAGTACCTCGTTGCGGCCGTAACGAGGTCTATTCGTGCTGTGGCTCCTGCGTACAGAAGTCTTGCAAAACGCTGACACAAAATGTTTACTGCTTACTCTGTGCACAGGGATGCTTTTGTAGGCCGGGCTATGTGCGTAGGGTTCCCGGTGGAATCTGTGTCCCGTTGGCTAGTTGCACGAAAAACTAAGATATTTTCATGGGAAACCAATATGAATGGAAATGTTACTTAAAAATAAACTATATATGCAACTAACCGTCAACTACTTGAGTGTTATGGGCTCCTTTCCTACTTTCATGAAAAAGATACTTGTGTACGGACGATTCCCAAAAAAAACTAAATGGTGTAGCCAGACCTCATCGAATCTGACAGTGGAAGTAAGAGCCGATTTGCTAATGTCAATTAGTTTCGGATTTTGTCAAAGAATCCGTTACTATTGCTGCTTGCTTCAACTGCAAAAACGGAACTGAAGAAAGGCGGGGAAGCGACTTTTCAGTGAATGGCCACCCTTAGCCGACGGTACGATAGATACGCCACTGGGTGGAGTCTAAACTTCGAATTCGCTTAGAGCTTTATAATTGGTGAGAGATGATGCAAACCCCTTCACCCTAGCTGGCTTCTTATACAGAACACTGTGTTTTGCTTACCGATATGAATACATAAAAAGATATGAAGATATGATCATGAATGTGATGAATCAATATGAGTATATTGGGTTTTCACTTTATGCCATACATTGCTCGAGCCACATCCCGGACAAACATTTCATGGCCATTGGACAGAAGGTACACGACCCTAAGCTACTTCCTCTTCCGTACCAGAAACACTTGTTCAAATTGGAACAAGAGAACAAACTTGTTTTTGTGTATGTTCCTGTAGCAACCGATTATAACATCTCTTACAAGTTGCAAAGCAATCAGTTTACAAAACATTCAACTAGATTTAAGATACTCGCCTGCAACATGGCGTCAGTATGGCATATCGTTTTTGATTATGGGTTAGTCGTTTGCACTGCATCAGCTATCAAGCCCAAAAAAAGTTCACTTTGGTGTCAACCAGCAAAAGCAGATACAAATATTGCTGTAAAGTAATGTTGTGGTATGTCTGATCCATCACCTTTTCCATGTTATTTGTCAGGAGTTGCTGTTGCAGTACCTCGTTGCTAACTTAACGAGGTCTATTCGTATTGCGGCTCCTGCTTAGAGAAGACTTGCAGCACACTGTACTTGGACGATAACTGCCTACTCTCTGCACAGGGATGCTTTTGTAGGCCCGGCTATGTACGTAAGGTTTCCAAAGGAATCTGTGTCCCGGTGTTGCTCAAAACAATGAAATTTTCATGTGAAACGATTTTTTATAAAAATGTGTATAAAAATTTAAAATGCCATTGTAAGCCCGGTTACATACGTAGGGTTCCCGGAGGTATCTGCATCCCTTGGTCTACATGCCCAAAACAATGATATTTTCGTTTGAAAGAATTTTTATCCCGAAAATTTGCGACTGAAGTATTGGAGTTGCTGTTTGCACTTCACTAGAATGGCCACTATGATTTGTCCAATGAATCTACGCGTTTGCAACTGGGAGATATCCTTGAAATATGTCTGTCTTTTACTGTTTTACGGTAAAATCACCAGCCCATACATACTCGAAATAAAGTGGCCCAATATCCTTCACACGTGGTTTGCCACCGCGCATTATGTCTTCCGGGTTCGTCACGTTGAAGAGGTGCAGTTTAAAATCCAGCGGGAATGGAATCTTCTCAAACATCTCGCGTATCTGTGTGCCCGGTTTCAGCAAAACGTTCTGCAAATCGTTCGAGTAATAAAATGTTCATCCATAGTTTTGTGCTGTCTGTTACAACGGAAAGACAATGACGGATGTCCCTGAAAACAACCGTAGCGTACCTGTTTGATCATGAAGCGCAAAATTGATGGAAATAAACCATAGCTGAACACCATTCCGCACACAAGAACGAGAACACAAATGAGCCCCGTTTTCTTAAAGTTTCTTTCCTTCAGATCCATTTTTTCGAGCACTTTCATGGTTCGTTTCTAAATTATTTCTACGAAACTTTAAAATGATTCACCAGGTAAGCATCACTCCTCATCTACGCAAACATCGACTCCCAAAAATGCTTTAGGCACGCTTGTGTTCACACGGAAAGCTTTGGGAAACAAATTCAAAGTATTAGAAAGTGCGTGAAGCAATACGATCACATGGGTTCTAAGTTTATTTTTCTGTTTCCCTCTTGCAACAAATTACGTTTCAATCCACCAAACACCAATGGTTGACTGAGTGATGAGCCAAATAGTGAGCTCATCGATAGCTACTAGCAAATGTTGGAGGTCGCTTCAAAGATTCAAGTTCGCTTGATGTGCGAAATCTGTTTTTTTCATTATCATCATCGACCGTATCATTGCTGTAAAATGGGGGAAAGGGGCATAATTGCAATGTTCTGGTGTGTGCGTGTGTATTTCCATCGGGCTGCATTTGATGGCTGGAAAGAAAAGAGAAAAAAAGGAGGACAATATGCGAACTTTAAAACACAAGACGTCATTTTAAAACGGTGGTAGTAATGTTATTGGCGGAAAACGAAATGCCGCCCATCCTTGCGAGGTGTCCTTAAACGCCCCAAACACTTGCTATCCTATTTTGAGAAAATGCAAATGTGCTATTGATCGACGTGGGAAGGACTAGTCGCTGTTTTCAATTGCCCAGCCTGAGGCTCACAGCCAACCTTAGTGTAAATGATGTAATAAATAATGTTAATTGTAGGTAATTAGATGAAATTTTTTATTGCTGGTGGTGGTGCTTAAGGTTGCGAACGCACAACAAGTTAAAAGCTGCCAGTGATATACCTTATGCAGACTGGTTGATATTTTCATGGTATTGATGATGCAATAAAAAAAATCAAAATCTTTGTTTCTATTGCTAAGTTAATAGATGTTTCAATGGAGGAATACTGTTTAAAAACATTTTTAATTTCATTTTATTCCATTTTATTTGTTCGTCAAAAGACCGATAATCAATCAGCAACTTGTCGTCCGGAAGTGAGCGGTATCTTACGAAACAATAAATTATCATGTCCAGTGGAGTAGACAGTACAAAAAAAAACGAACGTACCACTACATAAATGTGCTTTCCATCAATCACGAGGGATTCCGACGTCGTTGTCAAGTTTTTCTAGATTTCCGATAGACTTCTGCAAGCATCATCATAGTAACTCTATCGTACACCCCGCCACAATCCGATACACATTGAACAGTGAAATCAAAATTACATACCAATTGTTTCGTTTCCCCCTACTTTCCCTTGCTTGCCACTATTCCCCCCATTGAATTCGTTTTGTTGCGGGTCATCAATGGATGATGAGCACTTCACCGTGACAATGGTAGGCTCCAGGCAAATGGATGGTTTTTGATGTTAAGGTGAAAAATAATTGAACCGCTTGCAATGCTAACTTGTACATCCGATAGAATCGCCTTGAGGGAATTTTTGATCGATGATACAGTTTTGGAATGTATTTATTTATTGAAAACTGAACAATTGTTTTTAAGAATTTAATATCATTCAAATCAATTCAATTTAAAAAATTCTTTTTTGATGTATACTTGACATTAGAATGGGCATTGTGAACGATAAGCTCTTTGGAGGATATAAGCGTAATTAAAGTTAGGGACCCTACCCTACAACAGTAGCCCTAAACCTAACCCTCAGATCCTAAACCAAAGGGGGAATGGGTGTTGCCAACTTCAACGATCCTCCAAATGAAAACTAGGTTTGAAATTCGATTAGTTATAACGGGATCCTTTGAGTTATTCAACTTAATGTATAGGTATTTGAAACTAATACCTTACGGAGGGAAGAGAGAGCGATCGGGAATGCTAATAGCTCTTGAACTGCGAGATCCCCTCAGCGGACACCAGAACCAGGCAAAACAGGGAATTTACCAGTAATGTGTCTGTAGGTGCCAAAGGCTCTCTGCATTTACAGCATGTGTAACTTTCTCTTGGAGGGTTCGCTGTTACTATAAAAACTCAGATATAAAGCGCAATTACTACTACAGCGCCCAATAAGCTATGAAACACAATCAGTCAATACTTAGCTACCGTCAATCTGCCATAAAGGTGTGTTCTACGCAAAATATCACGCGCGCCGTGTAGATCCAATTGGACAAACAATCTGCCTCCAATTTTCAAGTATTTTGCTTACGTTGTGTGACAAACATGGTTGTACTACATACGAAAAAATTGGAAATACATAAACGTAAATGATACATTTCGTGCCTCAAAACAAGTATATGAGGATTGTTAGGAAAATATTGCACGAGTCCTGCAAAACAAGTGGGGATTTGGACCTCTGCTAACGGTCAAAACAAAAACAAATATATATATATTTTTTTAAGATAGCTTTCTTCGGATACTGCCTAGATCCGCCACTGTCGAACCGATAACTTATCAAAGCCTGATCTGCGATGGTTTTGCTGGAATCAAATGTACATAGCTAATCCTACTGCTAAAACTTCAGCTTTTGCTGAATATATTAAAATTGATGACTGCATGAACACAACGAAATATTCTAGTTGAAATTTCACCAGTGTAGTTTTCTTCATGTTTATTGATAACGTCTTGATATGTTCAAAATTACGGGTTAATCAGGACTCTATAATAGGGAATGGGCGAATTGGACAAGCTCTGATTGGAACACACTTTCCATTCTTAATGGCACGAATGTAGCCATTCCTACAAATGCATCCTCCATAGCACGGTGGAGCACATTTCACAGCTATGTTTCTGGTGTTACACGTTTGCTCGAAGCATGTTTTGCAGCATGTATAGCGCTCGTTAATGGGACATTTGGGCTCTGAAAAGGGATGAAATTCATTGAAGATCGAAACACCAGCATATTAACTTATAGTCCGAATTATAACTTACGTGGCTTCATCCAAGCCAAACAGGGTTCAACAGGCAAAACCTGGGCTTGTACTTCGTTCAGTACGACAGCAGCGACTAGCAAGAGAAATGCGATATGAAGCTTCATACTGCAGTATGGAAAACAGTTCAGGAAATCCAAATTCGTTCACTCTGGTACTGTGACATGCCTTATATAAAACATGCGCACCTCATCAACCCATCTGTACAAACAAGTCGTACTAATGTCTGGGTATTGCTGCTAGTGTTCAATGCCCGATAACGCAATGCAGGATAAATGGAATAGAAAACAGAATTTGGTAATTCAGATATTTTAGCCACGTCAACACTAAACGATAGCAAAAGATTTTACAGACTGGGCTGTCTGGTGCTATTCGTATGACATGTCCATCTCACTGGAGGCCTGCGAGTCAAAATCGTTGTACGATAGTAGCGTAGATGGCGATTAGAAAGGTTTTCATCAGCATCTTACTTGATGATAAAAGTTAGACTTTTAATTCGAATTGGCACAGCTTAGTAAACTTAGTTACAATGCCTCATAGTGCTTTGGAGATCCTAAGCTAAATTTTCAGAACTCGTCATTAGCCATACCTATCGTTGAATTCGATGTACGAAGTGCGACACAACCGTCAATGAACTTTAGGGAATTCAAAAAGGAAGATTTTTTTTAATTGTAGTTAGATACATCGTTAGCTCTTAGCTTCAACAGCAATGCAGATGACCTGGTTTGTGATATTATTGTTTTGGATGAACGGGAGCTATTGAAAAGTTCCTAGTAGTATGCAATTACTATTTGTAAATTTACTTCCCGAGTTTGAAAGAATAATTATAAATACTTATAATTCATTTTCTAATGGAGTCCAAATCGTTTATTAACTATTAACAATTTGGGTATCATAGCGGGATTTCCTCTAGTTTGATAACCCCTCTATTCACAGCTAGTCTTGTAAATTACGGCTAAACAAACTAAGTGCAGGATTAAGCCTCTTGAATATTCCAAACGTATTGAAACTCGGAGCTGTTCCTCTACTAGCCAGACCTAAAACTCCTACCTAGATCCCAATGTCTCTATAGAACAATCAAACAACAACAATCCCAGATTTTGCGAGATAAAATTTTAAAACTGTTAACACTTTATTTTGCAATTTCTGAACTGTTATTCATTAATTGATAAGAATTCCGGGATCATAGTTTTTATCCGATGGAGCCGTTTCACAATGCAATTGGAAGGTCGGGCAATAAGATGTTGATCCTTCGGCAAGCAGTAGTCCTTATACAGCTGCCGTTAGGAATAGAGCGTATGTAACCATTAAGGCAAACGCAACCAGGATTACACGGGGGACATTTCACACGAATAAATAGTCTACGACATACTGGCTCAATGCAAGGTTTGCAGCATGTATAACGTTCGTTAGCGGGACATTTTGGTACTGTGAATAGAAAAAAAAGTATTAGTGTACAATTCAGCAGTATAGCAACATTATGCATGAAATATAACTCACTTGGTTTAACCCAGGCAAAACATGGCTCGAAAGGAAGAATTTCATTCTGCCCGTGTACCTCATTCAGTACGACACTCAGGACCAACGAGAGGAATACGAGAGGTATCTTCATATTGACGTATCCAAAAGCAGTTTGGTAATACCAAAGTTTTCTCACAGTAGCACTGTAACATGCTTTATATAAAGAATATGAACCAACTGTACTAACAGTTGTACAAATGTTAAACAAAAATGTTTTCTTCGACAGCCAAGGTCATACAAGAAAAATGGATGGACAGTACGGAAATGGAGAATCCAGATATTCAACGTACAACGATAGAGAGACCCCCTGTGTTGTTTGACGAGCAAGTGTAGCACAATATGGTATGCTTTGTTTTGAAGAATTTGCAAGTATTCTGCAAATTTTAACAAGTGTTTGTAACGGTATCTGAGTTTCGTAAATACAATGCTAACTTTAGAATCTTCCCCGGCGCAAACAGCAAAGTTGTTTGATGCCGTAGTAATCTGTACGAATACCACAGGCTTTCTGGAAGGTGGATCTAAACCAGTACTGTTTCGGCCTGCCGCATCTACTCTGAGTTTGTGGACAGCCTCAAATAGTATGCAAATAGTATATTTCTATCTATTTCTCATTCTCCCCGGTTTTACGAAACCATTTTAATCTTATTTCAACAATTCGTTCGTCAACAATCGTTTTTATCCGTTGGAACCGTTTCACAAGGCAATTGGAGGCTCGGGCAATAAGATGTGGATCTTTCTGCAAGCAGTAGTCCTTATGCAGCTGCCGTTAGGGGAAGCGCGTATGTAACCATTGATGCAAACGCAACCACTAACACACGGGGGGCATTTCACACGGAAGAATTTTCCACGACATACTGGCTCGTTGCAAGGTTTGCAGCATGTATAACGTTGGTAAGGGGGACACTGTGGTACTGAAAACATGTTAAACTTATTAGTAATAAATACAGCAATACATCAGCATTTAATATGAATCGCTTACTCTGTTTGAGCAATGTTAAACATGGCTCGAAAGGAATGATTAAATCCTGTCCATGTACTTGGTTAAATTCGACAGCCACAACCAACGAAAAAAGTACGATAGTTACGATCTTCATATTGACGTATCGGAATTCGGTTTTCGCAAAGCCAAATTCTCTTTCTGTAGTACTGTGGCATGCTTTATATAAAGAATGCGAATCTTGTACAAAGATAAACAGCCAACTGTACTAACAATTTTACCAAAATTTAGCAAATGTTTTTGATCATCATCGGCAGACAAGGTCATACCAGACAAATGATGAATAGGAATGTTCGGAAATGGAAAATCCAGATATTCTCCAGAAACTCCTTGCGTTGTTTGGCTAACAACACGAGTGAAGCACAATACGACGCAATATGGCAGATCAACCAATCGGCGGAGTAGGTGACCGCCATGTTTGTTGAAGGTTTTTTTGAGGTTTTGTTGTTTTTGTGTGTTTTTGGATAGTAAAGTGTCGATGTTGTGGTCAAGTTGTGGAGTGGATCGTTGTTGGGTGTATCCCATGCAATCGACTGTGATGGTAACTCCTCAGTCCATCTCGTATCGTTTTCTCGAATCGTAGAAAACGGTTTTGGTATTGGAACTGTTTCTTGTTTCAAATGTCGGAGGAGGTATTGTTGGTCCAAAGAAGCAAGCCGTGTTTGGGTAGCGTGATGTTGTAGATTTTCGGTTCTACTACCCTGGTTGGCGAGAAGGTCTGCAGCTTCGTTTCCTTGAAATTCAAAATGATTCGGAATCCAGCAGAACGTTACATCGGGAGTTTCGGAGAGGTATTCGAAGCACTAAAGAGATTTTCTTCATCAGTTCCAGCCCAATGACAATGCCAAAGATCACTCTACTAATGTTGAGAGCTTCCAAACAGCCTAACCTGCTACGGGCGGTATGTTATGTTGAGAACTGTTGAGAACGATGTCTATGTTCTGTAAAAAACCAATGGTAAGATTAGCAATTTCCCAAGTAGAAACAATAACAAGATTGTATGGGGCCGAACTAATAACAACCAAAGTCCCAGTTTTTCTGGACGAATCTACGCCATCACTGTTTTCTCCTAGCACACCTACCCTGTCTATGCTACACGAACGGATGGGAGGCTATCCGGTGGAATTCGCATGACATGTCCAACTCACTAGTTACGTTCAACTCAAAGAAGTCGTGATTGTAGCGGTACCCTTATTGTTCTTTTACACGTATGGGTTCTAATGGGTCCAGGCCGCAATAATTTCAATTGCAGATGACTGGATAAAGATGTTTTATTACGATTGAGATTGAGACTGATTAGTGCTTAACTTTTTATCGCCTAATGTGCGCTTTATGTCCAAAACCGATTAGACATTCTCGCTGAAGGATAACAAGGAGTCTTGTAAGGGAAAAGCAACCAGTCAGTAATATCGTAATATCGTTAATAGCTTTCATACGCTTCTGTTAGTGTAATTTGATGAATTGCAGGTATCCTTCTGTGTCTTACAAAACGGCATTATTCAGAGAGGGATTCCTTTTGCAGGATTTGATTTTAATGCATTTTCCTTTCTTAGTGGCGCGTATGTAACCACTTTTACAAATGCAGCCACTAGAACACGGTGCAGCACATTTCGCTGGTATGTATCTGACTCGGCACGTTTCCTCGAAGCATGTTTTGCAACTTGTAAATTCTTCATTCGTTGGACACAGTGGGCCTGAAAGGAGATTAAACTAATCAAACTTACAAAAGAGCAGTATTGAAAATTAATTATAGCTTACAAGGTCCCACACAGCGTATAACTGGACGAAATAGTTTTGCTTCGCTAAGTACGACTGTGACGGACAGCAAGAGAAAGGCAAGAGCGAAAATCTTCATTCTGAAGTATTCAAATCCGTTCTGTGACACTTCCAAAAATAATCTCACTGTAGTACTGTGACATACATTATATAACGAAATGTGCACCTAACGAACCCATCTGTACAAAGAGACTGAACCAAAATGTTGCTAAAATTGTTTGTTCCTCATCGACGCACAAGGTCATACAGAATAAATGAAGAGATTTTGACATGGAAAAACAACAACTTAAATGCCTAACATTTTGCACGCATTCTGTACAAAGTGAAAAATTTTGCGAGTGATTAGATAATACCAAGCGGTTGATCAACTCCAATGAGTTTTGCGGCAACAACTCGTGCTTATATTAAATATTGCTTGAATATTGGAGAGTACTTAAATACACAATTTTTGTAAACCATTACCAAAAAGGCTACCCAAGGTACCTCAAAAATAGGCAAAGGAGAACCTCCAAGGTAAAAAAAAGGGCGGTGGCCGAGACGATAACGGCGCTTGATCTCACACGACAAGGCCGGGGTTCAAATCCCATCCGGATTGTTCTCGCGTAGTGAGGACTGGCTATCCAACTACGTGGTATCTATAAGTCTATTAAGCCAGAATTGGCAGGCATGACCGAGTAGGTAGTTACGCCAAATAAGAAGAGGAATAATAAAAAGAAAGAAGTGTGCATACGGCTGCATGCATTTTAAACCATTTGCAAATGGATAAAGTACTACACTGTTTTTTTTATTGATAGCTTCATAAGAGCAAAGATACATAAGCACAACTAATCGAACGTTGGAAAAATGATGTCTAATCGTCCACAAGCAAAAGCTGGAATGCATTTCCCACCTGCAGTAGCTCGTACGTAGCCATTTTTACACATGCAACCACCTTTGCAAGGCAAAACACATTTCAACAGTATCCGTCTGGTACGACACGTTGCCTCTTCACATTTGCAGCATGTGTAACGTTCGTTAGCAGGACAAATTGGCTCTGAAAAGAAATAAAGCTTGTGTACAACTCAAAACAGCATAAGAACAGATTTAAAACTTACGAGGTTTCATCCAGGCCAAACACGGCTCAACGAGCACATTCTGCCCATGTACTTCGTTAAGTACGACTGCAACGACCAGCAAAAGAAGTGCGACACAAATCTTCATATTGTAAACGGATCTTTCTCACGGCAGCACCAACATTGCATGCTTTATATAAAGAATGCGAGCCTTTTTAACCTATCTGCCCAAACAATTTCATAAAAATTGAGCGAATGGTGTTGATCTCCTATCGACCGGCAAGGTCATACAGGAGAGACGGATAGGATAAGAAACCAACAGCGGAAATGAATATTCCAGACTTTGCAAATACGAAACCAGTTCGACAAACAAGTGTGTTTCGGAAAATAGGCACGTATTTTGCAAACATTAACGAATGGGCAGGATTGTATCTGTATCTCAGATCGATAAGAAGGAAAATTTTGAGGTATTTACGTATCTTCAAAAATATCAAAAAAGAATTATTCCTTTCGTTTGACTTTTTCCAACTATCGAATTCAGAACATTAATCCATCCATCCGGTTATGTTAGGTGTAATGCTAAAATGTAGGAAACAATTGTTCAAACAAACAAAAAAAAACAGTTGTTATGTACCTTTCTGTAACATTCGAATAAAACGTTGCTCGCAAATGGCAACGTCATCAGTTTGCAACGCGACATGGCGTTACTTTGGAAGATTATTTTTGTCTGCTGTTTTGTATTTGCTTACAGTACAACAACTTTACGCCCACTCAAACCTTCACCCTGGTGTATTCCAATGACATTAATAAAAGGTAAAAGTATTCTATAGCGAAAATTACCTTCGAAATGCCAAACTCATTGCCATTTCTCTTTAAGGTCTCGTGATTAGAATGCCTAGTTGCAACCGGAACGAGATTTATTCGTGCTGTGGCTCGTGCGTTCAGAGAAGTTGCATAAATCTCGTGCAACACGTTTACTGTAAACAATGCGCAGAGGGATGTTTTTGTAGACCTGGCTATATCCGTAAGGTTCCCGGAGGACCTTGTGTTCCGGTCTCAAGTTGCTAAATGAAGACGTTCCCATTGCTCAGAGGGACTTTTCGTATCTGCAGGCATGGAAGAACAATAAATAATGAATCTAAAATTGTTATTAAAAATGTATACCAATTGCAAATTAGTTTTAAAATTTATTATATTGAAGATAAAAGCCTTTTTATAACATTTTTATATACATATCAAAAAGTTTTATATTATAGAAACATGTGGTCGTTACACCATCCCATACACACTATTCCCGAATTTTAAAAGCTTTTTACAAAATATGAAACGTTTGAACGCAAGTTCGTTAATTAATAGAAACCCATCTGACCCAACAAATAAAAAAAAAACAATATGTAGACAATTTCCCGGTTCGTCATCCAGTTTTACTGGATGAACGAATTGAAAGAGGAAGTAATGCGTCTGTTTTCTTGGCGAGTGTGTATTCAACTGTCCTTTATTATAATCCATTAATCTTAATTCATTTACAAATTCATTAGTAACTCATTATACGTGTTCATTCTACCCAATTGATGTTTGAGCATTAATTCCTTCTTTGCATTGGTAATTCATTACAAATGTTCATTCTACCCAATTAATATTGGAGCAATTCAAAAATATGACCGTTGGACCAATTCGAACACAATACAAGCTGTTTTTTTTTGGTAAAATTCACACTTGCTCAAATTGAAACAGCTGGACGACGCATCGTCGTGTCATGAAAATCCCGAATAAAACGTCGCACACAAATTGTGAACTGTATCAGTTTTCAACAAATTCCTTTGACATGGTATCAGTTCGTTGTATTGTGCTAGCTTGCTGCTTAGTGTTTTGCACTGCATCAGCTCTGTCAATAAAACCTTCACCTTGGTGTCTTGGTGTGGATTTAACGAAACGTAAGATTTTGCCCCAGGGAAGTATTTCTAGTACCTAAACCAACACCATTTTCGAATTCTCCAACAGCCCGATCGATTAGATTTCCACGTTGCAACCGTAATGAGGTTTACACGTGCTGTGGCCCTTGCGTGCAGGATACTTGCAAACCAGCGTTAGTGGAGGTGAATTGTCTACTCGCCTGCACGGAGGGTTGCGTTTGTAGGCCTGGCTATGTGCGACGGGTTTCTGGAGGCGCGTGTGTTCGAAAGTCAAAATGCCCGAAAAAATTAGTGTTGTAGACTGATGGAAATATTATATTCCGTTTAAGCAAAACTTGCCTATCACAGATTTGGTTAGATAAAAATGAGTTGATTTTGACAATTAATAAAAAATTTCCCATACACTACGCAAAAGGAAACATCAATTTATAACGTAAGGCTGGAGTTGAGATTACAATCAGTTTGATGATATTCCTTACCCCTTATCATCAATTTGGAAAACGAATAAAAAATACGGATACTGCCAGAGTGATTTTAAATATTCGTTGATGAGAATAATTTGATTCCCACAGTCATTTCCAATGACTATCCTTCATAATAGTCTCAAAATCATCTTCAATCTTTAAAACTTCATGATCCTCAATAATTACTACGTCATTTTCTTTTATAATAATCTGATATTTTCAGTTCGACACGGATTTTATAGAAACACGTCTTGTTTTGTTGCTAACTTATACTTATTCAGAACCTTAGCCAAAACCAAGAATTAATGTCAGCAATTCCCTTTGGCTGCTCTTTTTTCAAAAATCAAATCTGATTCGGGAAAATGCAGCTGAATTCTGTTAGGTGAAGAGTTCCGGCACCCATACATTAAATGTTATCCATTAACTGGTATATTCAGTTGTGTATTCCCTGATATGACGGGTGCTTTCTCAATTGAAAGATTACGTCACATTGTCCTTCGTCGTCATCTTTCCTCCTCCGATGTTGAACAGGCAGTGCATATGGAATATCGAAGTCATCTTACAGTGTTCTGCTACAAATTACCTGACTGTTCTAAAACATATGATAAAATCTCGAATGTTGTCTAGAAGTCAGTTTCTTGTCCCGGAACAGTGGATCGATTTTAAGCAGTCAATTTGCTCAAGAGATTCATCACTTGTATTGCATACTTCATGGCGTAATATCTCTAATGTAGCTAATCCAATATTCAAAGTGCAAGCTATCTAAAACGTTTGCATCAAAATGCACATGACACTGCAGCTGCAAAGCTCAGTGCTGCAACATGAACATCAAATGAAGAGAACGCACCAGTGATGACGATACCTTTCTCGAGGCTACCACCCTCCGGTAAGTAAATGGAGGTTAATTGTTTGTCATTTCTGCGCTACTCATGCTCCGTTTCAACACGTGTCGTAGCACACCCGACGTCATTCGGTGGGTGGTGTGACACAAGGTTGCGCTTGCTCCATTGCCCGAGGTCGGTTCTGTGTGAGCTTTCTATCTTGGTAGACCCTCGCGCCATTCTTGAAAGCAACTGCAATCCGACGAAATTGTCACTGAAAAGGTCACAAACACGCTCGAGGCACACACACTCAGACGTGCGTATTTTTCCGTTCGAGATTGATTAGGTGTCCGTACCGACTCCTGTGCACGTTGCATCACAGCATCGGTGGCCTCACCGTGCCATTGGCCAACCGGTGTCCTTACGAAAGGCTTCATACCGCTTTGGGCGGGCGCCATTTCACGCAGCATCCGTGCCATATTTGGCTGATTGAATTACACTTGACAAATCGTTTTATAATTGTTCCAGCACTTCATTAACTTCCCGTCCCATCGCACATGGTTCGTAGAACAGAACTGCCCGGTTCTGGTAAGTTCTATGATCAGTGATCCTCATACTAATTCGCACACTATCAAGGTACGTCCAACCGGATGGAATGGCCGAGCAGGAGATGGCAGGAGGGGCTGTTGAAATGGATTTTCCCAGACAAAACACTCGTCCCGCGTGGCAGTGCTGTGGTCAGAATGACAGCTGTGTGAGCGCGGAAGGCTATTTAGCGTCTGATTTTGCTGGCTCTCATACATTGCGCAAGTTCAAAACACTTGCCCCAGATGTCTGGTTGGGTCTGGGGTGCGTGCGGACACGCGCGTATCAGAACAGGTTTGAACATTCGGCTTACGTTCGATACTCCAAGTACAGTTAGACGGTCTAGTGCACAACACATGTCTGGCGTTTTAAATCATACCCATACCCTTACACCTTCCGCCCACACTTATTGAGGGTTGGCCTCAGAGGTACCCAACATCTGAGCAGCTCCACAAGAGATTTGAATGGGTAATATGAGACGGAGCCTTCCATATCTTTAAAATGATAAGTATTGTGAGCTATTCTTTTCCTTTTTGTTCGGATGATGCGTCTTCATCGCCAAGTTACTGTCCAGATTTTTTGAGGTTGTAACGACTGTGAACGACGAACTGGTGATGTTGCTGCCACTGTTATGCAGCCAACTCGGTACCTCATCGGTTGACTAATGTTGCGAAATGATCGTTTCCTATCCAATATAAGCTCAATCGTTGATTAGCTACGAGCATCAGCGAATCGCTCACATGACCACTTATCGAATGTCAATCAACGAGGGGAGGGCGCAGAGAAGAAAAAAACTCACCCTTTTCAAGTAAAAGCAGAGACGCCGGTTGCATCGATACAGCGCGCGCATCTCTTGTGCGGCGGTGTGGTAGGGTCAGTGCAACCATGTGCGTGCGCAAGCCAACACTCGCTGCCAAGATGGGTTGGTGCACGTTTTGTAGAGCATGTAAATGTCACTGCTGTTGTGGTGGTTGTGGGCCCCTTCGGCGGCACTCTAAAAGGAGAGTTCCTCCTTGTGCCTTGTACTACAAAACGTGTTTTGTAAAGCGATCGAAACGGACGAAAACGCTTTGGGGGTAGGCTGATTGATGTGGCTCAAACAACCAAACAACAGCCGGTTTAAGGTCAATGTCAGCCACCCTGCCTATCCTGGAGTGGTGCCAAAGGTACCGATCCGGTAGCCGCTATATTATCATAACGCAAAATCTCTCACTCACTTTTGTTTGGGAAGTAGACCTTTGTTTGGGGATCGGGAGTTTTTTTTTAGCGTTTTATTTATGATGTGGACTTGGAAGCCACTAGCAAAGGGAATGAAATTTTCGCACGATCGCGCATGCAATGCAGCTCACGTGCGATCACCAACCTTCCATAAAGGTGCATAAAGCCGGAAAGCATCACAAAAGATGCAGTAGATGAAAAACAAAACCCGTCCTTACCATTCACGGGAAGAGCGTGCCGGTGGAAACGGAGTCAATAAAACACACAAAGAAAAAAACGTAACGCATATATCCTTGTCGTCTTCAAAGTGCAACGAAGTTCTTGGAGAGGTACTGCGCAAAATGGTTACACCATGGTACAATTTTCGTTAGGTATGCTTCCTATAAACGGCGGTGTGCTACGCCAAGTTGCGTACGTGTTGTTATGTCAAAGATTTCTTTGAAGTAATTCAGGCAGAACTTCTCCAACAGATTGATCTTCAATCGACAGATATATAGTTAATTGTAGCTTCAAACAATTTATAGAGATTATTGGAAGTTATTCCAAGCGGTTGGAAATAAAAACTGTGAGTTTTATAAGCTCTTACATTATCTAAAACTCATGTGCAATTTTAAAATCTTGGTCTAAAAACAATGTTTTTTTTTTTGTTTTAGATCTCACATTTTGGAGCATTTTTTAAATGTAATTCCTTGAAATTGTTAGAGTTCCAGAAAAACATTCTTCCATCACCTTCTTTTTCGGTTCTCAGTCAATCAGCTTTCAATTTTCTTCTTCCAAAGCTGTGCATCAACTTCATTGAGACTTTTGAAATGTTTTAAAGCCCATTAAATATACCAAGTTACCAATGCTGCAGTGAGCGTTGCTGCATAAACTTCAAAACTTTTGTTCAGCATCATTTTCACCCGACTCCCAATCCAGTCACTTTGGAACTCTCATCAAAATACAATAAACGGTTCAACTTGACTGCCCGACTAATACTATAATCGCCGTACCATGTTCCACCCGTGTCCAAGAACGATGAATACGGCGATAAGAACTTAATTCTATAATACGGCCAACTTTCTCTCATTACCATCATCAGGTTGGAAACTTTGGGTAACGGTTGCCGAAGCGACTAATCGATAAAGGATTCCGTTCGAACCACATGGTCTGCCCCTGACGGACCTAGCTGTTAACTACGCTGGCCCGGCATGGTGACGGTGCATGCTCGTGGGACGTAAACCTAATTAAGCTGGTGGTGCAAATCAGGGATTGCATTTACCAGTGGCAACGCCTGCATCCGCTCCACACTAAACAGTTCCCTTACGGTAATGTTCATTGCGTTTTTGAGTCACCGTTTTATCGCACCCAGCACGCAGACAGCCAGACCTCCGATTGAACTGAACTCTTGTTTTTTTTTTTACACTAGCAATATGTTGTTTTGGAGTGGGGTGGGTAGGCGTGAAGAGAATGGGGGGAGAGGGGGGCAACGAATGATCTGAGCAATCGTGCGACCTGCCTGCCTTCTCATGACCTGTCCCTTTCATCGCGCTGTGCGTACACGCGGAATGCCAGGGCGCTACGGTGACACGCCGGTCACCTGTACTGATCCGGGCACCTTCCGATGGTGCAACTGTTTTGGGGCGTGTTTGGGGGTCTCGTGCGTGCGTATATAAGGCGCGATCGGCAACCGTAGTCTGCATCATAAATCTCGCAAAGTTCACCTGGAAACTTCACCAGCTTCGCTTCACGTCTAGCTCCGTACGCCGGTATCAAAACCCACAGTCCCTTTCAACATGAAGTTCTTGGTGAGTTGCTCGCTCCACGGTGATAGTGCCTGTGCCATGTGATTGTGTGATTCCTACTGGATTGGGAACGCTCTGTGTTAGACGTGATATGTGCTGACTTTTGGATGATATTCGTTCTAGGCTATCGCTGTTCTGGTTCTCGTCGCTTCGGTCTACGCCGAAGACCAGCCAATGGAATCGATGAAGGCTAAGCGTGGTGTGCACTTCAGCCTGGGATACCATCATGCTCCGGCGGTGGTGTCGCACTCGTACGTTGCTCCTGCACCAGTTATTGCCCACTCGGCCCCGCTGGTAGCTGCCCCAGTTGCATACCATGCACCGATCGCCAAGACGTACGTTGCCCACGCCCCGATCGTGCATCATGCTCCGCTTGCTGCCTATCATGCTCCGCTCTACCACAGTGCCGTCTACTCGACCCTGCACCGTCGTTAAGCGGGATCCAGACTCCGTTGCCACTAGCGACCAACTCTAGCATTATGCGTGTGTGCTTCATTTAGTTGAATAAATCGGAAAAATACGTTAAACTGTAATCCACATTCTTCTCAATTCTTAATGCATGCTGAAAGAATGTTTTGATTAGTGTTCAGCAAGAAATTATTTAAATAAAATCGTTAGTTTGGCCGACCATGAGACCATGAAAACAACTCCAATTTATCCAGTTCAAGGCTTCATTTGACTCCAGTAGTCATTGTAGCAAATGTAGTTAAAGTCCAAAAACGATTCTGAGGGATAGTTCAGCCCATGGTCATCAAACAGTTTTAATTTGGCCAACAAACACTAGTGAATACTCAAGAAGCATATTTGCTGAAGATTCTCGCTCTCCTCAATCATATTCTTGGTCTAAGGACCTATTGTAAGCCATGAAGCTATAAAATGGAGTGCAAGCATTATTTTTTTCTCGTTCACGTTGCCGGCAAGGAAATCCCTAAACGAATCAGGCTCAAGCCCTGTTATTATCTAATATGTTATTCCGATTATGAGGACTCCATCTCAGGTTGAGCCTACTAGGCCTCCTCTGTCCATGGGAATTACGGGCTGAATCTTACATTGTAATTCGCACCACTTGTGCAACCGGATATTGAGTACATCATACAACATGTAGAACTTATCATTATACCGGCTCCTCCTTGCTGAGAATTTACCATTCAAATGCGGCATGCCTCAGATGCATCTATGAGTTCTGGAACTAATATAAAGGCTCTACATAAATATACGCAACTTTTACCATCACATAAAGTTGTTTCAATGGAAAGTTTTACCAAAACGAAGAACGAACAACACCCTATTGCGAATTCCATCATAGATGTTATTGTCGACGCTGACATTTGGCACAAGGCAGATAAAATATTGGACGACTTTAAATTTTGTACCTTTAAATGAATTAGATTATTGGTAAATGGAGAGTACTGAGAACATAGGGGATCTCAAGAGTCGCGTCACACATTTAAGCTCATCCAGTTACCAAGAAAGGCAGGACATGGAAAGTCCCCTTTCACACGGCGTTTGAGAATCTTCTTCAAAAATATTCTTCTTTCCAAAGATCGAAGACACGAGGTTCATCAAAAAATCTCCATCCTGAGGTTTTTTCTTTTTGACAGATTTTGGAACTTTCACATCACTCCAGACGATATTAAAACGAACCAAAAATCATTTTTTTAAGAAAATTTTTTCCACTTTATATTTTATTAGTATGGTAAAATTATGAACATGTATTTCGTGATCACACTCTATCAATAATGCATCACCCTCTGGAGGACTCCACACGCGCCCTCCTTCTAATCAGTAACAGTCATGTTACAAAGCAGTCTAAAACCATTGCCACGTACGCTATGACACTCGAATGACTTCTGCAAGTCTTCTCTTTGGCACCAGTTTAACCGAGATACTTTTTCAATCCCAACAAACCGAGTCCGTGATGGTGACCGGTGTAGACTTTCTGCAGCGTAATACCACCACCGTACACCTTGCCATAGGAAGGCAGAAAACCGCCGTAACCGTAGGCCGGGAACGGTGCGAGAGGAAGCGTGGGAACCGGTGCCGGTACCACCACCGGATGCGGCACAGCAACCGGATGCGGCACAGGAATGGGCTGCGGAACCGGCACGGGCTGTGGAACCGGGACGGGCTGGGGAACCGGTACGGCATGATGTACCGGGTAGGGTTGAGGCACGGGAACCGCCACAGTTCTGAGAACAGAAGAAATATTTCGATGTTTTGTATTTTCAAGAAATGATTTCAAATGGAAATACAGCTCATGGATACTTACCGTGTGACGGTTACTGGATATGGCTGAGGCACCGGAACCGGAACAGGACGAGGCACGTGCACGGGGACGGCAACCGGATGCGGTACCGGCACGGGACGATCGACGGGAACGGTTACATGCACCGGCACGGGTACGGGACGGTCTACGGGGACGGGTTGTGGGTAGGGTACCGGGACGGGTTGTTGCACGGTAGTTAAAATGTTGCGCGTTACCGTTGGTGCGACGGCCACCGTTGGAGGTGCGGGAGCAAACACCGGACCGGGTGCTGGAAGTGCGGGAAGGGCCGCCGGTGGAAATGCTCCACCAATGAACGGTCCCGCCGGGAGTCCAATCGGTCCGGCCGGGAGTCCGATCGGTCCCGCCGGGAGTCCAATCGGTCCGGCCGGGAGTCCAATCGGTCCGGCCGGGAATCCGATCGGTCCAGCCGGAAGTCCGATCGGTCCAATTGATCCAGCAAATGTCGGTCCAATAGGGGCTCCAATTGGGGATCCAATGATTGGCCCTCCGATAGGTGCCGACAGTGCTGCACCCAAGGCCGGTGCAGCCAGAGCCGTAGCACCAAAGGAGGTTGCTCCTAAGCCCAATCCCAACCCATAACCGTGCCCAATCGCTCGCTTCTGAGGGTCGGCACCTTCTCGCTGGGCTGCTCCTTGAACTCTTGCAATCGCAAGGACGAAAAGCACACAAAACAACTGCAAACGAGCGTAACAATTCGGATTACAACGCTGTAAACGCTTCCAGCACCGATGCGAAGGAATATTTACTTTTTCCGATGTCATATCGTACGCCGTCGAGTTCTGCAAAACTACACACGCAAAGAAGTCACCTTCCAGACACCGCGAACTGTGCCACCGATCTACTGTCGAAACTGTAGCAGCTAAGTATTTTTATATCAAATTGCAAACCGACCGATATCGCCCAACGCGGAAGCTGCGTTCCATCTCCAGTGTCGCTCCAGTGCAAATCCGTCCCACGAGTGACTCCCCGTTGGACCCGGCTCTGGAGCTATGGCGCGCGAGCCTCCTGAAACCAAATGGGAGCGCGCGCGCACCGTGTCATAACCGCTCCAATTAGGTGAATTTCACCATCCGTGTGGCTAGCCCTTTTTTGCAGAGCCACCAAAACTATTGCATCTAGTCGGACGGGGCACTCGTCCAATCTGGTCAGCTGGGTTGGGAATGGAATAGCCCATCCATCCGTACCGAAACGGTGCCGGTGTTGTCTCGCTCGTACCACCAGAAACGCACCACCATATCCGAGATGCATCACGGGCGCCTGTTAAGGGACTGTTGACTGGGTTTGGCTGGTTGCCACTGTTGTGTCATATGCCACTACCCGGAGCCGATCGACGACCCGTCTAGATCCCGTAAAGGGATGAATGAGTTAGAGATCTGAGCGTTTCTTTTCTCCGCCTCGTGCCGTGCACTATATTCCAGATGCATCTGATCGATCGAGTTGTGAATGGGCAGCTACCATCAGGCGGAAATTTCAAACCTTTAACTGTCCAACAAAGTATGCACCGGACAGAATTGCAACGACATAAACCTGTTGCCTTAGTGCCCGAGTTCAGTACCTGTTTTTTATCTCTCCTAACGTACTGATGGAATTTTGGAAAAGCCCGGTATACGAATAAATTTAGGTAAAAGATTTTAAAAAGAAATCAGTTTTCAGGAAACTAAAGAACATTAAATAAATATTTGAAATTCAAATGATTTCAATTTATTACGGAAATATTACAGCAACTCATTCGAATGAAAATTTCAACTATTATATCAGTGAAGATATGAAAATCATATATAAGAGGCTATTGGAAATTGTTTAAAACAAGTTCCAGGCTTCATTTCACTCCAATACCCATAGTAGGTCATAAACCTACAAAATTATAGCATTAGTTGAAAAAGATTTCAGAAATTTTAAGGACAATGAACACATATTTAGATTTCAAGTATATTCCATATTTTAATTAAAAAACCAAACATATTCCAATAAAAGTATCAAGTGTTATATCAGTGAAGTATTCAACAACATATTGGAGGCTACTGGCATTTGTTTAAAACATGTTCCAGACAAATTTAAACCTCAATTTGACTCCAATAGCCAAAGAAGCAATGGCAGAGGACATAAACCTGACATAAATATTCAAACTTCTAAACCATTTAATTTATAATGGAAAATTAAAAGCAACTCAATTCAATGAAACATCCAAGTATTATATCAGTGAAGAAAGCAACATCATATTGGAGGCTACTGGCAATTGTTTGCCATCATGCGTAGGAAAGTTTCTCTTCCCACAACCAACCATAACTAATCGAAACAAATATTGATCCACCCTGCACGTCAATAATTGTTTCGCAATTAATCACCTCACAAATTAAATCGCGTTCGTACGCGGCTCACCCTTCCCTTCGACCGACGGGAACGTGTCCCCACGTGGGACACAGTGAAAGTGGGAACGCGGCTTAACAGTTTGAACCTGGGACAACATAGCCGTGCGTGCGTGTTTTATGCATTCCGCTCACCATTTTTTCCAAAGATATCGCACCTGGACCGTCGGTCGGACCCGCTCAGGTCATAATCGAACCTGGTGTGTGCGCGTACACACACAAAAAAGGGCCACTGTCACCGACATCGATTACAACATCAGACGTTTTGTCAGCCAAGTTGCACGATAACGAACACTTCCTGTTTCCATTTCATCTGTGTTTCCCGCGTGAACTAATCGTTGAACCGTTTGTGTTTTTTAAGGTTCACGTACAATAAGAATGTTTTAATGATTTAATCACACAGCAGAAAAGAAGGGTTTTTGTAATGGAACGAAAGTAGGTGAGCATGATGAACTGGAATAATTATTTTCATTTTTTAAATTAATTATATTAGCACTATCAAACGAGCTGGAGTACAATCAATGGGAATGTTCTGCCCTAATATAATTAAGTACGTCTGATGCATGCCATACCGTTCGACAAAATTGCTTATTAATTCCCGCACATAGCTTCCCACCAATAAAGTATCACATGAAAGACTCGCTTTAATAAAATTAACCACACACTCCCACCAGCGGAAGAATACATTCCTATTAATTGAGGAGAAATACCCCAACATCGTTTCAGTTACATTGTACAAAGCCAGTGACAAATAGTTGCAATATGAAACGCACTTTTCCAGCTCAACTGTACCATTCTTTGATCAATAAAAGATGTGAAGCATCGCCGGCTGAATGTCACGCTCTTCAAGGTTATATTCCATTGGCAATGGACGAAAAAAAAAATCTGCTGCCTGATGCATATTGCACGCCAAGATGAAGGAAAGCTTCATATCGTTTCTAGTGAATGCAAGACGAACTCTCTCCCAGCATATGTCAGCTGCAAATGTCTGCTTCCACATGGATTGATTTAACTGTAGCATGAAGACATGTAACGTGGCCGATGTCTGACGTTTCGCTTCTTACTGGAAACGATTCGTGTGGAAAAATAGGAAAAGAAAGAGTCAAACAGGAATAAAATGGTGTACGAGGTTGAAAGCGATACAAGTGACTCTATTGCCTTCTGGCAGGGATTCGGGGAACGGTGCGCACATGTGGGACATTTAAATGAGTACTTTAATGTTTGTATGGCAATCATTGGGAGGATACGCTGTATGTTAAAGTTGGTGGAATTGAGAAAAAAAAATAACTCATATGGTCTACAGCAAATCACGACGCCATCATTGTACCTCCTGTTTATGAGGACGGCTCAATAAGAACTTACGACTTAGGTGAACCGGAGTCATTCTTATGGCATTGTCAGCCATCATTGAAAGTTTTTGAGTTTCAAAGACTCGAAGAACTCACCGTTATCGATCACACGTATTGGGCCAAAAAATCGTCAGAATATCTTCTGTGAAATTAGTAAAGAATCGTATACAGAACATGAAAACTAATACAGAACTTTGAAAATAACCAAACAAACTTCAATAAGTAAATAAAGTTTAGTAAAAAATATATTAAAACATTTTTCAAAAGTTATATGATCAAAGACTTTTTTAAAATACGGAAAATTGTAAATTTAAGGACTTTTTTAAGGAGGACATGATTTTTTCTAAGCAGGAGGGTAGTGTTTAGATCTACAGCCTTCTGTTCCAATGATCCTGTGATACATATACAGAACATGATAATGAACCAGCTAAGGAATTAATTAATGTACAGTGATCGTTAGTTAATGTTTTTTTTTTCTATTTATTAATGTATTTTCCTGTTTACTCCTCCTTCCTCAATTCATTCATTCCTTCAATTCTTTCAGAGTCTCTATCGTTTATTTATCTCATTTCCCAGTTTAAGTTCTAGGTTTTACTAGACAGATAACATTGTACAACTAGTAAATAAATAATTAAACACAAACAACATAAAAAATAATAGAAAATCGTAACCTTTTCTTGAAAAGCAAGAATAAAAATGTACTGAAATAAGTCAAACAATAAACTTCAAAGAAAAACATGCTCTCATTCCTTTTCTGACATTGAATATCGCAACACAAGTATGTTGCACTGGAACAATTGCAAAAACATCGAACTCTACAAAGCAAACAAAACGGGTCAAGTGCAATCGTGGGCCACCAAGGAAAACAATAGAGCTGCAGCAAATGTAATCGATTATCCACCAATTAGCCGTTACACCATCTACGCGATGCGGCTTTCCGTAAATGTAAAGAAACTGCAACACCACTCTCGCAACGGCCGCTGTATCCGGTCGTGTAACAACGACAGCTTGCAACACTAAACGCCCAGAACGATTATCACCCAATTTAAATACGACCCAACACTCGAGCCTTTGTCACGCCTGTTGAGACAAGTGTCGCAAATGCGATACCCACCACCCACAGGCACACACACACACACATTCCAGGCCTGGTGGCCAAATTATGCGTCTCCCTTCCATACGCACGATGCGCACCGATTCGGCACGGTTCGGCTCGGGGCAATTAATTTGGACGCATTCCCACTAGGACGCATCTGGAGGGAGTTACCTTTGGGTTTGGGTATAAGATTTCGGGCACCCGGATCGTTAGCGTTCAATTCGTGATTGTACGTTCCGATTAAAAGGTGTGCCGCCTCAATAGGTACCAGTGAGACGGGCAAGATTTTTTCAAGTTAACTTTAGTGTATTCCATCGTCCTGGTGCTTAACTGTGATATCGATCCTTTATCTCCGATGACCGTGAAGTGAGGAACTGTTGAGTGAGAGCAAAAAAAAAACGAAAACGAACCATTTACCGAGTACACGCGTGAGAAGGAACACGTGTGCGATCTGCATAGGTTTACTTCCGTTCCCGAGTGTGCGAAAGTATTAGCCTAACTAGCGAGAACCGGTGCAGGACAGTTCAGTGCAAGTGGATAGTGCTGTTTTACGAGCTTCGTATACTTCCTTGGTTGTACTTCGTCTCCAGTCAAGCAACCACGGCTAGAACACTCAAAATGAAACTTTTGGTACGTGACAATTGAGCTGCAAGTCTCGTTCTTCTACCATTACCATAACTATCTTTTTTTATACATTTCTGGACTTCAATTGTGTGTGTCGTACAGGAAACTATGTATGTAAAAAAAGTACATCAGAATGTATTTCATCTTAAGATGAAAAGAAAAACAATGCTAGCTTATACATATTCATTTACAAGTTGTCAACTAAGCATCCTTCAGTGGCATGCTTTCAATGAAGAATATACTAAAAGAAGATGAGTTCCATTAATCATTTGGAGAGATGCAAATTAGACTACTTTTTTGTTTTGTAAAAATGACAAAGGATTCACTAATGCGGTGGTCTAAAAATGCTGAGCAGCGACACGGATGGTTGCCGACGATTTATTGCCAGCTGATTTTGTGCCTCCGAAGTCATTTTATTACTATGGAAATTATTATTTTGGGAATCAATTATGTTTTCACAAGAATCTACAGTCAAGGCTTTGAGATTTATCGTTCTATCGAAACAGAAGAAAAAATGATAATTTTCACAAGAAATGCTTACTCCAACATTACAGAACATTAATGGACAAGAATTCCTATTTTCTAAACTAATCTCCTTTCCCTAGGTGCTGTTCGTACTACCCTTTGCGTTAGTGTACGCTGGAGCGGAAAAGGATACTAGCGCGTTGACAAATTCAAATCAAAAGCAAACCGCTGAACAGCCCTTCAAGGAACTTGCCTCGAAGAAAGAGAAACGAGGTATCTTTGGACTCGGTGCGTATGCTCCGGCGGCTCCAGTGTACGGACACGCATTCGCCCATCCAGCCCACCAACATCTGCTACCAGCGGCTGATCCATTGACACCATTCGCGTTACCCGGACCCGCTTTTCCCGCCGTTGCCGGTCCGTATTTAGGATCGCACGCTCATACGCACACTGTAGTTACGAAGAAGGTTGGAATTCCTATCCCGGCACCGTACGCAGTACCAGTCGAGAGACCGTACCCGGTCCCAGTAAAGGTAGGTGCAAAATTAAAATTATCAGACATGAGTTAAACTGTAGAAGTCCTCTAAATCGCTCACGATTGAACGCTAATCAGTTCATTTGGATGGAGAAAATGGACTTTATGGATTGGGTCGTTTGAAGTCATTCGCATGACATGATCAGACCATCGGATCCTTGCAAGTTTCATTCATCTTTATAGTGGGAGGGCCGAAACTTCTTCGGATCATTTTGCTCCCGAACACGGCTAAGAGAGTTTTGCCACCTTTTCCATATAACTCCAGCTTCGACCGACGCCAAAGGTGTTTTTTGTGGAGAAGTACCCTCAGTGCAATCACGCTTTGTGATTCAGACAAGTCTTACAAGTCTGTAGGTTTGGCCGGGATTCCAAAAAAGCTCAGAGCGTTATACAGTTTTGCCCTGGCTGGGCTATCATATCCATCTACTCAAAGATCTACCGCATGGTGAAGAATTGGTCAGGGATTGATTTTCCGTTTCAGAAACTTTTCTGATGGTTTCCAACTATCTTCACTACGAATCGGACAAGTAGATCTTTTGATACAATAGAACATAATAATAGATCTACAAATATTATCTTCGGAGGAATATTTTTAGGCGGTATTCAAGACCATAGTAATTGCTGAACTTTGGCTTGTCTACTTTCTTGAACACATAGTAGATGTTGGCAATATTCCAAACACAAGATATCGTTTCATCATTCCATTAATCAATAATAATTGATCTATTGCTGGTCCTTCGTGCTTCAGTTCATCGGTCCCTGGAGCCTTGTATTTTTAAGCCGATGAATGTCCTTTTATGTTTTTTAACTAATCAACAAATATTCACACTTACCACAGGTCCATGTACCAGTTCCGGTCGATCGTCCGTACCCGGTGGCTATTCCGAGACCGTATGCTGTCCCGGTGGAAAAACCATATCCCGTGCCGATTGATCGTCCCTATCCGGTTGCCGTACCACATCCCGTACCGGTGCCGGTCATTAAGCACGTAGGATATCCTGTGCCGGCACCCGTTCCGGTAGCCATTCCGAAGCCCGTTCCAGTTCCGGTGCATACTCCGTACGTCGTAGAAAAACCTGTCGTTGCGGCCGTTGCTCCTGATCCATGGGCTACCGCAAAGCTTTGGTAAAGCGTTTACCGTAGTAGCTATATAGGTATAAAACTACCCGGAAATCGTTCTACCAAATATATTTTAATTAAGTTTGCTGTTTGGCCGCGATTAAACGTTAGCAACACTAGCCATAAGTAGAATAATGTATAACAAATAAATTATTTTATCGTTAAAACTACAAAAATTCAACCATCTCGCAATCGTACCTTCTCGTACTTTTAGTGCTTCGATCTATTAGTTAAGAATATCACATTATTTATTTGCGGTTTTTTTTTACAAATCGTTACACATCATCAACAGACACTGTAGTTTAATTCTTTTTTGACTGAATTCTTCCTTTCCGAAAGATAAAGTAAAAGAAATGTATAAAATGCGCTAGTAGCGATATCTTTAGTTCAATAGCGTGGAGCAACGAAGAAGTCAGTGGAACGCGTACAACAGTAGTAGGATTGTACAGACCGCTATCACCCCACCGATTATGAGTGACTCCCGTCGCTTACGTATATTAATTCGTTGGATTAGGCTACACGAAATGGAACCGAAAAACGTGATACATTAGAAAGGACATGATGTTTTGCACGCACCACAGTGTCAACCTACCTGGATATAAGCGGAAAGCGGTTCGAAATATCGTGCATACGCGTTTGGAACCGCTTCAAGTGTTGCCGCTGCGATGTTAGATGTTCTTTCGTTTCCATCGCGATGCTGATTTGGTCATTCACCAGCGAGCTGGAACTGTGCAGATGGGTGTTTTCCTTAAGGTACATGTCTCGACGGCTCAACCCGGACGTTGAGGGAGATGACGTTCCCAGCCCAGATCCTCGGAGCAGCTCTTCGCGTTCCATGCGGGTCGTGTGGTTTGCCTGTATCTTCAAATACTCTTGCCGGTATCCCTACAACAATCGAAAACGATTATCCCACGGAGAGTTAGGACAGTGCGAGTGTAAAGGCATAGAAAATGGATTCGATTTACGGCCTTACGTGCAGTATTTCGCGATGTCTTTGCAGTACATGCATTACAGCTGCTCCACTGTTCGGGATTTCCGACATCTTTTCATTGATGTTGGACAGTTTGTCCAGCATTTGTTCTATCTCCAGTGATAGCGATTCAAACACATGGTCCCCTAACAGGGGGGACGTATCCGTGTTGCTAGCCGTCCCAGAAGAGCTGGCTGCACCAACTCCAACTTTGTTAAAAGCGATCAATTTCATATCGATGTCGTTCTCCAAATGACGAGCTTGCTTCCGAAGCGCTGGAAGTGGAGTTCAAAGCAGGTGTAAGTTTGTTTACCATTCCGGATGCTTGAGGGACCAATACTTACTATCCCACTCAGTTCCCATTTTGGTGCAATTGCTTGTGGCAATAAATTGTCTAAAACACAAAGGAACATGAAATCACTTTAACGAATATTATTTCAGTCAGTTCCTCTGGAAGCTGCGGATCTTATTTATTAATTATTTTCGGCACGTAAACAACAAATGACACACGCAGAGCAACTGAAGGAATGTCAAACACCATCCGTAGCACAAGGGTTGGTCCATTTCATTATTGCAGAGAAAGCAGATATGAATGAGCAAATCTTCGTGGTAGATTTAATTGGAGTTTACAATTTCGAGCAATATAACGTACCCGATGAAGGCTAAATCTGCGTTTTATTAGCGACAGAAATAACAGAAAAGAAATAAAAAATGCACAGTTGCAGATCGAATTTAAGAACTGTCAAACATGCTTTCAACATGGCGGTCGAACGAATGTGTGATAAAACCTGCGCCGAGTCGATTTCGCACTGCCGGTTGTTCTGTCATAACAATGTGTTCAAAAAATGGTGCTCTGCCCAATGTTGTGTAATTAATCGGTGTGAAAATCCAGGATCGACCTCTGAAAACCGTGCGTCTTTAGGATTTATTTAACCGCAAGGAATGCATACAGACTTATCCCCGCATTTACATTCAACTGAATGCAATTTAATAATCGAAGAGTTGAAAAAGTGCCATTCCGAGGTGGGATGTAAGCAGCGCGTACAATTCTCTATTTCACTAACAAGCAACTCACATTTTGTTTTGCAGAATAAATTTGCCAAGTTTCTTGGCATCTGCAATGATCTGGACCGCCAAATGATAGTGTGCTTGCGGAATGAAAGGAAAACCCGTCAGAAACTAAACCGCGAGAAAGCACTGGAAAAGCAGAAGCGCGTTCAGCAGCTTATGAAGGAACAGCAAGGATGATGACGGCCCTGGCGGATTATTGGTACGAGGAGGAAACGCAGGAAATCTGTGGCATTAAAGTTCCCTCGATAGTGAACGATTTCATAGAGCATCAGCCATCGATTGTAGATCGGTTCTATACGAAGCTATACAACGTACCGCCCAACAAACCGGATGAGCCTCAGCAGATACTATTCCACAGCAACCGAATATGTTTGGTGGGCCTTGCGAAAGAACATGTCGCATTCGAGAAGGGCATCCGGAGCGTAAGCTTCGAGGTAGGCAAATTTGACCGCAGCGAGAACAAGGTGTCGGGTCGAAAAAAGAGCGGAGGAATGATCCTGCAGGCCGATTCTACGCTGGCACTGGTGACGTGTGTGGACGACAGTGTATATAAGGTAAGATCTTGTGTGCAGGGTAAACTGGTGGAAGTAAATGATCGTATAGTGAATGATCCGGCAATGATGCAGCTCAGCGGTGAAGGGTACGTTGCAATAGTCATGCCCAAGCTAGAGCATTGTGATGCGTTAAAAGAAAGATTGTTGAGTGAGGATGCGTATCACAAAATGAGGGAAAACAAATAAATTTCATTGTCCGCCATAGTTACATTTTTGCTCTATCTCACTACACAATTATCGTAAATAATTTCTTTGCTCTAAATATCACTACTATCCTGCTATGGGGGTAATGCAATGTTATATAGAGAAATTAAATAATTCAATATTTACCTATCTAGTTTTCGGCATTGTCCTGAATTACAGCTTATCACTGCATTAGTGAAACACACCGGTACCATTTTGTAACTTTTATTGGTTTTACAATTTTTATTCAACTTTCTCTTGGTTGCTTTTCGAATGTTGGCGATAGTGTTGCCCTGTTTTCCGAGTTGTAGCATTGCGTTTACCTGTATCAATCAGTCTGGTCTAGAGTCACAAATTGCGCCAAACGTAACTCTGGTTTTGATAGTTTATCCTCCTTGCTGCTGCTGCTGCATTAGCGTGCGTCGATGTAAACTATACATTGCAATGTCTTCTTATGCTCTGAGCCATCATTTATCACATAGGTAAACTTCATGATCGTTTTCGATGCACACTTCCTTTTCGTAATCGGTGTAGAGGTTATCCTCCGGTTCAAGATATTATTTACTTGTGCGTGTGGAAGTTGCGTTGTCTAAGAAATTCAGACAACGTGTATGTTCTTTTGGTTCAAAGTTTTTTTTTTTGTTTCAACAAAACGGCAAACACCTCTTTCATTTCATCGACAATTCTCTTATTGTTCAATATCCCGTAACACGAGCTATTCACTTTGTGAGCAGCAGAAGCAGTTCCAATTAATTATGGTTTGTTAGGTTCGTTCCGATACAACCTTAAAACCGCTAAGAATTAGAGAAAAGAGACAAAATAATAAAAGCACAGTTTTGTGTTCCAATGTCTCCAAGCTGGGATATTTCAGAGACATTGAACCTACGACGATAGGGAGTAGTAGAAAATTCGTTAGGGAAAACTAAAAATAAAAATAATAATATACCGTACTACACTACTTTAACATTACGCACTGAATGCAAATTTTCTCGATCGTACAAAACGCGTGCCCTTCGCTCAACTATTCGATTTCCCCTTGCCGAAATCGGATGTGGGCGTGAGTACATCCAGCTTAGCAAGAGCAGCCTCCGACATCTTCTTGTACTTGCCGACCAGTTCGGGCAGCTCGTACGCAATCGCCACATCGAGCTTGTTAATTGGGCAGCCGCGGAAGTAGGTGCACGTTTCCGAGAGCTTCTTGAACTCGTACAGCGGGTTCAGGTGGAAAAAGTCACGATAAACTTCCGGATCGGGCAGATCGTATCGGGAAATGTTGGTCAACGTCGAAAGGCCCTCGTAGATGTGGTAGTCCTGCGGGTTGGCAATGATTTTCTCGGAGATCTGCTTCTTGTTACCGAACAGCGACTTGTGGTTGTAGTACGTGGTGAGGTAACAGTCCACCATCTTTGCGTGGTTGCGAACGCGAACCTATGCCATTTTGTGAGGAAATAGAATCGCTTAACAAAATGATCGACGGTTGGAAGGATAGCGCTGACTTACCGCAAAGCGACGCGCACTGGCAATTTTGTTCTCAATTCGTCGATCGATAGCCTGGCCAAGATCGAGCAGCAAAGTTCGTTCCTGTGCTTGCAGCAGACGGACGGGTGCTCCTACTTCGAACGGATTGGACCACAGAGACACGGTGTACATGACCGGTGGTTGCGCCGACGACATCAGCGGAGAAATGTTCCAAATCAAGGCACTCTGGACGCGCAACAGCTCCTCAGGTTTCACTTGATCAGCTTTGTTCAGCAGGATTCGTGTCTACGGTGGGGAATGTAGAGAAACAGAAATTCGTTAAAGCGTTAAGCTTAGACCCAGAATACTACCCCAAACCTACCTGATATTCTCGTCCCTTGAGCTGGTCCAGGATGGCTTCAGTTTCTGGTCCAACATCCAGCTTGGATGGATCGTAAACCAGGAAGATGATGTCAGCGCGATCAATAAACCACTGGCAGGCATCGTTGAACGGGAAGTACTTGGACACCTGTTTCCGCACCTCCAAAATGCCTGGAATCTCGACAATGTTAACCTGCAACGACGCAGCGTGGTCAGAATCGGCAATGAGTGCACGTTACCTAGGGTCAAGAGCTCTGCTCGGTAACCGCAAGGGACGTTGGCAGTGAAAGTTAAGCTCGTTACTCGCAGGAGAAGCGTAACGTAAAAATAGCACCGAAGAGACAGACAATCTATTTTGAGCAGTTCTGTCGCAATCCGGCGAGAGTGCGTGATGCACGAAATGTCAAGCTAGATCGACACCGCAACAGCTGCTAGCTACCCGCGCGAGCGGTAATAAATGCCACAAGGGCTGTTCAGTGACTACGGTGCTCTCCGGCAGGCAGCGCGTTGCGGTCGTAATGAAATAGTATCACAATCTTACAAACAACTTACCCTTTCTAGCAGCTGGTTGGGCAGTTTTTGACCACGCAGACGGTCGAGCAGACCCTGTCCAAACTTTTGCAATCCCGAGAAAGTCCAATCGGCAGCCAGCTGGGTACCATCCAAAACCTCCGGCTCGTCACCGTGCATTAAAATGTTAAAGTATGCGGGCGACGGTTCAGCACCTACCAGGGTGGAAACATACGCGTCAAGAAGAAGCATCCACAGCGGAGCCATTGCTTGCTCTAATTGTGACGATCGCGCCAAACCCGCTCCTACATACCTGTCCGCACAGAGTTGGGTGTGTACTCATTGTGTGTGAGATAGTTCAGAATGGTGGATTTACCACCGCTCCACGGGCCCATGAACAGTACGAGCGGTTTCGAGAATATCTCCGGATCGCCAAAGTGGCGATTGCTGAGATCGCGATACTTGTACAAGGTTTCGAGGGGTTTGATCGAATTGTCGTAGATACGCTTAAGATCGCGCAAGATCACGTCGGCCGTCTCTTGCAGAGCCTTCTCCCGGGCGGATGCGTCGTCGTTGATGTTCAGCAGTTCGTAGATGTGCGTAGTATCTCTAAGATTCGATGGGATTTGGTACTCCTGGTGAGACACGTAGATAGACAGATAAGATGCGTGAAATTATAGCACAAACAAGTGATCGGGAAATCGATCACTACGCGCCATCGTTGAACAGCTCGTGCTTATAAAATAGATAAAGCATTATTTTCATTACCAATAGCAGATCTTCTTCGGGGAACGACTCTTCCGTTGAGGCGGTTTCGGTTTCTTCGGATGCTTTCTCAACACTTTCTTCCTCTTCCTGGGCCAAAGATTCCTCCGAGTCTTGCTTCACAACGACCTCCTCTTCGCTTTCACCTTCCTCGTCAGCAGCTTCAGGTGCTGCTTCTTCCGCAGATTCAGCCTCAGCTTCCTCGACACTCTCTTCAGCAACATCTTGATCATCGGTTGTCTGTTCGGCACTTTGTTCTTCCTCCTCCTGAGAGGTTGCTTCTACATCCTCTACGGTGTTTGCGGCTTCGCTGCTCTCGTCAGCAGGCTCTTCCGTGGATGCTTCATCCTGAGGAGCAGATTCATCTTCCTGACTGTCGACCTCTTGCTCCTCGGATTGCTCAATAACCTCAGGCTCAGTTTCGCCGTTCTCCTGCAAAGGAATGCAAACAATCAATCGATGTCCCACTGTCCCCTAGTACACGTTTTCACTGAGCACCCAGTATCACTGACTTTGGACAACTTCTGCAGTAGAATGGAGTATTCTTAAAACTCATACCTCCTCGCTTGTTGCAGTACTGCTTTCCACTGTATCACGTTCCGTTTCTTCACTCAAATTCTCATCATCGTCATCATCTTCCACTTCTCCACTGGTCGGATCATCTTCCGTGGCGGCATCCTCGCCACTAGCGACAGATTCCTCAGTCAAAGCTTCTTCATCATCATCATCCTCATCGTCGTTATCTGTGTCAGTTTCCTCCTGTTCTTCCGAGTTTGTTCCTTCCTGACGAAAGTGCACTAATTTAGCAACGAAAACACGAATCTACACTCAAGCGTCTTACCAAATCTTCATTTTCATTCTGACTGGTGTTCTCAGAACTATCGTCTCTTTCGTCATTGTCACTACCCTCCTCCGAGACGGTCTCTACATCTTCTGCAGAACCATCTTCATCGTCTTCCTGCTCACGATCATCATACGAGCCTTTAGCCGCATTTTCCTCCTCTAGATCATCATCCTCATCATCTTCACTTTTGTTTTGTTCTTCATTTTCTTCCTCATCTTCATCATCATCATCATCATCATTATCAACATCGTCTTCATCTTCATCATCTTCTTTTCCGTCTTCGTCATCATTATTTTCCTCTGATTTGGTCTCACCATCTACAACTTCTGGCTCGTCTTCATCATCCTGACATTATTAAGGTGAAAGTACTATAAATATTTTGCATACGTCATGGTACAAAGCAGTTATGACTAATGGTAAAAAAGCCGACAAGGAGAGATAAGCACGGAATGGTCACAGTAGCAATAAACGGTACAACAAGCGAGAATGGTGTGGGTTCGCGTCGAAGAAAATTCTGGATACAGTAAGCTTTAACGAGTCCGATGGAAAATGATCATGGCATGGAATGCTCTTATAAGGGCGCCATACCACAGGGGAAGAAACAAAACTATGAAATAAGATTTATGTTTACCTCATCTTCGTCATCATCATCATCAGTGTCAGCTTCCTTTTCCTGGCTATCGGTAGCATCCTCCGTAGATTGAGTAACTTCCTCTGTAGCAGCATCTTCAGTCTCCTCTTCATCGTCGTCATCATCCTCCTCATCCTCGTTGTCATCTAGCACCTGGTTGGCAGATTCCTCGGAAGTCAACTCTTCGGATCCCGTTTGGACGTCATCATCAGATTGTTCAGTTTCTTCGGACACGGTCTGTTCGGTTTCCTCAGACTGTACATTCTCCTCGGTTGCGTCCTCCTCTTCCTTCTCCTGCTCATCCTGGTTGTTATCTTCAGCATCTTCCTCCTCATCCTCCTCCTGGTCGGTTTCTTCCGTTTCTTCTACATTCTCAGCGTCTCCATCATCATCCGCTGGGGCGGATTCGGCAGCATCGTCCTCCACGCTATCGGCGAACAACTGCTCCTGTACCTCTTCCGAGGGAGTTATCTCTTCCGAAACATCGTCCGTAGCCGTGTCCGTTTCCTCTGTACTCACTTCCTCCGCTGCCGTGTTATCTTCCTCTTCCTGGCTTGTCACATCGATCGTATTCTCTATACTGCCATTTTCGTCAGCAACTTCCACTAAAAGAGATGATCGTTAGACAGTTGTCGTAGCGTGTTAGCCGCGCTACCATTACTACCTGATTCGGTCTTGAGATCTTGAATTGCTTTCTCAATGTAAGGTCTGCATTCGTACTCGGTTGGCGTTTCAGCTTGTACCTGTAATCCTGTGCATAATAAAAGCAAAGATGTAATATCAACAACGCATGTTTTATTATGATCTAATCGTGTAAAACGATGCAGCAGTTGTAAAACGTGCAAAAATACATCGATGACATCACTTCTGTGTCGTGCATGGCCTCACGATTGGCAGTGATACGCGAAAACGACGTTATCTACATTCGGCGGCGAAGCGTCTGCTTACAGTTGTCGTTTGAGATCGTTTTGATTCCACGCAGATGGCGCATCTTTGGTCCTATTTCCATCGATGCTATGTTAATCTCTATTTAAAAATAGTGACCCTGATGGAAGTCTTGCGCGCGTGTGTCAAAAACGGTACAGCACTGGACCATGAAAATGTATGTCAAGATCATACGAAGGGACACTAATGACGCCAAACGGCACCAAATCACCAAATGCAGTTTAGTTGAAGACGTTCGTCACGTACAATGGGGACGCATGGTACTTTCTTCAAATAGTGCAACCTATTGAAGGTGACGTTTATGTCTTTTTACTTTAAAAATTCATTCAGTGTGTGATCATCTACCGCACATTCTAACGTCGATGACGTTCCTTAGAGCATCATTCCATCGTACATAGCCGTGTCATACCAGTTATTATCAAACTGAGATCTGAGCCTATCCATTTTTTACGCTCCTTGATGGTTAATTATAGAAAAGAGCAATTAAAGAATGCTCTTGGATGTCTGTTGCGTTATTTGATCGAGATTGAAAAAGAAGATCGTAAAATTTATCAAGTTTGACACTAGTTTTTCCTTTCGATAACCTTTCATTCAGAAATTTGCTTTTAGATGTGCACAAATTATTAAACTCTTTATGCGGTTCATTAGAAATAAGAAGGTTTTTAAGAAGGTGTTGAAATGACGATCGCTTCGTACACGACAAAAATATTGAGATCATTACTGTGGCAAGCGTTTTATTTCACAAAAGGGAACCACCCAAACCCCGTCGGGTGGACTATGACAACAGGCTCCTAAAAATATCCTTTTAAGCAGCTCATCTCCAAACGGTTGTGCAGCGGTGGGTGATGTACTAACCCGCCGTTTGTGAGTAAGCCGATAATTGAAGTTCCACCGGCTGGGCGTCCCCGGTGGTCGCCGCGCATCAAGGCCGCCAGTGAATTTATTACCGATTTAGCAACATGCCATTGTTTGAAAACTATTACGCACAGAGACTCCCATCATATACGAGCACTGTGTCAAATTAAGGTTCACTCATGTCACCGCCAACAGGAGGCCGCCATTTTTCTGGCACGTCAAGGCAAAATCACGGCACTGCGATCTAGCGCCATCGAATCGGAATGAGATAAAAGGGGAATTTTTATTTTGTGAAAATTAAAATCAAATCTGCAGCTATCTGCGTTTTTTTTTTTTGGCAAAGCCGTACCGCGAGTACGGAAAATCCCGCCGCGATTTCTAGTATAAGTATATATATCCATGTCTAGAAGCTCGCAAACCCCCGTAGGAAGGAGTTCGAAATAGGTTAAAAATAAATCCCTAACCTCTTGCCTGTTGGACGACCCTGTAGCGCCCCACGGCGATGGCAATGTGTGGTGGCCATTCGCCACCAACACCGTCACCCGGCCCGCATCGTCAACTCGTCTTTTTCGGTTCGGTGCTGTTCGAAACACAGCAAAAACTGCTCGGTTTCGCGATCGCGCATATTCCCAACAGGCCCACCTCATTCATCAGAGATCAGTGGCAGAAGTTGCATAATAAAATTATATAACTTGCAATTTTCACTACATTCTCGCGACTGCTAGCATCGTTCTCGGTGGGTTTTATTTTTTGCTTTTTGCACTTGACTCTACATTCTTGCCAGCTGATCATTTGCAGTAGTTCGTCTAGACATACTTACCCGCTGTGGTAAGGGTAAACAGCGCTAGGCCCAACAGGACCCACACTGAAATTCGTCGCATCGTTGCTCACTTCGTTCTGTTCAGCCTTATTCCACTTACATATGACTGTAAAACACAGTTGAAAAAACAAAAACGATCATTCAATTTTATATCGAGACACTGGGGACACTTTGTCAAAAAAATGCACGCAACACATGTTGCTTTCAATTGGATTTTCCCATTTGAATAAATCATCAATTTCAAGCACTTGCAGGCACAACATTTACACAACTTTCACACTATTATTTGAATTGAAACTTCAGCCTTTTTTTAGTGGATTCATGGACAACATTCACACATTACGGCACATTACACAATATCACAGAAATCACATCAATTAGCCGAGGTATTGATTTTGAAGATTTTAAAGGTGAAGATCTTCTACAATAGTATTCAAAATTCCGCTCAAAGATCACATTTTAGTTGTTAGAATTTATGTGCATCACTGTTTACTTTCGAATGAGCTTGATCGTATGCACCATACAAGTTCCAGTTCCACTGTTCTGTGCACTATCCCGGAACGGTTGATGGTACTTGGAGATAAAAAAAATAACACACACACAAAAATTACCGCTAAGTAGATCACGTACAACGTGCGTCTCGGACGATGCTCGAAGATTCACTCACTGGCCAACCCGGTCTGTGTTGCTGCTGCTGCTGCGGCTAAGGTGGTTGCCGAATTTCCCAAACCAATCTCACCCCGTGACGGATGAGTTTCCCATGTCGGTTGGCCTAAGTCACACGGGTTCGGTGGACCACAGATGGTGGGGTATGTGCGTGTGAAAGGGGAAGGGCGGGTAGCTGACGTACGACGCACGGAGCACTCGGAGAAGAGACCAAAGCTAAGACACCGAAAGAGAGTTAAAATATGCGCAAAATTGCGAGAGCATCCACTACCTCCATGGTTAATTTTAGAGATAGACACAAAAAATAGCACAAGTAGCGAAATACAGGGACGGACGCCATCGCGTGTCCGGCAAAGATATGGGAATTCGTCTAACAATTGCGTGACATATCATGCAAGGTAGCTACTGATGACGTGGCATGGAATGTGCGTTTTTTGTTTACCTACCGAGAGATTATTATCCTGTAAACCCATTTGTGACACCTTTTTGTGATATACTCCAAGTAATGTTCCAATGCTGATCATTCGGCTTTATTGGTAATGGGATCTCCTGAACCTACAGTGCAGTTTACTTGGGTTGACAGGTTGTCGGAACTGCGACCCGTTCTTTTGCTTCCCACATATTATGTGCTCTGGCGCAAATTGTTATCCCCTCGTTGAAAGATGGAATTCCAAGCTAACGAGCAGGGGTTACCCTGCTTAAGTCTTGTTAATTAATTTACACCGCTGCTTGGCAGCAGCCCAGAATAATCATAACCGGTTTCAGTACAAATAATAGCCGTACCAGCTAATCGTCGTTAGAACAACTAACAGTGACAACCATGCACATAAAGAGTATGATATAATCTTTTATTAGTAAAAAAACACATATACTGGTGCTTAGTATTCTACAGAGCTGTCTCTTCTCATTCCGGGCCGGATTTATTCACTTCCTTTTTCTCCGTGGTTGAGACAAAGATGTGCCAATCTTTTATCTTCGTTTCGTCGTGATATTTGGAGAGAAATCTGGTAAGCGGATACGGTTCACCGCAGGACCCTCGGTAATCATCCAAATCGAGCGAGAATGCATACAGCCCACTGAGACCTTTTCGCTTTACGTAGTTGATCTTCTCCTGCAGTGATCGCTCGTCCTCGTAACCGATCCATGTCGTGTCGGTGTATGCGTACGGGCACATTCCCACATCGTCCCACTTCTTCGTCCATTCGTCGCTGGTGAGATTTTGGCAAAACTCACAATATCCCAGGTAACCCGGTTCGTTGCTGTACGGACCGGGATCACCCGCTCCTATCGTAACTGCACCGATGGTGTTATCCAGTGGATCGTCCAGCAGATACGTACGTCCAAAGAGTGCGACCCCAAGCGTAACCTTTTGCGGGGGACAACCCTTACTGAGCCAATCGTCCACTCCATCACCTACATTCACATGCTCGAAGCTTTCCATCACTAGATCGTTGGGTCTCGGTGCTAGTGGACTGTGCACATCGGCAAAGTTGTTCCACCAGCCGCGCAGATCATACCCAACCATGTGCACGTAATCGGCAGCGGCACACAACTCCTCCTGATGGTATCCGACAGCCATACGGGATATATCCACAGGCACCTGTATCACCACTTCCCACTGCTTCGACTCATCCCGTATAACCTTGGCCAGTTCGGAAACCAAGTAAAGGAAGGTGTCCTTGTCTTCTACCGCACCGCCACGATCAAAGTTTCCCGGGTAGAGCCAAACCAGCTCGATACCATCTAGCCGGTACTGGTGCAGGAACTTCATTACGCTTCCGATGAACTGGTTACGGCGGTTGCGAAACTTTGCCATCTCACTAAACCTCGCACCACCATGTGCCCATCCACCCACAGCAATCAGTAGTTTGAGGTGCGGGAACTGATCTTTCAATGCGGCGAATCGTTCCAGACCTCGCTCTCCAATATCGTACTCTGGTTGCAGCAGTTCCAGCTGGTACGACGTTTCATTAACACCGAGGAAGTTGTAAACGACGTGCGAACAGAGATTGCCTGGGATGTCATTGATCTGGAACGAACCTTCATCCGGTCGATCACGTGACCACGTCGTATAGTGACAAACGAAACGAGTTTCGGCAACTGAAAACCAAACATATTAACAGGTGACGCTTGTTTTAGAACGAAACATGGGCAATTGGATTTCCTTATTTAAAAAAAACTATTCATCTTACCCAACGCTATACAGCACACAAGAAATGCTTTAATGAAATACGCCATACTTGATCGCTAGTTTTTGTTTTCATGTGGCACTTTGTTGTGGTATCACAATTTTTAAAACATCTCCACCTTGGCGTACGATCCGAGGCGAAGATGCAACAGACGTGTTAACTCGGCGACGGCTCACTAGAGTATGCAACGCGATCGCGGGACTATTTACCGTCTACGTAAAGCCGGGTGTATTGGAAAACCTGTTTGTTTGGTAAACCGTGGGGAAATTCTGAGCAATAAAACCGTTCAGACTGTAGCAGTGCGCGTAAGTAACAGAAACAAAAACAAAACGATAATATCATTAATTGTGTTTTATGGACAACGGTACAGCTTTAGCTACTGGAATGTGTTTGTGCATGCATGGGGACGTGATTCATGCACTATATTGTTTTCTTCAGACGTTTGGTATATGCTTTTATTTGGATTATATATGAATAATTCCACAATGGTGTTAAACGCGTTGATTATGACTTCTATTGCACGTTCAGATTTTAATTCGAGATTATGCTTGAGGAAAGTTAAATGTACAGTCATGTCAAACCCATTGAATCTTACTAGTTACGTACATATGCGGAGCGTACGCAAGACTGACTTCCTTGATGAGAGTAAATTCAAGTCGCGGAAGCCAGGAACGGCAGACCTAATGATATTGCTGTGCGAAAAACTAAATGTTATTGTTCTTGATTGCTTTAAGGCATAACGGACGAATTTTCTTGTTGTTTTCATAAAAAAACGCAGCCAATCTCACTGCCATTTTTGCGTTACAAAAATTTTCTTTTAAAATTTTAATTTTGTAAAAACTGTTTCTTTAAAGTTTGTCTGTAGCATAACTTTTAATGGAGTTCCATGTTCTATTTCCTCTAATAATTGATTTAGATCGGTTCTGAGTATTTTCGGTTTGTGTCTCGGCTATGCCTATTGTGTTTTGGCTAAAATGTGTTCGATGCCTCTGAATGCGATGATATCAAATCTCATAATCTAGATTAGCAAATCGCTAACATTGGTTCGGATTACCAGTAAAAGACCGAGCAGTAGTAGTGTGTAGTTGTAATCGATTTGCTGGCAATGTTTGTGGCTATTTCATTTGCATCAAAGATGAGCGGTCTACTCAAACATTTCGATCATGCTTTTGCCTAATTGTTTGGGAAAAACACTTAAAAACGTATCGATTGATCTTGTGAATTGATCCAAGTTAGATCTCGTTTGTAAGCTGATGTTTCGTAAACCTAATCCTAAGGAACTTTACCTAAGGAAAACTGCTTGAAGCAATGTCACATGGTTCACGGTTAAAGGCGAAATCGGTTCCCTCATCTGGACAGATTTTTCTCGGCTTGTACGCATTTTGGAGCGCCGTCAGCAATGGATACCGAGCACCACATTTCCCTCTGTAATCATCCAAATCCAGCGAAAACGCATAAACTCCCGCCAATCTCTGGAACCTGGCATAGTTGGCTTTCTCCGCGATGGAAATTTCGTTCTCATAGCCAACCCACTGATTACCTTGGTACGCGAACGGACATTGGCCCCGTTCGTCCCAATCAGCTTTCCACTCGGATTTTTTCATTGCGTCACAAATTTCGAAATAACCCTGATAGCCTGCTTCCTTCGTGTGTGGTCCCGGTGTGCCACCTCCACTGATCGGTGCCGCCAATCCATGCGTCTCACTGTTTTCTAGCGTGTACGTACGTCCAAACAGTGGCACACCTAGTACGATCTTGTTCGCCGGACAGCCGTTCTTCATCCATTGCTGGACTCCTCCCTTAACGTTTAAATCTCGCAGGGCACCGGTATCGAACACACGATTATTCATGGGACTATGCACATCGGTGAATCCATTCCACGAACCACGCAGATCATACCCGGTCACGTACAAATAATTGGCCACTCTACGAAAACATATACAGGACGAGTTGGTTGTGAGCGCGGCACCATCGAAACGGTACCATCGTACGAAACTTACCTGCACAGCTGACTCTGGTGATAGCCGAGATCTATCCGGTACCGATCGAGAGGCACCTGCACAGCCACATCCCATTCGTCGTGTCCCACCTCACGGAACGCACTCTTCAGCTCCGCTATCAGCAGATATAAATTGTCCTTATCACTGGTCGTGCCACCCCGGTCCGGACTGCCCGGCCACAACCAAACAATTTCGATGCCATCGAAAGCGTACCGCTTCAAGAAATCGATTACACTCGCAATAAATATTTCACGACCAGTCAGGGTGGCAGCCATCTTCTGGAATGGTTCCGCACCATGTGCCCATCCACCGACGGCCAGCGAAAGCTTCAATTCCGGGTTCGCTATCTTCAGGTTGCCAAAATTCTCGTACCCCTGCTGAAGAATGTCGAACTTCCGGTTGGTGGGCTTCAGCTCGAACGTATACTCGTCCACACCGGCGAACGTGTACGTGACATGGGTGCAGAGGTCGACCGGTATGTCATTGACATTGAACGCATATTCACCCTCCCGGTCCGGGGACCAGTTTGTGAAGTAGCAAACCAGTCGACTTTCTTCTTCGGCACAGCGCGCCGTATGTGGTGCTAGCAGCAGCAACAGATGCATCAGCACCACCTTCACCGTAAGTGGTCCCATATCTTGAGCACATTAAAATAAAAGACACAAATAAAGTACAAACTATCATCCGCCTTTTTAAGTGCGTGTGTCGCTTTTAGAGACGAGCTCCGGGGGAATCTTAATCATGGCAAAGTGACCAAACAGGTTTTTTTTTGCCCTCCACCGTACGCGTTTGGTGGACACGGTACGATACTTACATTTTTTTAACGTCTCCATCGCGAACCACCTCTTAAGCCGGGGAAGGTCGTCTACGAACTCAGAACCATTCACACCCGCAGAAGTCTGGATCGGTACTGCGAGCCTATGACGCTGGACTTTCGTGGCGTAGTTGAAATTTGAAGGTTTTTGCATATCTCTACCGTAGCGGGGTAACTGAGACGGTAATAGAATTTGGAAGAAGAGTAATAATAACGGAACACCCCTGATACCAGTTTCGACGCGACTCCGAATGCGTGCTGAGCTTCAGTCTCAAAATTCGTTCTAGAGGTTATCATCGCTGTTGTTGCTTTTGGTGATCTGTAGTAGGAATTTCCGAACATTAATATTCGGGTGTTTCCAAACACGTTCGGTTTTGTGGTGCATTTTTGTTTACAGCTTACTCAACTGTAGATCTTTCACAAACTAGAATCGAATTGGAAGGTAATTGCGGGTTTTATTGATGCTGTGCTATTTCTAAATGCTATCCAAACTAAGGCTGAAGTTTACAGTTATCTCTATCCTCTAAAAAAGGCAAAAGAAATCTCTTCTTCTGCGCTTGCACTGAGTCCCATTGTCCGATGCAAGCTGCGCAGTAGCGGATAAGGTTCACCACATTTACCCCGATAGTCATCCAAATCGAGCGTGTACGCATAAATGCCACCCATTCCTTTCGCATCCATCCAGATGGTTTTCACGGCCAGCGATTCTCCGTTCTCGTACCCAATCCACTGATCGTCGCGATAGACGTACGGCCCATCTGCCTTTCGGTCCCACTTTTCCGTCCAATTGCCGTCCTTCAGCATCTCGCACAACTCAAAATAGCCCAATAGTCCCGGATCCTTCGTTATCGGGCCGATCGCTCCCGGTCCGGTGGATTCTGCGCCCGGATTGGTGACGGTTGAGTTCTTCAATGTGTAAGTGCGGGCATACATCGGGAGACCCAGAACGATCTGTTCGGGTCGGCAACCATTGCTCAGCCACGATCCGACACCCATCTGTATGTTGAAGGTTAGGAAATATTCGAGATCGTGTGTTCTTCGCCTTAGAATACTGTGAGCGTTTACATGGCCCGTCCATGGACCACGCAAATCATATCCCGCAACATGCACAAAGTCAGCAGCTCTGTAAAGATGGCAGAATTGGGTCAAAAGCGAGCAATCAGTCGAAGCACCAAAAAAGAAACATACCCACACAACCATTCCTGCTGATAACCAACGGTTACACGGGATCGATCCACCGGCACCTGGATGGACACTTCCCAATCCTTACCCACACGCTGGAATGCTTGCTTCAACTCATTAACGAGATGGTAAAAATTGTCTTTATCCTCTCGTTTGCCGCCACGCTCCGGTGCACCCGGCCAGAGCCAAACAATTTCAAATCCATCCAAATCGTGCCGCTCCATAAACTTCACCGCGCTAGTAATAAACTGTTGGCGAGTGTCCCGCGTGGCTGCCATCTTGCTGAAGGGAGCTCCACCGTGTGTCCAACCACCCACGGAAACGATCAGCTTGAGATGAGGAAAAGTGGTCTTCAGGTCGCGGAAGCGTTCGAACCCACCTTGATCTTCATCGTACTCCGGTTTGAGCGATGCTATTGTGGATGTAGATTCATCCACACCAACAAACGCGTACGCCACGTGCGTGCACAAATCGCCTGGTATGTCCTCTACTTGGTAGGAGTACTCCTTGGGACGTGCGTGGCTCCAGTTCGTGAAGTAGCAGATCAATCTCTGAGGATTTTCGGCACAATCAGATACGACTGCCAAAAGTACTACAGCTACCGGCACCAAAATGCCTGTGGAATTCGTTTGTGTTTTTACGAACAAAACATGGTTGAATAAGAACATTTTATTCTAAAGTTATAAATTCTTACTTGTCACTCGCATTTCGGTAGAATGTTTTATTAGCAAACCGATCAGTTAAGTGGTCGAAAGATCGCAATAAACTGATTGTATTGCAATCGAGTCCTGCCTGCTGTTGCCAGCTATTTCATACTACTTACCAACACCAAACAAAATTCTTCTGAATTGTACCATATTGATATAAGCAGCTCATAACACCGGCAGTGTGTTTATTCCAGTTCGCTTTGATTCCATCCGTACACAGGGGCGTGTAGTGAAGCGTGTACGTGTTTGAAATGATCGCGCGCCTAGAGATACACAAGCAGTTGATGATGATGCATACACACTGCGGTGAAGAAAACTTCAGAGACACACGGGAAATCCCCGTAGAATTCCGCGTTTCCTGCCAACGATTGTTATTGTTTCGATTGATTTGCGCTATTGAGGTGTGTGCTCATGTACGCTAATGGGGAATAGTTTTGCGATCTTGCCAACAGATTCTGTTAATCTTCTCTGTCAAATGAATCTGCTATTGCAGCAATGGTTTTTTTATTTTCATTTTCTTGTGATCGTGATGTTTATGATAAATAATGTTATGCTTATTGAACTAATTCTCTTAATAGGAACACACTAACATATACTATTTAACGAAATATCCCTTTCCTATTTAATTTAAAACACATTCCTACACTATTCACTTCCTATCACCACGCTCAAAGGCGAACACTATTTCAGTTTCATGTGTTTTCTTTAGTAACTTAGCCAACGTGCTCATGAGAGGGTACGGCTCACCACACTTACCCCGGTAATCGTCCAGATCCAGTGAAAAGGCATAAACACCGGCCAACCCTTTCCTGGTGGCAAACTCAACCTTTTCTTTCAACGATTGTTCGTTCTCGTACCCGATCCACTGGTTACCCCTGTAGGCATATGGGCATTGGCCTATCGAATCCCACAGCGTGCGCCAGTTACGTTCTCTCAGTTTTTGACAAATCTCAAAATATCCCAAATATCCCTCGCTGTACGTGTGTTGACCCTTTGGTCCAGGTCCGCTAGTGGGTGATCCCAGACTGTTCTGCTGGCTGCTTCGCAGTACGTACGTCCGACCGAGGAATGGTACCCCAAGAACGACCCTGTTTGGAGCACAACCACTCTTCAGCCACGAATCGACACCGTCCTCCACGTTCAGCCCCTTGTAAATGCCTTGATCGTGTGGTCGATCCTTCAATGGACTGTGCACATCGGCGAATCCGGTCCAGGAGCCACGCAGATCATATCCCGCAATGTGCACGTAATCAGCACTCCTGTATAAAAGGATCGAGAATGGATCATCATTAGACACCTTGATCAACTGGATCACCAACTCGTTCTACTCACTCGCATAGGAGACCCTGATCGTAACCCACATCAAATCGTGTATGATCAGCTGGCACCTGTATGGCAACTTCCCACGATTGTCTAGCCTTCAGAAATGCCGTCTTCAAATCATCCACCAGATACACGAAATTGTCCTTATCGTTGTTCGAACCGCCACGTTCCACACTTCCCGGATATAACCACACCAGCTCGATCCCATCGAACCCATACCGAGCCATAAACTTCACCACACTGTCCACGAACTTCTTGCGACGGTTGCGAAACGCGGCCATTCTGCTAAAGGACGCACCGCCATGATCCCAACCACCGACCGCAACGTACATCTTCAGATCGGGAAACCGCTGCTTCAGGTCGACAAACCGTCCGAACCCATTCTGCACCACATCAATCTCGCGCTGCAACAATGCCAGCTCGTACTCTTCACTGTCAACACCGACAAAGTTGTACACGACGTGCGTGCAAAGATCGCCCGGGATGTCCTCGATGCGGTAGGAATACGGATCGGCCCTACCCTGGGACCAGGTTGCGTAGTGACAAATCAGTCGGCAGTGTCGTTGCTCCACTAGCAGCAGCGTCACCACCAACATCATCAGTAAAATACCTTTTTGAGAACGAATGTTAACACGCACGATATTAGTATACTGTTACAGTAGGTGGAACTCCCAACGGAAAACGGGTTTTACTTTGATGCCGGTAGACTGTTAACTTACCTCCGGAATCCATCGAGTGTGAGTAATCTGTTTGCACGAGCGATCACCTGAAGCACTGATCAACGACTGACCTCAGAGCGGCTAGTGAACGCGTCGTGCACAGCAGAACTAGACTAATAAAATGACGCTTAACCGGTAAGGTTTTGTCGCATCTCCGCGGGTGCATACAAAACAGGTTCCGGAAAAACCGTAGGCGACATTCACCACTTAACACACGGCTGATCTCGACGTGGTGTGAGTGTTTCGGTGAGAATGCTTGCGAAGAAATGCTTGCTCTTACTGTTTACACAAAAACCCTGTGACCCCACTTTTCTTGTTTTCCCAACCGGGGGGGCAGATCCGTTGGAGATATTTATTTTGCAAACTATTTCATAATACAATCACGCCTTGATGATAGTGGAAACGTTGATTACAACCCATACGTATCGGCCAGTGATTCGATCAGCTTCGCCTTGGTGCGACATTCCGGTCGGTCAGCGTTTTCGGGCCAGTCGCATACGTTCAGGGCGGTATGGAACACGGTACCGGGCTTGCAGACGAACTCCACCGGCTGTCCGTGCACACAGCGATAGTATCTGGTGCAGTCAGCTGAGGGAACAAAATCTTTATAACCAGAGCAATCGATCTCCGACTCATCCTCGTGTCCAGAAACTGGTGGTTCCACTGGCATTGGTTCTCTTCCATCTTCTTCCGAGTCTTCCGTGGGTACGGGGGGAAGAATTGTAGTTGGTTTGCGCGTTGTTGTGGTTGTCGTTCGCCGAGTAGTCGTTCTGGTGGTCGGTGCAGCCGTGGATGTAGGTCTCGGTTTGTTGGTGGTTGTTGCTGGACGTTGGGATGTTTGATCTCCGTCCGAAGACATTGTCGAGGGTGGTCGATTCCATTCCGGCTGAAAGAAGCAAATGTTTCAAATTTTTACTGACATTTCCAATCAATATCGGTTTATACAACTTACCCTTGGAGTGGTAGTCACTGTCGGTTCTGGCACGACGTAGTCCTTCATGTTGTCGTACAACACCTTCATCAGTGCATTCTCCGGTCCGCACAGACCGTGGAAATCGTCCATATCGATTGCCCAAGTCATTGCGCCGGCATATCCCTTCTGCTTGATCCAGTCCATCTTGTACTGGAGTGATCTTTCGTCCTCGTACCCCACAAACTGCGTTCCTTTGTAGGTGTACGGACATAGACCAACGTCGTCCCATTTCTTAGTCCACCCTTTTTCATCGTCCTGGACCTCTGTACATATCTGCAAGAGATCAAGAGTTTATCATCAAATTCTTTCACCCTCGAGACTTCTATCCACACTCACCTCGTAGTACGCCAGGAAACCTGTCGCATTAGTGTACGGTCCCGGATCGCCACCTCCCGCTTCCTTGTTAATGTACGATCCAAGCGTTGGATTTGTAGTGCTCGCACTCAACGTAAACGTTCGTCCGTAAAATGGAACACCAACAACCAGTTTGTTGGGTGGACAGCCGTAATTGACCCACAGTTGAACACCGTCGTTCTAAAGATATGCGTAAGTAATCATTCCGTTATGAATTTGACAACTCAATGGATTCTGGCCCAACGATTCTACCTACCACGTTCAGCTTCTCGTATGCCCACTGATCGTGTGGCCGTTTGTACAGTGGACTGTGGACATCCGCAAACCCTGCCCAATTGCCTCGTAGATCGTACGTCATGCAGTGGATGGCATCCAGGTTTTCGCACAACTCCGGCACATGGTATCCTTCCTGCAGCCGGAAGTTGGCCACCGGTACCGCCATCGTTATCTCCCATCCCCGTCCCTCACGATCAAACGCTCGTCTCAGCTCCTCGACGAAGTAGAAAAACGTGTTCTTATCACCGAAGCTCCCACCACGGTCTGCCGCTCCCGGGTACTCCCAGTCCAGGTCGAACCCATCGAAATCGTACACCTTCATGAACTGCACGACACTCGCGATGAACGATTGGCGCCGTTCCTTTACCGCCACCATCTCAGAGTACTTCTTGCCACCTTCCGCCCAACCACCGACCGCGATCTGATATTTGGCGTTGGGATACTTTTGCCGCAGTTCCGTAAAGTTGCGGAACCCATTCTGCTCCAGATCGATTTCCGGATCGATCACAAGCACCTGGTAGTTGCTGTCATCCACACCGATGAACGAGTAGATGATGTGGGTGCACATCTCCGCCGGGATGTCATCGATCGTGTACCGTCCGACATCGGGCCGATAGATTGCCCAATTGCTGAAGTAGCAGACGATACGTGCCTGCTGACCTGGGTGAGGCGCGTGCCCATAGTAAAGAAACGGTTCATTTATCAGTGAGCGTTGTGATTGGATCGATTGGGCCGAGGGCATACGCCGAACTCGCAACCGCTTACCTTGCGCTGCTAAAAGCGGAAGAACCGCCAGCAGACAAAGAACCACTATCCGTGACTGGCTTAACATTACACCTGATCAGCATAATCAATGAGACAGGGTTAGGGGAGGTCTTTGTATTAATGATCGTAAACAATGCAATGCTTTCTAAATGTGGCACGAATGCAAACAATATCTTATATGTGAATGTCCCTTTGTAATGGCTGTGTTGTAACGACACCTTTTTTTATAATCCTCATGCTCATTTGGATTTCTTTGTAAAGTTTCAGCTCTGCTTGATATCTTCTTCTCTTTTTGTGACTCCACACAATCTCAAGAGTCATTTATGGATTTTATTGACTTTTTAAAACTTCCACTTTGGAGCCTCAGACCTTCCAACTATTTTAAAATAAACAAAAGTAATATTCTTTTTATTTTACTTCTACATCCATAAAAATGAATCTTTGCTAGTTTGTAACGCTAGATCTCGTAAACGCCTGGACTAATACGAAAAAAAACTTCCTCAGGGAATATTGGAGAAATATTCAGTATTCCAACACAATGTAACCAATTGAAATGACTAGTTGATTAAAGATTATCAAAAATTTGAGATGTCCGCCACAGGAAAAATTCAATACATCCACGTTGTCCAGCATTACCATGATTTATCAGTCTTGGTAGGTCAATGTAATTGCAGAAGGCGACGGCCAAAAGCCCGGATGGCTAAGGAATAGACGCTTGAAACCCTCTTCATCACTTATACATCCAAATTCGCTAAAGTTGCCTTCGATATGAGGTACTCTCTATCAAAGCGTTCCGAACCTCAACATTCAACATATTCTAGATGTGGGGACTCCGAAGCACCTCAACGTTTACAAATCAAATTGGAATTGTTCTCCAAATTCCAGACATCCAGAATCAACGAGGTGTTGATGTTAATAGACTTTCATTCTACTTGGGAACTTCAAAAGACTTGTTCCGTCACATTCAATTTCAGATTGCCTACAATTATGGAATGCTTTCAAGTACAAATAGATTTGTATATGTTACATAAACTTTCTAAAACAGCGTAGTATTTCCTATCAAATCTCATGTTTTAATTTATCTCACAATTTCTCCATTTTCTGGATGATTCGTTTTTTGAAGGTGATGCACCTGATCTTCATAGAATTATCTTCATCCCAAACGGACGCATTATTTTGCGCATTCGCATGAAAGTGTCAGTATAATAACACCACTTAATAGCATAATGTTTCTCACGATCCATTCTGCCTTTCAGTTCTGGCCAAGCGTCTTCTGGCACGACACATCGCTCAACGGTGGACGGATAAACGTTGCATAAGTATTTAACGATCGGCCATTTATCACCACACCACACGCTAGTTGTTGTTTTCTGTTGCGTTTCCTCTTTCATTCTCATCCCTATTGGGGTATTGTCCGTATCGATCGTCCAGTCCGATCACAAACATACCACCCACATGAAAAATATTCACCAAACGTTCCTTTTTTTACCTTCCCTCAATGTTTTGTTTCTTTTGCTTTGCGATCGTCTAACCGATTTGGTTATGTTTGTTTTATGCAAATGATGATGATCATACGCATATATTCCAATGCGCAACACACCGCACTTTTCCACCGGACAGAAACAATCCGCTGAGCAAATACCGTTAATCCACAGACCACTCTTCTGCCATTGAACTTGATCTTGGGGCAACCAGCGCGCGTTCGGCAAGTGTTGCTCGCTGGGTACCGGGCCTGAGTATGTTCGCACTGGACAAATTCACCAAACGCACACGGGCACACACACACACACACACACACACACACACGCTACTTACCCATCCGACTTGGACGACGCAAAATTCACTAATAAACTGTCCAGGGCAAACGGACCGTCGTATTTATACTGCAACACCTGCTGCCGCCGGCCGCAATGTCTTTGGACGGTGGGCATGGCTTCCGTCGTTGTCGGGATTTTAAGTCCCGCAACTTCGGGATCGGTGCGAAATCTGGATTGGTTCATATTCCCTTTTTTCTCTCTTTCTTTCCGTTGTCGCTTGATGTACGCCCTCCCCCTGCCTGGTTATGTGTCCTCTGTTGTGTGCACACGGGAAGAACTGTTCTGCAGAACATGCCGGCAAGGGTACAAAGCGGTAGACACAGACCAAAAGCAACCGGTCCTATGGTGGAGCGCACGCAGGACGTGCTACATACACTCCCCGATCGATTTTGGGACCTTTTGCAAACCTGATCGGATTAGTTTTTTTTTGTTTTTTGAGCGAGTTCTTTGCGTTTTGACATTTTTAGAACGATGTTTATTTCCTTTTGCAATCATCATTTCAATCATGCACGCTGGTTCGGGGTGGAATGTTGTGATTATCTGCACAGTTTTATCGCTGGAAGCAATGCGAAGAACGTAACCAGTGCATTGCGCTCTATCGGTGGAAAGTAAGCGAAGGGTTCACAGCGTTGAGTGTTTTAAATAACTTCAATGACGGTATGAACAAGGAACCAACTGTTAATTTTCTCTGTACAGCTGCATATTTGTTGAACTGCAATTTATGGCCTTTCTTATGATTTGATTCTAATTTGATTACCCATAAGTATACAGGAAAATGTTGAGTAACGACTTCTTGCACTACCATAAATCAAATAACGAAAACAAATCCTCTTAATTTTGGATACATTTTCTTAATGTAATTTACTTGTTTGCCTAAGGCTTAACAAAGAAACTTACAAACTAAATAACCTAGCTTATCCTATTATCCTAGCTTAAATAATATTAGAGGGAAGAAGAAAGGCGTGATCGGAAGGTTGTGAGGGAAACATGGAAATCGAAGAGATGGGAGGAGGAACTGGATGAAAATTTCAGTTT